>JAWNPL010000176.1:0-303163 GCA_035047545.1 Drosophila paranaensis | reverse complement strand
TTTTTGGCACAATATTAGATGAAAATTCTACCGAGGAAGGGTTCAGCAAAACCGAAGCAGCCTATTTCGACTCTTATGCTTAAATTCATGCACATCTACATGAGGAGGCCAAAATTTGATTTTACGTTGATTTTAAAAGAACCAATTTCACGAGGAGTTGCGAAATTGAACTTCGATATAGAGACTTATGCTTTTGATTTACTGGAAATAAAGGCAGAAACAGATTCACATAACGTGTCAGATGAAAGCATGGATAAGAACACTTGCTCTCGGGAAGAAACGACATAAAGTAGGTATGGTAAGTGAAGGAGGCATGACCAGAGTGTTGTTCATACCTTGTGCTAAAGATGGGGATAAAGTAGTTGGAATCAGAATAGACTCTGGGATATCTAATACTGGTGTCCCTGACGCACTGCAAGAACGTGGAATCGCAAGAGAGTCAGAACAAGGTGAAGAAGGAGCTATAAAATTTGGAAACACAGGTATAGAAGGAGGTCCCAACTGAGAAACAGCTGATGTCTCAGCCTGCGACGATTCAAAATCATATTGATTTAATAATTTATCAGCAGCATCTAGTTCATCAGACAACTGTTTTGATAGATTGTTAATTTTTAAAAATTGAACTCGCACCGAGTTATACATTTTGGCAAAATTTATTTGTTTTTCCAAACAAAGTGGGCAAGACCAACGTAAGCCACCACAACCAACTTTAGCAGTTGACATGACCTTATCATAGTCGCGCCCTGTAAGGCCAGCACATTTGCTATGCATCATATTCTCACACAACCAGCAATTAATAAATTTCACTTGTGTGGAATCAGAAGTTTGCCGCAAAGAGCAATTTTTTTACAACAGTTCAAATTGGCAATTGGGATTCAAGAGAAAAAAAAAACACAAAAACAGAAGATTAAAAACAGAAATGCAAAAAAAAAAGCGCAAGGCAAAGGGAGGATATGTGTTGAAAGAGAAACTCACAACAAAAACGGGAGATCAGATAAGAATAAACAAATGCAAAGAAAAGAGAGGAATGTGTTGAGAGAATCAACAAACAAGTAAGAAAAACAAGTAAGAAAACTAGTCGAGACCGCTCGACTAGGGGTTACCATGAACCCTGCGAAGGACCGCAATTCCAGGCAATCTCCGTTTCTTTAATATACATAAGTATATATATGTTCATTACAAGCAGCACATACACACACATACACAGGCGCAAGCACACACAAGCGCAAGTCGGTGCGTCAGCTTTTCTTTGGCTGATGTTTGCATGGCAATGTTATGGGAAATTAAACGTTTAATAACTTTTTTTCTGGAGCAACGATTTTGATCAAATTTGTTGGGCGTGATCAAGTCATCTATATGTATGTATGTGCCAAAGCAAAAGTCTCTAGTATTTGATATACGGGAGTTACAAATTTGAGGCGAAGGGGGCGTGGTATCCAAAAGTTAACAAAACCGAAATTACGTAAGGCCCAAATAACACTATATGCAAAATTGAGTTATCGAATTTCTGAAACAAACTCGATATGCGCGAGTTACCCACCACTCACAGCACCTAACACATACATACATACACAGCCTGACGAGCTCATCGCTAAGCAACGCCAACTCGCCCACATACATACTTATATACAGATTGCTTGTCGGAATAAAGATCACTCTGTGTGTATTCGTAATAAGAACAAGACGCATTTTAGTTTCATTTATGTTGTATATTGTTTTTGAAATCGATTTGGATGATATCAAATACGATAACTGGCGCAGCCGAACGACTTCAGGGACAAGAAAAAGTGGCTTGAAGTAACCTACTTCTATTAAATACTGCAAAAGGATAAGTATTTATAATAATAATTAGTAGCACAAAAAAAAATAATAATAATAATAATAAGAATGTTTGAAATATGTGTATTATTATATTATACACATAATATTAATTGAAGAATACAAAACACATAAGTAGTTTGTCTTTGAAATAACGTGTAATTCGAACCTGCTGTATCGGACAGAACGAAAGGTTCTACAAAGAAATAGTAAAACACATTTTGTACATATATTTACATAAATATGTACATATTTACACAGTACGTACACTATATTAATATTGGTATTATTTTAAGTTGCAGGTAAACACGCATAATGTACAAAGTACTAACAACAAGATTATTTCATCATCTTGGCAAATATTGCTTCAGTCAAATCCAAATTCACCAATTCCTGTTAAATACATACATACATATCTACATATATATGTATGTTCATTGTTGATTGGACTAGCAAACATTTAGAGTGCAAGTACAACTAGAGCAGCGCGACACACAAAATTGGGTGTAAAAAAAAGTAACACAGCGAGGACGTCGCGACGTGAAGACGCCGCTGACCGTCGCTTCGCACAAAATACTATTTCACAAGTGAAACATCGCAAACAAAATATTTAAACGAGTGACAAAACTCTAGTCGAGACCGCTCGACTAGGGTATACCCTAAACCCTATGAAGAACCGTTATTCCAATCATTCTGTGTTTCTTTTATATACACATGCATATGTACGTTCATTACAAGCAAAACATACACACACACGCACAGGCGCACGCACACACACGCCAGTCGGTGCGTCAGCTGTTCTTTGGCTGCTGTTTGCATGGCAATGCTATGGGAAATTAAATGTTTAATAAGAGTAACGATTTTGATCAAACTTGTTGGGCGTGATCATGTCATCCATATGTATACATGTGCCAAAGCACAAGTCTGTAGTGTTTGAAATACGGGACTTACAATTTTGAGGCGAAGGTGGCGTGGCATCCAAAATTTAACAAAAATCGAAATTGTATAAGGCTCAAATAACATTAAATGCAAAATTTGGAGACTGTAGCTATAAAGATGAATTAGATAGAATTTTATAGCTGAATTTAGATTTTAGTTTCTAATCGATAACAATAAAACGATAACAGTTATCGAATCTCTGAGACAAACTCGATCTTTTCATGCTATACAGGAACCTACATAAAAAATTTCAAGCCTCTAGCTCTTATAGGTTCTGAGAACGACGCGTTCACACATACGGACAGACGGACATGGCTATATCAACTCGGCTTGTCATCCTGACCAAGAATACATATACTTTATGGGGTCTGCCACGCCTCCTTCTGCCTGTTGTTACATACATACACATTTCAACAAAAACATACCCTGAATTCCCATTTTCAATGGGTTCAGGGTATAATGAAACTCCTCAAGAATGTGATGAAATTTCGGTTAAATCTGAGCGTCAAGCTAAAAGTGTTGTGATAGAGCATTTGAGTGACTCTTTTTTTTTTATACCCTGAACCCATTGAAAATGGGAATTCAGGGTATAATGTTTTTGTTGGAAGGCGTATGTATGTAACAGGCAGAAGGAGGCGTGGCAGACCCCATAAAGTATATATATTCTTGATCAGGATGACAAGCCGAGTCGATTTAGCCCTGTCCGTCTGTCTGTCTGTCTGTCCGTCTGTCCGTCTGTCCGTCTGTCCGTCCGTCCGTCTGTCCGTCTGTCCGTCTGTCCGTATGTATGAACGCGTCGATCTCAGAACGTACCATAGCTACAGACTTCAAATTTTTTTTGTAGGTCCCTGTATAGGGCGCGCATATCGAGTTTGTTTCAGAAATTCGATAACTGTTATCGTTTTATTGTTATCGATTAAAAACGAAAATCTAAATTTAGCTAAAAAATTCTATCTATTTCATCTTTATAGCTAGAGTCTTCAAATTTTGCATTTAGTGTTATTTGGGTCTTACGCAATTTCGGTTTTTGTTATATTTTGGGTGCCACGCCCCCTTCGCCTCCAATTTGTAACTCCCGTATATCAAATACAAGAGACTTGTGCTTTGGCAAATATATACATATGAATGACATGATCACGCCCAACAATTTTGATCAAAATCGTTCGTCTAGAAAAAGAGTTATTAAACATTTAATTTTCCATAGCATTGCCATGCAAAGCAGCCAAAAGAACAGCTGACACACCGACTAGCGCTTGTGTGTGCTTGCGCCTGTGTATGTGTGTGTATGTTTTGTTTGTAATGAACATATATATACTTATGTATATTAAAGAAACGGAGATTGATTGGAATTGCGGTTCTTCGCAGGGTTCAGGGTATATCCTAGTCGAGCGGTCTCGACTAGAGTTTTCTTACTTGTTCTATTTTGGAACAAGTAACAACAGTGCACGTGATATTTTCAAGAATTTATATTCTGTATATGAGAGGAAAAGTCTTGCGACGCAATTAGCTGTGCGCAAGCGGCAAATGTATATGCATACCACTGAATACAGTGACCATTCGAGAACATACAATATCTCCCCCTATCCCTTAGAAAAATAACGTTATTATATGAAGGTATTTTCTGAATATTGTTACTTGTATAATACATTTTGTTTTTTGTTGTTATACTATTTCACGTAGTGATATAGTATATTGGTTTTGTGCAATGTCCGTCATGCTGTCCGTCCGTCTGTCCGTCTGTCCGTCTGTCCGTCTGTCCGTATGAACGCAAACCATTTCCACGCTATTGAAGCTAGAGACTTGAAATTTGAAATGTATACTCGTGTATACCCTCGTCTGATAAAGTGTCAAGATTTTCCCGATACGCCCACTAGGGGCGTGGCAAATCGGAAAATGCATTTTCCTGTATCTCAGAAACACTACTTCTAGAAGGGCTAGAGAGTTGGGATTTTAACTGAACACTCATGTCGACATCCCAAAATCAAAAAGCTATGGCGGATATATCTACGCCCATTGGGGGCGTGGCAAATCGGGTCAAACTGTATCTTCTACAGTTTTAAAGCTAGAACGCCCAAATTTGGCACGTGAGTTACTGTTACGATCCTATAAAGATCGTTCAAAAAATTTTATGGCTACGCCTACTAGGGGCGTGGCAAATCGGATCTGAATATATAGTGATTTTACTAGTTTCGTTATAATTTGAGCACTATTGATGATAGAGACTTGAGACTTGGTATATATACTCGGATTAACATCCCACGACCGATAAGCTATGGCGGATATATCTACGCCTTCAGGGGGCGTGGCAACAAATATCAACCTATATCTCCCACAGTTTTAGTGCTAGAAGCTTCAAAATTGGATGCTAGGCTACTGAGGGCCTCCTCTATCGATTCCCCAAAAATTTTTGTTACGCCCCAAAAGGGGCGTGACATACAGAAAAATACCCTGTAATTTTCGCATTTTTCGAATGTAAGCATCCAAACTTTACAGTTATATTCTTAAACGCCCACTCTATGCACATGCCAAAAATTATTTGTCTACGGCCACTGGGGGCGTGGCAAATCCAAACTGAAACATCTGCAGCTTCTGAGCCAATAACGCGCCACATAATGACTTTGTGACCTTTGACCTTGTCTTTTGATTTGCCAAATTATATATATGTGTTAGAAAAGAATATTTTATTAATACAAAATAACTAAATAAAGAAAATGTAACAAAAATATCAACATGACCGCACCGGGGGTTCGATGCCACACCTCGCCAACGAACTTATGTATATCATATTTTCTGAGTTGCCACCTCTCTCATTTTGGGAGCTGCCACCTCTCTTATTTGGAGAGATGCCACATCTCTCGATTTAGGTGCGTGTTCTTGCTAACGTAAGGTAATCGAGATAAATCGAGGGAGGTGGCATCTCTAAGCTTCGATTCTAATTGAAACTGTCTGGCTACCTCCAATGAAAAGTTTTAATCTACAGCTGATTTGAGCGGCGACAGTGGGGATTTAAGGTTAAATTTTAAAAAATGTAATGTGATAGATGCCCCTGTGTGCTGTTGGGGCGTGAAATAGTATTTCGCTGTGGGTTGCGTCCGACAGCAACGTTCTTACTTGTTTTTTTTTTGTTTTGTTTAATAATATATATATTAAAGATTAAATTTGTTTATTTAATTGTTTTTTTATTAACTTTTTTTTGTGTTTTATTTATGTTTTTTTTTTTTTTCGAATCAGAAAATATTGATACATTTAACTATTTTTTGTATATATGTGTATTGTTTATGGTATGGTTCTTATTCTATGTATGCTTCTTATTTTATGTATGGTTCCTGTTCTGTGTGTGGCTCCACTTGAAATATTGATAATAATATTTTTTCTTCTTTTTTTATTATTTGAAATTAGTATATTATCATTTTCTTCTATACTTTGAGCATCTGTTTTTAATGACTATTAAGTCATCCATATAAAGGAATTCGTGCGAAAGTTCAAGTCCAGAGAAAGCTGTCATTCTTTGAAACGAATTGGGCGCTATCTTTAAACCGAATGTAAATCGCGTGAAGCGATATGATCCATTTTTGTCGCGACATTTCTTCGAGTTCAATTTGATGAAAACCTGACTTGAAAATTATTTTGATAAAAAATATCATCAATTCCAGGGAGTGGGAGTTTATCAGAACACAGTTTTTTATTATTATAGTCAATTACTAATAGCCATTTTTTCATTTCAGAATTTGGAAGTGACTTTTTGGTTACTAGTCGTTAATTAGTTTTTGGACTTGTTTTTGAGTTTCGCCTTTTTGACTATGAGGATTTCTATAATTTTTTATTTATATTGCTTCATTATCTATCAATCTCAGTTTTTGTTTCTAAAAGTTATTTATAGTTTTTGATTCGGCTTCTAGTTCGAATACATCGCTGTATTGTGTGTATAATTGCTTATGAAATTGGGGCGGAACATTTTTTATATTTTTTCACGAAGTCATGCTGTCCGTCCGTCTGTTCGCCTGTCAGTCTGTCCGTCTATCTGTCTGTCGATATGAGACTTGAAATTTGGAATATATACTCGTACATACTCTCGTCAGATAAAGTGTCAATATTTTCCCGATACGCCCAGTTAGGGGCGGCAAATGCATTTTCCTGTATCTCAGAAACACTACTTCTAGAAGGGCTAGAGAGTTGTGATTTGGAATGAATACTCACATAGACATCCCAAGATACAAATTCCGAGTAGCGGCGTGGCAAATCGGATCTGAATATATAGTGATTTTGTACTAATTCTGTTATTTTTTAAGAACTATTGATGCTAGATATTTGAGACTTGGTATATATCTACGCTCGAAACTGCCATGACCATCTCCGATTAAAATTTTTAATCGACAGACAATTTGATTAATTTAAAAATATAATGTGGTAGATGTCCCTGTGGGGTGCATTCGGTTGCGTCCAACTGCAGCATTCTCACTTATTTTTAGACTATTTTAAATCAATTGATTAAATAAAAGCTTAACAAATTACTAAAATTTTCAGTATATATCCAATTTTCTTTAATTTTCTTTCAGATATACTGCGAATAGATCAATTATGGATTTTACCTAACCTGACTAAATTATCTCTGAATTTTAACAAAATTGAAGTAATCGAACATATAGAAATGCTAACGCAGCTAAAAGAACTAAATTTAAGCTTTAATCTTATCGAGAAAATTGAAAACCTTGACACATTAGTCAACCTGGAGAGCTTATCACTATATAGTAATAAAATAAAGAAAATTGAAAATTTGGAATCTCTCGAAAAGCTTGTAATTTTAAGTATTGGAAAGAATTTGATAAATTCAATTGAAGGCGTAAGTAATAAATGATTATTAAATTCAGGTTATTGATTTATATCTATATTAATAGTAGACTATTTTATTAGTTATTATAAAGGTACGTTTTCCAGCTGGGGCAGACTCAGCCTGGCCCAGGGACACCTACAAGACAATTTATAGGATGCTGGGACGCACTAGGGTAGGGGACGGGAAATACGGCAACTCACGGCCGCTGGCGGAGCTGTTTTCACCTGGGAATAGCGCGACAGCGATTGCTGCACCGCACCGATTTACTTTGGCTGCGGCAGCAGGCTCGAACTTGCCCGCTGGTCTTACACTCTGACAGACAAAACACAAACGTAGCACTTATACATATGATTTACAAAAATAAAACACAAAGATTTTGGTTTATTTTCACTTTATTTCTCTTATGTAACTCACGGTTTCTTTGACCCTTCTTCAGTGTCCCTTTTCCTGGTGTGTCTTCCCTCGAATTTTCCCGATACGTCCTCACTTTCTCACTACTCGCTCCAGACTGGCCTCCTCCCCTTCGGCCGATCGCGCGCCGACCTCGGCAATGCAATTTGTCGTGGCCGCTGCTCCTCACCACACAGCTCTCAATTTGCCGCGGCGCGCCTAGCTACATTGCCGATCATCGGCGCGCATATAAGGGGGGTTCCCATTCTAACTTAAACCTACTAAGGGCGGGCCCCCCATGGGTCGCCTCTGCGCTCCATTGCGCCTACACCTAATCTACATTACAATGGCTAGTAAGCCATTCTCTATACTTAAGATTACTTATAATTATAACAGGTAAGAAAACTCTAGATCGCTCGACTAGGGTATACCCTGAACCCTGCGAAGAACCGCTATTCCAAGCATTATTTGTTTCTTTTATAAAACATATGTATATGTATGTTCATTACAAACAACACATACACACACATACACAGGCGCAAGCACACACAAGCGCAAGTCGGTGCGTCAGCTTTTCTTTGGCTGATGTTTGCATGGCAATGTTATGGGAAATTAAATGTTTAATAACTTTTTTTCTGGAGCAACGATTTTGATCAAATTTGTTGGGCGTGATCAAGTCATCTATATATATGTATGTGCCAAAGCACAAGTCTCTAGTATTTGATATACAGGAGTTACAAATTTGAGGCGAAGAGGGCGTGGCACCAAAAATTTAACAAAAACCGAAATTGCGTAATGCTCACATAACACTAAATGAAAAATATGAAGACTCTAACTATAGAAGGAGCTATAAAATTTGGAAACACAGGTATAGAAGGAGGTCCCAACTGAGAAACAGTTGATGTCTCAGCCTGCGACGATTCAAAATCATATTGATTTAATAATTTATCAGCAGCATCTAGTTCATCAGACAACTGTTTTGATAGATTATTAATTTTTAAAAATTGAACTCGCACCGAGTTATACATTTTGGCAAAATTTATTTGTTTTTCCAAACAAAGTGGGCAAGACCAACGTAAGCCACCACAACCAACTTTAGCAGTTGACATGACCTTATCATAGTCGCGCCCTGTAAGGCCAGCACATTTGCTATGCATCATATTCTCACACAACCAGCAATTAATAAATTTCACTTGTGTGGAATCAGAAGTTTGCCGCAAAGAGCAATTTTTTTACAACAGTTCAAATTGGCAATTGGGATTCAAGAGAAAAAAAAAACACAAAAACAGAAGATTAAAAACAGAAATGCAAAAAAAAAGCGCAAGGCAAAGGGAGGATATGTGTTGAAAGAGAAACTCACAACAAAAACGGGAGATCAGATAAGAATAAACAAATGCAAAGAAAAGAGAGGAATGTGTTGAGAGAATCAACAAACAAGTAAGAAAAACAAGTAAGAAAACTAGTCGAGACCGCTCGACTAGGGGTTACCATGAACCCTGCGAAGGACCGCAATTCCAGGCAATCTCCGTTTCTTTAATATACATAAGTATATATATGTTCATTACAAGCAGCACATACACACACATACACAGGCGCAAGCACACACAAGCGCAAGTCGGTGCGTCAGCTTTTCTTTGGCTGATGTTTGCATGGCAATGTTATGGGAAATTAAACGTTTAATAACTTTTTTTCTAGAGTAACGATTTTGATCAAACTTGTTGGGCGTGATCATGTCATCCATATGTATGTATGTGCCAAAGCACAAGTCTTTAGTATTTGATATACGGGAGTTACAAATTTGAGGCGAAGGGGGCGTGGAACCCAAAATTTAACAAAAACCGAAATTGCGCATGACCCAAGTAACACTAAATGCAAAATTTGAAGACTCTAGCTATAAAGATGAATTATATATAATTATATAACTTAATTTAACCAGCAATTAATAAATTTCACTTGTGTGGAATCAGAAGTTTGCCGCAAAGAGCAATTTTTTTACAACAGTTCAAATTGGCAATTGGGATTCAAGAGAAAAAAAAAAACACAAAAACAGAAGATTAAAAACAGAAATGCAAAAAAAAAAGCGCAAGGCAAAAGAGAAACTCACAACAAAAACGGGAGATCAGATAAGAATAAACAAATGCAAAGAAAAGAGAGGAGTGTGTTGAGAGAATCAACAAACAAGTAAGAAAAACAAGTAAGAAAACTAGTCGAGACCGCTCGACTAGGGGTTACCATGAACCCTGCGAAGGACCGCAATTCCAAGCAATCTCCGTTTCTTTAATATACATAAGTATATACATATATGTTCATTACAAGCAGCACATACACACACACATACACAGGCGCAAGCACACACAGGCGCAAGTCGGTGCGTCAGCTTTTCTTTGGCTGATGTTTGCATGGCAATGTTATGGGAAATTAAATGTTTAATAACTTTTTTTCTGGAGCAACGATTTTGATCAAATTTGTTGGGCGTGAGGGCGTGGCACCAAAAATTTAACAAAAACCGAAATTGCGTAATGCTCACATAACACTAAATGCAAAATATGAAGACTCTAACTATAAAGATGAATTAAGTAGAATTTTATAACTAAATGAAGATATCGGTTTTTAATCGATAACATTAAAATTAAGACAGTTATCGATTTTTTTTAACAAACTCGATCTTTTCGTGCTATACAGGAACCTACATAAAATTTTCAAGTCTCTAGCTCTTATAGGTTCTGAGAACGACGCGTTCATACATACGGACAGACGGACGGACAGACGGACAGGGCTAAATCGACTCGGCTACTCTCCCTGACCAAGAATATGTATACTTTATGGGGTCTGCCACGCCTCCTTCTCCCTGTTACATACATTTCAACAAAAACATTATACCCTGATTTTCCCATTTTCAATGGGTTCAGGGTATAAAAATAAAATTTCCACCATCACGATTGAGTGATATCCCTAAGAAAAGCTGAAAGCAAAGATTTGATTAGAGGAAGAGAGAGTTCAGAGGAAAAAACGTTATATAATTTATTTTAATTCGCACATAATACATGAAAACACTGTGCAACGAGTAATCCAATGTGAGCAGAGGTAAATGCAAAGGGCGAAAGTGCCTAGTTGTTCATTAACAAGAAGGATGAATCAATATTACCTACGATCAAATTATGTAGAAAAGCAATCCCAAGGATTTTTGTACGATTTATTAATTAAGGAAGATCAATAAGAAGGAGACGACTATGATAAGACGGTAGACGGAGATTCGGATCCCAGTTTAGATTTCTTAGAATCCTGGTACACTTTATGCTGTGGAGACCATATAATTTAACAGTATTCTAAAATAGGTCGTACCAATGAAACATAAAGGAGTTTAGTTACAAACGGATCATTGAACTCTTTCGCCCAACGTTTAATGAAGCCAAGAACACTTTTGGCTTCATTTAAAATGGTTGAGATATGAGTATTGAAGCGAAGTTTTGAATCGAAGAGTACACCTAGATCTTTGACAGAAAAAATGCGTTGCAAAGAATCGCTATTAATTGAATAATTAGCAATGTATGGAGTAGTACGACAGAAGGTCATTGTCATACATTTAGAACAATTTAAACGCAACCTATTCCTATTGGAAGGAACTATTAAGATCATCTTGTAAGCATTGATGATTGATTGCGTTAGAATAAGAAAGGCAAAGTTTTACGTCATCAGCATACATGAAAATCTTTGAATAAGAAATACAGCTGGGAAGGTCATTGATAAATAATGTAAAAAGTAAAGGCCCAAGATGACTACCCTGAGGTACACCTGACAGAACAAAGATTTGTTTCGAAAAAGATGTACTCAATACAACTCTGAGTTCTCCCCTTTAAATAGGATGATAACCAAGATAAAAGTTTAGGAGAAAACCCTATGAGGTCTAGCTTGTGAAATAATACTTCATGGTGAACTGAATAAAATGCTTTACCGAAATCTGTATATATAACATCAGTTTGCATTTTATTTAAAAAACTTTCGTTCTAGAAGTAAATTCTAGCAGATTAGTCGAGGTTGATCGATTAAGAACAAAGCCATGTTGGAATAGCGAAATATTTACAAAAATTTACAAAAATGTTGTAAGGCTGAGGTTATTATCTTTTCAAATAACTTCGGAATAGCCGATAGTTTGGCAATACCCCTGTAATTAGAAATGTCAGACCTCCCACCTTTTTTATATAGAGGGATAATGAACGACTCTTTCCAAATAGACGGGAACACAAAGGTTTCCAGAGATAAGTTAAAAAGCTTAAGTAAACGTAACTGAAGGGACTCACAACATTCCTTTATAACACAACTAGGAATACTATCAGCTCCAGGCGAGTAGGAAGATTTTATTGACCGAATGTTTGAAATCAGAGAATCAAGGGAAATATTGGAAACGTTAATAATATTTGTAGAAGAGATAAGATGATAAGGGTAACAAGTTTTATTGGGGTCAACAGATGAGTCAGTTGATAAGAAGAAATCAGCAAACAGATTAGAGGAATCATGATCATTGCAAGAATTGTTAGATTCAAGAAAAAATGTGGAAGGTAAACTAGAAGACTTACGTTTCACAATTAACATCAACGGAATCATAAAACGTAGACCAATCAGTTGCACTAATAAGTTGGTTAAGAAAAGCAAAATTGCACTTATTATAACAACGTTGTTTGGATGGAGTAGGTTCACAAATTGGAGGAGTACTTAGGGACAGAGATACCTCCAATGTAGGATGGTAAATATCCTCAGGTAAACAAAAAGGGGGTGATCTAGAAACATTAATGCAAGAGTCATCATTAATAAAAACCAGATCAAGCCATCGATTCTGATAATTTGAGATTGAATTTATCTGAGGCATAGAAATAGAAAGTAATTCATCAAAGAAACAAGTAAGAAAACTCTAGTCGAGACCGCTCGACTAGGGGATACCCTGAACCCTGTGAAGAACCACTATTCCAAGCATTCTTCGTTTCTTTTATATTCACATGTATGTGTATGTTCATTACAAGCCAAACATACATAACACGCACAGGCGCACACACACACAAACGCCAGTTGCTGCGTCAGCTGTTCTTTGGCTGCTTAGCATGGCAATGCTATGGGAAATTAAATGTTTAATAACTTTTTTTCTAGAGTAACGATTTTGATCAAACTTGTTGGGCGTGATCATGTCATCCATATGTATGTATGTGCCAAAGAACAAGTCTGTAGTGTTTAATATACGGGAGTTTCAAATTTGAGCCGAAGGGGGCGTGCCATCCAAAATTTAACAAAAACCGAAATTGCGTAAATAACACTAAACGCAAAATTTGAAGACTCTAGCTAGAAAGATGAATTAGATAGAAAATTATAGCTTAATTTATATATTCGTTTTTAATCGATAACAATAAAACGATAACAGTTATCGAATTTCTGAAACAAACTCGATCTTTTCGTGATATACAGGAACCTACATAAAAAATTTCAAGTCTCTTGCTCTTGTAGGTTCTGAGAACGACGCGTTCATACATACGGACAAACGGACAGTCGGACAGACGGACATGGCTATGTCAACTCGGCTTGTCATCCTGAACAAGAATATATATACTTTATTATGTATATATATTTATTATGTTTGTTACATACATACGCCTTCCTACAAAAACATTATACCCTGAATTCCCATTTTCAATGGGTTCAGGGTATAAAAGTGATCAATTGAAGGAATAAGGGAGCTTGAACTAGGATTAGAAATCCAAGAAGTGTCCGGTATATTAAAGTCACCCAACACCAGAAAGAAATCATTATCCTTTACATGTCCATATATTTCTTTAATGCAAGCCATATGTTGCGCATAAACTTGAACATCAGAAGAGGTGGGAATATAAGAACACGAAATAATAGGGAGCAAGATTTAAGGGATAGTTTAAGAGCAACTATCTCAACATTATGAGATGCTGAAAAAATGAATGGTTCGGAGAGAATATTAGATTTAACACCTAATAAGACACCTCCACCTCTACGAGACAGTCGATCATATCTGTAAATAGTGATATCATTCGAGAGAATCACACTATTATAAACATTCGAGCTTAACCACGTTTCCGTCAGGGCGATAATGTCAAAACGAACACTGAAACTACTCAAAAAAAAAAAAGACTTCTGAGCTTAGAATTCAGGCCACGAACGTTTTGATATATTAAGAAGATCTGTGAAGCAGGTTGAACTGTTATTAGGTTTTTGGCACAATATTAGATGAAAATTCTACCGAGGAAGGGTTCAGCAAAACCGAAGCAGCCTATTTCGACTCTTATGCTTAAATTCATGCACATCTACATGAGGAGGCCAAAATTTGATTTTACGTTGATTTTAAAAGAACCAATTTCACGAGGAGTTGCGAAATTGAACTTCGATATAGAGACTTATGCTTTTGATTTACTGGAAATAAAGGCAGAAACAGATTCACATAACGTGTCAGATGAAAGCATGGATAAGAACACTTGCTCTCGGGAAGAAACGACATAAAGTAGGTATGGTAAGTGAAGGAGGCATGACCAGAGTGTTGTTCATACCTTGTGCTAAAGATGGGGATAAAGTAGTTGGAATCAGAATAGACTCTGGGATATCTAATACTGGTGTCCCTGACGCACTGCAAGAACGTGGAATCGCAAGAGAGTCAGAACAAGGTGAAGAAGGAGCTATAAAATTTGGAAACACAGGTATAGAAGGAGGTCCCAACTGAGAAACAGTTGATGTCTCAGCCTGCGACGATTCAAAATCATATTGATTTAATAATTTATCAGCAGCATCTAGTTCATCAGACAACTGTTTTGATAGATTATTAATTTTTAAAAATTGAACTCGCACCGAGTTATACATTTTGGCAAAATTTATTTGTTTTTCCAAACAAAGTGGGCAAGACCAACGTAAGCCACCACAACCAACTTTAGCAGTTGACATGACCTTATCATAGTCGCGCCCTGTAAGGCCAGCACATTTGCTATGCATCATATTCTCACACAACCAGCAATTAATAAATTTCACTTGTGTGGAATCAGAAGTTTGCCGCAAAGAGCAATTTTTTTACAACAGTTCAAATTGGCAATTGGGATTCAAGAGAAAAAAAAAAACACAAAAACAGAAGATTAAAAACAGAAATGCAAAAAAAAAGCGCAAGGCAAAGGGAGGATATGTGTTGAAAGAGAAACTCACAACAAAAACGGGAGATCAGATAAGAATAAACAAATGCAAAGAAAAGAGAGGAATGTGTTGAGAGAATCAACAAACAAGTAAGAAAAACAAGTAAGAAAACTAGTCGAGACCGCTCGACTAGGGGTTACCATGAACCCTGCGAAGGACCACTATTCCAAGCATTCTTCGTTTCTTTTATATTCACATGTATGTGTATGTTCATTACAAGCCAAACATACATAACACGCACAGGCGCACACACACACAAACGCCAGTTGCTGCGTCAGCTGTTCTTTGGCTGCTTAGCATGGCAATGCTATGGGAAATTAAATGTTTAATAACTTTTTTTCTAGAGTAACGATTTTGATCAAACTTGTTGGGCGTGATCATGTCATCCATATGTATGTATGTGCCAAAGAACAAGTCTGTAGTGTTTAATATACGGGAGTTTCAAATTTGAGGCGAAGGGGGCGTGCCATCCAAAATTTAACAAAAACCGAAATTGCGTAAATTACACTAAACGCAAAATTTGAAGACTCTAGCTAGAAAGATGAATTAGATAGAAAATTATAGCTTAATTTATATATTCGTTTTTAATCGATAACAATAAAACGATAACAGTTATCGAATTTCTGAAACAAACTCGATCTTTTCGTGATATACAGGAACCTACATAAAAAATTTCAAGCCTCTTATAGGTTCTGAGATCGACGCGTTCAAACATACGGACAGACGGACAGACGGACAGACGGACAGACAGACAGACGGACAGGGCTAAATCGACTCGGCTTCTCTCCTGATCAAGAATATATATACTTTATGGGGTCTGCCATGCCTCCTTCTGCCTGTTGTTACATACATACACATTTCAACAAAAACATACCCTGAATTCCCATTTTCAATGGGTTCAGGGTATAATGAAGCTCCTCAAGAATGTGATGAAATTTCGGTTAAATCTGAGCGTCAAGCTAAAAGTGTTGTGATAGAGCATTCGAGTGACTCTTTTTATACCCTGAACCCATTGAAAATGGGAAAAAAGGGTATAATGGTTTTGTGAAAATGTATGTAACAGGCAGAAGGAGGCGTGGCAGACCCCACAAAGTATATATATTCTTGATCAGGGAGAGAAGCCGAGTCGATTTAGCCCTGTCCGTCTGTCTGTCTGTCCGTCTGTCCGTCTGTCCGTATGTTTGAACTCGTCGATCTCAGAAGATATAAGAGCTAGAGACTTCAAATTTTTTTTGGAAGTTCGTGTATAGTACGATTCAATCGAGTTTGTTTCTAATATTCGATAACTATAATCGTTTTAATGTTATCGATTAAAAACCGATATCTTCATTTAGTTATAAAATTCTATTTAATTCATCTTTCTAGCTAAGTCTTCAAATTTTGCATTTAGTGTTATTTGAGCCT
Source organism: Drosophila paranaensis (assembly GCA_035047545.1). Classification (NCBI taxonomy): domain Eukaryota; kingdom Metazoa; phylum Arthropoda; class Insecta; order Diptera; family Drosophilidae; genus Drosophila; species Drosophila paranaensis. The sequence goes on along the minus strand of JAWNPL010000176.1, from coordinate 286,596 downwards.
TCTGCCCTCAAATTGCCCCTTCGCCTCAAATTGCTAAATCACGTATTTCAAGTACTAGAGACTTGTGCTTTGGCACATACACACATATGAATGTCATGATCACGCCCCACAAATTTGATCAAAATCGTTCGACTAGAAAAAAAGTTATTAAACATTTAATATCTCATATTATCGGCGTCTTGCAGCAGCAGCGAAGCTGATGAGTCATAATGCACAGTTAGCAGATTGTGTGTTGGTGCGTGCGTCTGTGTGTGTGTTCTTGTGCGTGCGTCTGTGTGTGTGTATCTATTGCTTGCTACATATGTACATACATATAAAAGTAACGGAGAATGTTAGCGGCTCTTAGGAATCGCAGTTCTTCGCAGGGTTCAGGGGATCTCTTTGTCGAGCAGTCTCGACTAGAGCACTCTTACTTGTTATTATTATTTATTGAAAGGGTATGGAAGTGTGAGGAGCATATCAAGAATAAGTTTTCGCGACGAGCATGCACACACACTATCAGTACTTACCGTTACAGTAGCTCACATGCTTACACAAAATGCGAAAAATACAGGATATTTGAGGCGAAGGGGCAATTTGAGGGCGTGGCATCCAAAATTTAACAAAAACCGAAATCGCAGAAGGCTCACATAACACTAAATGCAAAATATGAAGACTCTAACTATAAAGATGAATTAAATAGAATTTTATAACTAAATGAAGATATCGGTTTTTAATCGATAACATTACAATTAAGACAGTTATCGATTTTTTTTAACAGACTCGATCTTTTCGTGCTATACAGGAACCTACATAAAAATTTCAAGTCTCTAGCTCTTATAGGTTCTGAGAACGACGCGTTCATACATACGGACAGACGGACGGACAGACGGACAGACAGACAGACAGACGGACAGGGCTAAATCGACTCGGCTTGTCTCCCTGATCAAGAATATATATACTTTATGGGGTCTGCCACGCCTCCTTCTGCCTGTTACATACATACGCCTTCCAACAAAAACATACCCTGCTTTCCCATTTTCAATGGGTTCAGGGTATAAAAATTCTATATAATTCATCTTTATAGCTAGAGTCTTCAAATTTTGCATTTAGTGTTATTTGAGCCTTCTGCGATTTCGGTTTTTGTTAAATTTTGGATGCCACGCCCTCAAATTGCCCCTTCGCCTCAAATTGCTAAATCACATATTTCAAGTACTAGAGACTAGAAAAAAGTTATTAAACATTTAATATCTCATATTATCGGCGTCTTGCAGCAGCAGCGAAGCTGATGAGTCATAATGCACAGTTAGCAGATTGTGTGTTGGTGCGTGCGTCTGTGTGTGTGTTCTTGTGCGTGCGTCTGTGTGTGTGTATCTATTGCTTGCTACATATGTACATACATATAAAAGTAACGGAGAATGTTAGCGGCTCTTAGGAATCGCAGTTCTTCACAGGGTTCAGGGGATCTCTTTGTCGAGCAGTCTCGACTAGAGCACTCTTACTTTTTTTTTTTTAATTTTGGAACAAGTAACAACAGTGCACGTGATATTTTCAAGAATTTATATTCCCATTGAAAATGGGAAAATCAGGGTATAATGTTTTTGTTGGGGGGGCGTTGATATAGCCATGTCCGTCTGTCCGTCTGTCCGTCTGTCTGTCCGTATGTATGAACGCGTCGTTCTCAGAACCTATAAGAGCTAGATACTTGAAATTTTTTATGTAGGTCCGTGAATAGCACGAAAAGATCGAGTTTGTTAAAAAAAGTCGATAACTATTTTAATTTTATTGTTATCGATTAAAAACAATATCGAATGTTAGTTATAAAATTATATCTCCCACGTCTTTATAGCTAGAGTCCCCAAATTTTTTTTGTAAGTTTTATATTTATTTTCTCTAATTTTGATTTTTGTTAAATTTTGGATACCGGCTCCAAATTTCCCCAAATATTTAAATTGAGGTTAGTTGCACTCAAAGCCAGTAAATGAATGGGTTTACATTTTTAAAAATTGGAAAAAATGTATTAAAATATGTTGAACATAAGCTGAAAATTTCATTCAAATCCATTAATTCGCGCAGAAGTTATTAAACAAAACGTTTGGCCAATCGGCCAAACACGTGACCAGCAAAACAAAGCAAATTGTTTTCCTATACATGTGCACACATACACACATACACATTGAGCTGCGTGCATCTAGCAACTTCTAAAACCCGCAAATTTTAGTGTACACATTTCCAATAGATGGCGCTATGATTTGCGAATTATCAGCTGCTCAGTTGGATCGAAACATGGATGGCGCTATTCTGTCGAACCATAGATGGCGCTATTGGCTAAACAATTGAAAATGAATTGAATTAAGTTTTATGTGCGTTTATACGAAATGCTAATTATGCAGTCTCCTAGTTGTTACCCCCGACTAGAGTTTTCTTACTTGTTTACTATAAAAATAGTTATTAATGTTATTTTAGTTTTATATTATTATATATTATGTTCTATTTATTTAAATTTTTTTTTAATTTTAAAATGTTAAAACGAATAAAAAATTTTATTCTTAAAAAACTTGTTTATATATATATATATACTTATTTTCTTTTTCATTTTTTTTTACTCATTTATCTTTTTTAACCTATCTTTATGAACTTTTTGTTCTTTATTTTTCTTATTCTTTATTAATATATTATTATTCTTTTCTATGCTAATTACTTCAAAGGGTCCTATATAAGATGATTCTAATTTATGACCTGTTTCATTCTTTAAATAAACTTGGTCTCCTATTTCTATTTTAAAATCTAATACTTTCTTATCATTTATTTCTTTTTGCTCAGCTTTATTTTTTTTATACCCTGAACCCATTGAAAATGGGAAAATCAGGGTATAATGTTTTTGTTGAAATGTATGTAACAGGGAGAAGGAGGCGTGGCAGACCCCATAAAGTATATATATTCTTGATCAGGGAGACAAGCCGAGTCGATTTAGCCCTGTCCGTCTGTCCGTCTGTCCGTCCGTCTGTCTGTATGTATGAACGCGTCGTTCTCAGAACCTATAAGAGCTAGAGACTTGAAATTTTTTATGTAGGTTCCTGTATATCACGAAAAGATCGAGTTTGTTAAAAAAAATCGATAATTGTCTTAATTTTAATGTTATCGATTAAAAACGAAATCGATGCTCCGTTATATAATTATATATAATTCATCTTTATAGCTACAGTCTTCAATTTTGCATTTTTTTGTGAGCATTACACAATTTCGGTTTTTGTTAAATTTTGGATGCCACGCCACCTTCGCCTCAAAATTGTAAGTCCCGTATTTCAAACACTACAGACTTGTGCTTTGGCACATGTATACATATGGATGACATGATCACGCCCAACAAGTTTGATCAAAATCGTTACTCTTATTAAACATTTAATTTCCCATAGCATTGCCATGCAAACAGCAGCCAAAGAACAGCTGACGCACCGACTGGCGTGTGTGTGCGTGCGCCTGTGCGTGTGTGTGTACGTTTTGCTTGTAATGAACGTACATATGCATGTGTATATAAAAGAAACAAAGAATGCTTGGAATAACGGTTCTTCATAGGGTTTAGGGTATACCCTTGTCGAGCGGTCTCGACTAGAGTTTTCTTACTTGTTTCTAATAATATTCGAGCTCTCTTATACGCGTTTTCTAATCTAAATTTAACTTCCTTAGAATAATCTTCTATATTATATATAGGTTCTATATTGTATAAGCTATTAAATTGTATTGGTAAATTTTTTTTGTCTGCACAAGTCAGTAATGATTGAATTTTTATATTCTGTTCCCATGTCCGTAATGAACGTCTTCATTGGACCGTACTTCAGAATAAAAGATTCGAATATGGCTTTTGCGACAGCTGTTGCGCTCTTATTTGGAATAGGAATTGCTACTAAATATTTAGTCAAATCACATATTAAAGTGATTGCATATTCATTCCCATTTTCCGAACGTGGTAGTGGACCAATTGTGTCTACTTTCACTCTGTCAAAAGCATATTGGGGAGTCTCGGTTATTATCATAGGTGCTCTTGTATGTTTCGTCGTTTTCGACGTCAGGCATTTTGGACATTTATTAATGTATTCTTTTACATGTTTAGTCATGTTTTTCCAATAATATTGTCTCTTTATTTTCGCAATTGTTTTATTAATTCCTGTATGACCTCCTTGAATTGGATCGTCATGGAATGTAGACAGTATAGCTTCTTTTTCTTCATCAGGAGGGTCACCGGCTTGAGTAGCGCTACTCTTAATAATTTTAAATAATTATTGCCCATATTTTTGAAAGTATCTATTGAAATTGATTCAAAGATCTTTTCGCTCGGTGCCACTTTTAGTTGGCTGATTTTAAATACACCGTTGTTTATTTAACTTTCCAACTTGATGCTGGATTTCTTCTATTTGGTTATGCGGACATCGATAATTTTTTACATATACTGGCTCGTCGTCTTTAAGTCTTTGTTGTTTATAGAAATTGTTTGTTGTGATTGGTTCGGATTCAAGTCCGAACACATCACTATACTGGGTGCATATTTCCTCGAGTGGTTTTTTGAATAGTGTTGGGAAATTTTTCCTTAACTTGCTAATCACGGTTTCTGTTCTATTATTATTGAGATTTTGAACTACTTCGTAGTTCGAGAGTGCTTCGAATTTTAAGTTATTTATGCCTACAGTTTGGCATGTATCTGTAGTATTTAGGAATCGGACAAGTGCATTATGGGCTGTTACAATCGTATTTGCAACATAGACACCCGGTTTAATTTCCTGATTTGGAATTAAAATGTTTTCTTCTGTTGAGGACAACTCAATTTTACGTATCACTTGTGATCTTGCTGGTAGAAGTGTGGAATTAGTACCAGAACTAAACGTTATTGGAACATAGATAGGATACGTTAAATTTTGTGGTCTAATTATAAACCAATCATCTGAACTATTGTAATCTAACTGACAATTGTATTTTTTAATAAAATCTAATCCGATTATTCCATCGCAAGGGATTGCGAAATCCGCATGAAGTATATGGAATTCATATGGAATAGTGTACTTGTCTGTCTGCAATTCAATTGAAGCTATTCCTTTGGAGTTTATTACTCCTTCTCCTGTACCTCGAATATCTATGATTCTATTTGCTTGGATGTCGTGAAAGACATCAGAATTTTCCTTTATAATTGAAATATCTGCACCTGTATCTATTAAGAATATTATTTTTTTATTTCTTGCAGACGAGACGGACATTATAGTTGTTGTTATTGTTATTCTTGCTCTCGTTTTGGTTATTGCCTCGGTTTGAATTATTCCTACCTCTGTTATAACCTCGACCACCTCTATTGTTATTTCCGTAATTGTTGTTATTGTTAATAGGGTGGTAGTTACCTCGGCCATTGCCTCCTCCTCTGTGGGAATAGTAACCACCGCCCCTACTATTGCGGCCTCGCTGAAATAATACTGTACTTGTACTTCCAGTCATTTCTGTGCTGCAATGAATATATTTACTCATCACATCATTGCAGAAACAGACTCGTTTGTGGAGAATTTCTCTGCATTGTTTGGGTCTAGGCCGTTATCAATAAAGGCTGCCTCCAGTTGTTTTCGCAAATTGTCTATTTCAGTTGCGTACTGGGTGGCAGTTTTGCCTTTTGTTTTATATTCATCAATTTAGCTTTTAGTACGTCGGGAGATTCTCCTTTTCCGTTTTCTGTCAGCTTATTTATTTTTCCAGATATAGTGGTCTCGGCTTGTACCTTATACAAGGTTGTTCCAATTATTTTTGACTTTACAACCTCACCTGCTATATCCTCCTGATCGCCTTTGGTTCTATTTACAAGGTTCAATGCTGTTATGAACCGATTTAATGACAATTTTTTACCGTCGAATTCGGGTACTGAAGAGGAAACCTGCTTCACATATTCCCTGTCCAAAGCGGTCTGATTAGCCATTGTTTCTATATTTTCTTCCAATAGTTCAGTATCGCTTTCGCTATCCGAATTTATTACAGGTTTGGACTCATCTAAATCTTGTAATTGGTTTTCGTCAAATTCAACTAGCTCGTTGATATTTGCAGGGATTGTTATATCAACACTCCTTCTAATGCTGATATTTTGTAATCTTTCACGGAGTGATTTGATTGTTTTTTGACATTGATATTTGTGTTCATATGTCAATTTTTCATACACTTGATTTACTGTTGTTACTATATTATTATATTGATCTGTTAAAATGCGCAAATGATGTATCACTGTTTCTGTTTTTATTGTTTTATCAGAATTGATACATTTGTATGATTTCCCAAATTTGTCTTTGAAATCATTAATTGTTTTCACTAACGCACTCCATTCCATTTCTTAGTGAAAAAATGGAGATTGGTTTTTTTTTTATATATAGTTACATATTCATAGCATCCAACAATTGTAGAGTAGCATGCTGAGAGTATGTAATTACTCCAGAGAGAAAGCTTTAGTCTCTCTGCAGATAATCTTTTTATGCTGAACGGCGTAAAAGAAATAGCGGCAGAATCACGCCACGCTGAGCTTTAAAGCGGTGTAATCAGGCCACCCTAAGCTTTGCAATTGTAGAGTAGCATGCTGAGAGTATGTAATTACTCCAGAGAGAAAGCTTTAGTCTCTCTGCAGATAGCCTCTTTATGCTGAACGGCGTAAAAGAAATAGCGGCAGAATTACGCCACGCTGAGTTTTAAAACGGTGCAATCAGGCCACCCTAAGCTTTGCAACGGCATGGTCAGGCGATGCGTGAGCTTTATCGCTGCTTGCTTTGCACTCTCACTAATTGAAAGAAATGTTAGATCAGTCATAAGAAGAGCTCGACTTGAAAAAAAAAAAATGAAATATGTTAATATATATATTTTTTATATTGTTTCTAATCTATCTGCTCTGCTTATATATTTTTTCTTTAAGCACTTGTTGCGCAACTTGTATAATTTCGTTAAAGTGCTTGCAAGTAACAATATAACTATAATTACAAGCATAATTGTTATAAATTTTAAATCTACTGTTTCTTTTAAATAATCTTCGTTTGGGATAGAATTTGAGAATAAAAATTTAAAAATAGGTATATATATTTTTTTTTTCATTTGTTCTTTTCTTTTATAAAAAAAAATTTTTCTCGTTTATAAAAAAAAAATTTTCTCGTTTACACTTTATATAATATATATTATTTTTTCTCTTTCTTATAATTAACTTTTGGTGATAACATTTAAAAAGTCCTACCTATTTTTTTGCGTGTGGTTTTTAGGCCACACTCTAATTGGACACACTCTAAATGAAACAAGTAAGAAAACTCTAGTCGAGACCGCTCGACTAAGAGATCCCCTGAACCCTGCGAAGAACCGCTATTCCAAGCATTATTTATTTCTTTTATGTACACATGCATATGTACGTCCATTGCAAGCAAAGCATGTACACACATACACAGCCGAACGCACACACACACCAGTCGGTGCGTCAGCTGTTCTTTGGCTGCTTTGCATGGCAATGCTATGGGAAATTAAATGTTTAATAACTTTTTTTCTAGAGTAACGATTTTGATCAAACTTATTAAGCGTGATCATGTCATCCATATGTATATATGTGCCAAAGCACAAGTCTGTAGTATTTGAAATACGGGACCTACAAATTTGAGGCGAAGGGGGCGTGGCATCCAAAATTTAGCAAAAACCGAAATTGTGCACTTCTCACATAACACTAAATGCAAAATTTGAAGACTCTAGCTATAAAGATGAATTATATATAATTAAATAACAGAGCTTCGATTTCGTTTTTAATCGATAACATTAAAATTAAGACAGTTATCGATTTTTTTAACAAACTCGATCTTTTCGTGCTATACAGGAACCTACATAAAAAATTTCAAGTCTCTAGCTCTTATAGGTTCTGAGAACGACGCGTTCATACATACGGACAGACGGACGGACGGACGGACGGACGGACGGACGGACGGACGGACGGACGGACGGACGGACAGACGGACAGAGCTAAATCGACTCGGCTTGTCTCCCTGATTAAGAATATATATACTTTATGGGGTCTGCCACGCCTCCTTCTCCCTGTTACATACATTTCAACAAAAACATTATACCCTGATTTTCCCATTTTCAATGGGTTCAGGGTATAAAAAAATATGCATCGCAGTGCATTCAAAAAAAAAAAATTCATAGTTTTTTAATTGATTATTTTGGTGGGCGCTCTTTGTAGCGCTACCGGTCCTACTGACTTCAGGGTCTAGCTTGCCGCGCAAGACGTTGCTGGTGCTGGTCTTCGCACAGGCTTCTATTTTTGAGTCCCGTAGCAGTGGCTACAGGTATACTCGCAGTATAGTGAGTATAGTGGTCCCTCGCAGTCGTTTGGGCAGACTATTTTCATCGTGGGTACTTCCTTCATTGGTTGTGGCGTTGTTTTTAATTTTGGCTTTGCCACGTTTTGTATTGTAGAGTATGGGATTTTGGTTGTGGTCTTATTTTTTCTTTCGCTCAATTGGTTTTTTATAAACTCTACCTCGGCGTGTAATTTAACCGAGGTGTCCCAATTAATTGTATTTGGGTTGTTTAACAGCCTCAATATTTCAGCCTTTCTGGCTTTCAATTTGTTTGCCACACCAGAATTCCTTCCCATCACTCTACTTACTCAGAACGTTCACTGTGTCACGGTCGCCATGTACGAAAACTGTCGAGGGCCTGGCATTTTCAATAAAGTGCACTCAAAATGAAAAGACCAGGCCCTCGACAGGTTTCGTGCATACTACTAAATGTGAGGCGGCAGATTAATCGCCGCCTTACACCCCCCTTTCTTCGGCCAACTTTCTACGCGAATTTCATTTGATAATAACAACACATTAGTTTGACTTCACTCTCACATCTCAGTTCTCAAACTGGCATTTATTCATTATACCCTGAACCCATTGAAAATGGGAAAACAGGGTATAATGTTTTTGTTGGAGGGCGTATGTATGTAACAGGCAGAAGGAGGCGTGGCAGACCCCATAAAGTATACATATTCTTGATCAGGATGACAAGCCGAGTTGATAGAGCCATGTCCGTCTGTCCGTCTGTCTGTCCGTATGTATGAACGCGTCGTTCTCAGAACCTATAAGAGCTAGATACTTGAAATTTTTTATGTAGGTCCGTGAATAGCACGAAAAGATCGAGTTTGTTAAAAAAAAGTCGATAACTATTTTAATTTTATTGTTATCGATTAAAAACAATATCGAATGTTAGTTATAAAATTATATCTCCCACGTCTTTATAGCTAGAGTCCCCAAATTTTTTTGTAAGTTTTATATTTATTTTCTCTAATTTTGATTTTTGTTAAATTTTGGATACCGGCTCCAAATTTCCCCAAATATTTAAATTGAGGTTAGTTGCACTCAAAGCCAGTAAATGAATGGGTTTACATTTTTAAAAATTGGAAAAAATGTAATAAAATATGTTGAACATAAGCTGAAAATTTCATTCAAATCCATTAATTCGCGCAGAAATTATTAAACAAAACGTTTGGCCAATCGGCCAAACACGTGACCAGCAAAACAAAGCAAACTGTTTTCCTATACATGTGCACACATACACACATACACATTGAGCTGCGTGCATCTAGCAACTTCTAAAACCCGCAAGTTTTAGTGTACATATTTCCAATATGATTTGATTTGCGAATTATCAGCTGCTCAGTTGGTTCGAAACTTGGATGGCGCTATTCAATCGAACCATAGATGACGCTATTAGCTAAACAATTGAAATGAATTGAATTTAGTTTTCTGTGCGTTTATACGAAATGCTAATTATGCAGTATTTTAACGCAGATAGCGCGGGGTTTAGGGTATCTCCTAATCGGGACCGCCGACTAGAACTTTCTTACTTGTTATACTATTTCACGTAGTGATATAGTACATTGGTTTTGTGCAATGTCCGTCATGCTGTCCGTCCGTCTGTCCGTCTGTCCGTTTGAACGCAAACCATTTCCACGCAATTGAAGCTAGAGACTTGAAATTTGATAAAGTGTCAAGATTTTCCCGATACGCCCACTAGGGGCGTGGCAAATCGGAAAATGCATTTTCCTGTATCTCAGAAACACTACTTCTAGAAGGGCTCGAGAGTTGAGATTTTAACTGAACACTCATGTCGACATCCCAAAATCAAAAAGCTACGCCGGATATATCTACGCCCATTGTTTACTTGTTGTTTCTAAATTTCGTCATGTTGCTAGACTACATGATTTCAATTTCATAATGTTCCTCGACTTCATGATTTCAATTTCATAATGTTTCCAGACTGTCCTGTCGTCAGTCTGGCGTTACGTTTTTATACCCTGAACCCATTGAAAATGGGAAAATCAGTGTATAATGTTTTTGTTGAAATGTATGTGACAGGGAGAAGGAGGCGTGGCAGACCCCATAAAGTATATATATTCTTGATCAGGGAGAGTAGCCGAGTCGATTTAGCCCTGTCCGTCTGTCCGTCCGTCTGTCCGTCTGTCCGTCTGTCCGTCCGTCTGTCCGTATGTATGAACGCGTCGTTCTCAGAACCTATAAGAGCTAGAGACTTGAAATTTTTTATGTAGGTTCCTGTATAGCACGAAAAGATCGAGTTTGTTAAAAAAAAATCGATAACTGTCTTAATTTTAATGTTATCTATTAAAAACCGATATTTTCATTTAGTTATAAAATTCTATTTAATTCATCTTTATAGTTAGTCTTCAAATTTTGCATTTAGTGTTATGTAAGCCTTGCGCAATTTGGTTTTTGTTAAATTTTGGGTGCCACGCCCCCTTCGCATCAAATTTGTAACTCCCGTATATCAAATACTAGAGACTTGCGCTTTGGCACATACATACATATGGATGATATGATCACGCCCAACAAGTTTGATCAAAATCGTTACTCTAGAAAACAAGTTATTAAGCATTTAATTTCCCAAAGCATTGCTACGCAAAGCAGCCAAAGAACAGCTGACGCACCGACTGGCGTGTGTGTGTGCGTTCGCCTGTGTATGTGTGTGTATGCTTTGCTTGCAATGGACGTACATATGCATGTGTACATAAAAGAAACAAATAATGCTTGGAATAGCGGTTCTTCGCAGGGTTCAGGGGATCTCTTAGTCGAGCGGTCTCGACTAGAGTTTTCTTACTTGTTTTTTCATGTCTTTTTTGTTCAAGTATTTAATAACTTTTCCATCTTGTCATCATTCTTGTTGTCTGTAAATTTGTAAGCACGTTTAATATTTGTTGGGTTGATATTCTTAAGTTTAGCTTTTTTAAACTTTGGTACCTATTTGTGTCTGACTGCTTTATAGTTTTTAATGAACTGTTCTTCTCTTTTTTCTTAATAATTTTCTCTGTTTGTATTTATCAAGCATCTTGAGTTTAGTGTTTTCTATATTATTCTTAATTGTTTTTAAATCTATTTTATTATTTTGCCTTCAAAAGGTGTGCACTTAATAGTAGAGTGGTACCTATCGTTACAATTTCTTACTGCCCTTTGCATAATTTGTTTTACTGAAATGTTTTCTGCTTCTGTTTTATATGTTATTCTAAATTTTTCTGCCAATGAATTATGCAGTCTTTCTACATCTGCATTGCCCGTATGGCTGTTTGGTTTTGTTAAATGTAATTCAATATTTTCTTTACCTAATAGTTCTTTAATTCTTATTGAATTAAATTCGTTATCAGCAACAATCTTATTTGGTTTGCCTATTTTTGTGAAATGATTTTCGATCTGCTCTACAATTTTTATTTAGAATAACATATAAAACAGAAGCAGAAAACATTTCAGTAAAACAAATTATGCAAGGGGCAGTAAGAAATTATAACGATAGGTACCACTCTACTATTAAGTGCACACCTTTTGAAGCGCAAAATAATAAAATAGATTTAAAAATAATTAAGAATAATATAGAAAACACTAAACTCAAGATGCTTGATAAATACAACCAAAACAGAGAAAATTATGAAGAAACAAGTAAGAAAACTCTAGTCGAGACCGCTCGACAAGGGTATACCCTAAACCCTATGAAGAACCGTTATTCCAAGCATTATTTGTTTCTTTTATATACATATGCATATGTACGTTCATTACAAGCCAAACATACACACACACGCACAGGCGCACGCACACACAAACGCCAGTCGCTGAGTCAGCTGTTCTTTGGCTGCTTTGCATGGCAATGCTATGGGAAATTAAATGTTTAATAACTTTTTTTTCTAGAGTAATGATTTTGATCAAACTTGTTGGGCGTGATCATGTCATCCATATGTATATATGTGCCAAAGCACAAGTCTGTAGTATTTGAAATACGGGAGTTACAAATTTGAGGCGAAGGGGCGTGGCATCCAAAATTTAACAAAAGCCGAAATTGTAGAAGGCTCAAATAACACTAAATGCAAAATTTGAAGACTCTAGCTAGAAAGATGAATTAAATAGAGTTTTATAACTAAATGAAGATATCGGTTTTTAATCGATAACATTAAAACGATTATAGTTATCGAATATTTGAAACAAACTCGATCGAATCGTACTGTACACGAACTTCCAAAAAAAATTTGAAGTCTCTAGCTCTTATATCTTCTGAGATCGACGCGTTCAAACATACGGACAGACGGACAGACAGACAGGGCTAAATCGACTCGGCTTCTCTCCCTGATCAAGAATATATATACTTTGTGGGGTCTGCCACGCCTCCTTCTGCCTGTCGAACCATAGATGGCGTTATTGGCTAAACAATTAAATATTAATTGAATTTAGTTTTCTGTGCGTTTATACGAAATGCTAATTATGCAGTATTTTAAAAAACGTAGATAGCGCGGGGTTTAGGGTATCTCCTAGCCGGGACCCCCGACTAGAGTTTTCTTACTTCTTTTTCATGTCTTTTTTGTTCAAGTATTTAATAACTCTTCCATCTTGTCATTATTCTTGTTGTCTGTAAATTTGTAAGCACGTTTAATATTTGTTGGGTTGATATTCTTAAGTTTAGCTTTTTTAAACTTTGGTACCTCTTTGTGTCTGACTGCTTTATCGTTTTTAATGAACCCTTCTTCTCTTTTTTCTTCATAATTTTCTCTGTTTTGGTTGTATTTATCAAGTATCTTGAGTTAGTGTTTTCTATATTATTCTTAATTATTTTTAAATCTATTTTATTATTTTGCGCTTCAAAAGGTGTGCACTTAATAGTAGAGTGGTACCTATCGTTATAATTTCTTACTGCCCTTTGCATAATTTGTTTTACGGAAATGTTTTCTGCTTCTGTTTTATATGTTAAATTATTTATATGCTAAATTTTTCTGCCAATGAATTACGCAGTCTTTCTACATCTGCATTGCCCGTATGGCTGTTTGGTTTTGTTAAATGTAATTCAATATTTTCTTTACCTAATAGTTCTTTAATTCTTATTGAATTAAATTCATTATCAGCAACAATCTTATTTGGTTTGCCTATTTTTGTGAAATGATTTTCGATCTGCTCTACAATTTTTATATGGTTTCTATCGTTTAGTGGGTAAGCGGCTGCAAATTTTGAAAACTTATCTATAACAGTTAAAAAATATGTGTTTTTTATTACGTACGTATCTATGTGAATTATTTGGTTCTTATCAGATGGAGTTTCTGTTTTAACAAATTTTATTTTAACTGGGTTTCTGTCATATTTAATTTCTTCACAAAGATCACATTGGTTAATAATTATCTGTATTAATTCTTATAACTTAGGGTAAAATATTTTATTTTGTATTTTATTATACGTTTCTTGAATACCTGAATGCATACTTTCTTGTACATGGTAGATAGATATTTGTTTCATAGCTTCCGTTTCATTTTCAATATCTTGAGCTCTAAGTGTGCATTTAGTGAATTCTATTTGATTGTCATTAGAGTATAGTTGAATTAATTTTTCTTGCACTATATTATACTCATGATACGGTAAATCTGAATAAATGCCTATTTTTCCTTTTCTTATGTATTTTTTAAAAATTTCTTCCATTATTGGGAAGTCATGTTTTGCTATAAAAATTATTCTTTTTCCATGAATTGTTTTATATTCTTCTGTTTTGGAATTTGTTATTATTATTTGTGTTTTATATTTATTTACTATTTCTTCCTTTATTAGAAAATGGTCATGTAAATTTTCTTCTGCTGAATGTACTGTTTCTATTGAAAAGTTGTCTTCTATGTCTTCTATATTTGTTATTATGTTTATGTCGGATATGTTGTCATTGTTATCTTGGTGTGGGTTTTCTTTGTTGTTATTTACACAATAGTTATCTTTTAGTCTGCTTAAAAAATCGGCCACTCTGTATTTCAAACTGATATTCTCACAGCTTTAATAACCATCTTTGATGCCTTGGCGAAATATCTTTCCCTTTGTGCTTTGCATGTAAAAATTTTATTGCTTCGTGATCGGTTAATATTTTAAATTTTCTTCCGTAGAGATATGGTCTAAAATAGTTTACACTCCAAAGTATTGCTAAAAACTCTTTATCTGTGGCTGAATAATTTTTTTCATGGTTATTCAATGTTGTGGACGCAAAACAAATTGGATGTCCTTCCTGAGACAGAACCCATCCAATGGCGTAATTTGAAGCATCGGTTGTAAGCGTGAATGCTTTTTCAAAGTTAGGGTATCTTAATATAGGGTGTGAACAGATAGATGCTTTAATTTTTCAAATGCTTCGATGAAAGTTGGATCTTTTGTATTTATTTTAGTATTTTTCTTTAAATATTTTGTTATTGGTTGTGCTACTTTAGCGTAATCTTTAATAAATTTTCTATAAAAACCTGTTATGCCTAAAAAACTTCTTATCTGTTTTTCTGTTTTTGGTAAAAGTAACTTTTCTATAACGTCTATCTTGTTTGGGTTTGGCCTAATACCCTCTTTTGTTAAAATATGACCTAAAAATTCTGTCTCCTTTTTCATGAAGTTACATTTGTCAATTTGAATCTTCAAATTCTTATCTTCTAATATTTTAAAAATTTCGTTGATGGCTTCAACATGCTCTTGCAATGATGTACTAAAAATAAGTATATCGTCCAAATATACGACACATTTTTAGTTAATAAAATCTCTTAAGATTTCATTCATAAATCTTTGAAATGTGGCGGGGGCATTTTTCAACCCGAATGGCATTCTTATGAATTCATGTAAGCCATGTGGCGTAACAAAGGCAGTTTTCTTTCTGTCTTCCTCTTTTACTAAAATTTGATGGTATCCTTTTGCTAGATCTATTGTTGTGAAGTACTGGGCTCTTCCGAGTTTATCACGAATTGAATTGATATTAGGAATAGGGAATTTATTTCGTTAAGTTTTCTATAGTCTATTACAATGCGAAATTTGTTTATTTTTGGGTTGTCTAATTTTTTTGGTATTACTAAAAGTGGGCTTGAATATCTTGAATTGCTTTTTCTAATAATTCCATGTTCTTCCATATCTTTTATCTGTTTTCTGACTTCTTCCTCATGCTGTGGTGGGTATCTATATAGCTTTGAATTAAGTTGCTCATCTGTAGTTGTTCGTATTTCGTGTTCTATTTCGGTTGTACTAGTTAGTTTATCTCCTTCCTAGAAAAATAGTTTAAATGATCTAATGCCAAGCTATCATATTTTTCTATAGTGCTCTCTTCTTCATACTGATATGGATTATTTATTATACGGTTTTCTTTGTGATTTAATGTTAAACTGTTTTTTTCAATATTAATAACTGCGCTTAAAAATTGTAGCAGGTCTATGCCTATGATAAAATTATATTTCCTTCCCTTTAGTGGGGCTAACTTCCAGCGGATCCTAGCATTGTTTGGTAAGTTGAATTCTCTAGGTGCTGTTGTATGAATTTCGTATTCTATTATGTCCCTACTATTAATTGTGCTATATGATGTGGGTTTATTAAGCTTAATCTTCTTGTGACCATTAATTTGGTTGTTCACTAGACTTAAACTTGCCCCTGTATCTATTAATGCTACATATTTTTGTTCGTCAATGTTTAATTCTAATAATGGTAGACATTCCGAGGCTGCTTCATAAAAAAAACAGTATTGTTAACCTCTGCCTGGTCGTTTCCCTGATTTTGATAGTTCTGGTTGTTAGAGTTTTCATTATTGTTATTGTTTTCATTTGTTTGTTGGTGACGGTTGTAACTTGGTTTGTTTCTAAGTTTTCTATTTCCATGGGTTCTGAATTTCCTGACATATACTGTTTAGACTGTTGTGAAATTGTGTGCTGATGGTTCGGGTTAAGTCGGCTCTGTCCTGAATTCTGAGTATTATTTTGTTTATACGGACCTGAGTTGTTTCTGTAATTTTGTTGTTGGTTGTTTTGTTGGTTATTATTTTGTCTGTACTGACCTGAGTTGTTTCTGTAATTTTGTTGTTGGTTGTTTTGTTGATTATTATTTTGACCATTTTGCGGTTGATACTATGACAGCTTGTTGTTGTTATAATTTTGTTGATAATTGTTTTCGTTTTTGAAGTCATGATATTTCTTGCTGGACTCTGCCTCAGTGTTATACCTATTGGGTTTAGTTTTTTTATATTGGAATCTAATACAACTATTTTCGTATCTACGTAACATCATTATTTTTAAAATCTTATTTAAATTTCTTTCTTCTTCTTTCTTTCTATTTTATCAAGTAAAGTACCTTGATTCATTTCTTTAGCTGCATTTACTAATAAACTTTCAACATTACTTAAATCTATAAAATTATCATTTTGATGGTAAACTGTTAATTCGTCTGATTTATATTTAATATTTTAAATTTCTACCGCAAGTTCGCTTACTGTGTCTACTCGTAACTCATAAATTTGATGGGGTTCCGTGTCCGGTCGATACCTCAGCTTTAGGGTTGACTTGATTAGCTCCCAGTTGTCTGGTTCCGGCACATTGATGACCACATCCTTCGCCTGTCCTTGGATAGTCTTGTAGAAGATTGTCCTAGTGGCATCTCGTTTTAGTTGAGAGTCGTCCACTCTTTGGAGAAGGTACTCTACGCTACTGAAGAACGAGTTAATCGAAATGTCACCTGTTCCCGTGAACGTTGCCAAATAATTTATATTTTGAAACAACCGTTCTTTCTGAGCCGCATTGTTGTTGTCTTGTAGCATAACGTTAGCTTGATGTAGCTCCTTTAGTTGCTGCTCCTTGTTGATCAACTGCTCCATTAACTCCTCCGGTGATATGTATTTGTGGGTTAGCTTGTGCCATTCTGTTCTTGTCGTAGTTAGCTGCTCTCCTTTGTTTTCTGGTTGCCAGCTTGAGTTTACTTTATTGATTTGCTTTTTGTATTTTGTTTTTTCATTTATTAACTTATATATTGACTTGTTTTTATTTTCATATTTTAACCCATTGATAAATGGGAAAAAAGGGTATAATGACTTTGTGAAAATGTATGTAACAGGCAGACGGAGGCGTGGCAGACCCCATAAAGTATATATATTCTTGATCAGGGAGAGAAGCCCAGTCGATTTAGCCCTGTCCGTCCGTCCGTCTGTCCGTCCGTCCGTCTGTCCGTATGTTTGAACGCGTCGATCTCAGAACTTACAATAGCTAGAAACTTCAAATTTTTTTTGGAAGTTCGTGTATAGTACGATTCGATCGAGTTTGTTTCAAATATTCGATAACTATCATCGTTTTAATGTTATCGATTAAAAACCGATATCTTCATTTAGTTATAAAATTCTGTTTAATTCATCTTTATAGTTAGAGTCTTCCAATTTTGCACTTAGTGTTATTTGAGCCATCTGAAATTTCGGTTTTTGTTAAATTTTGGATGCCACGCCCTCAAATTGCACCTTCGCCTCAAATTGCTAAATCACGTATTTCAAGCACTAGAGACTTGTGCTTTGGCACATACACACATATGAACGTCCTGATCACGCCCAACAAATTTGATCAAAATCGTTCGACTAGAAAAAAACTTATTAAACATTTAATATCTCATATTATCTGCGTCTTGCAGCAGTAGCGAAGCTGATGAGTCATAATGCACAGTTAGCAGATTGTGCGTGAGCCTGTGTGTGTTCTTGTGCGTGCATCTGTGTGTGTGTATGGTTTGCTTGCTAGATACATATAAAAGTAACGGAGAATGTTAGCGGCTCTTAGGAATCGCAGTTCTTCGCAGGGTTCAGGGGATTTCTTTGTCGAGCAGTCTCGACTAGAGCACTCTTACTTGTTTTTAGTTTAACTTTTTTTGTTTTTGTGTTCGATTTACGAATTAGTCAAATTATTATACCCTGAACTCATTGAAAATAAAAAAATTAGGGTATAATGTTTTTGTTGAAATGTATGTAACAGGGAGAAGGAGGCGTGGCAGTTGGTCGCCACGCACCCTTCGCCAAAAATTTGTAAGTCCCGTATTTCAATTACTACAGACTTGTGCTTTGGCACATACATACATATGGATGACATGATCACGCCCAACAAGTTAGATTAAAATCGTTACTCTAGAAAAAAGTTATTAAACATTTAATTTCCCATAGCATTGCCATGCAAAGCAGCCAAAGAACAGCTGACGCGCCGATTGGCGTGTGTGTGTGCGTGCGCCTGTGTATGTGTGTGTATATTTTGCTTGTAATTAACGTACATATGCATGTGTATATAAAAGAAACAAAGAATGCTTGGAATAACGGTTCTTCATAGGGTTTAGGGTATACTTGTTATACCCTGAACCCATTGAAAATGGGAAAAAAGGGTATAATGGTTTTTTGAAAATGTATGTAACAGGCAGAAGGAGGCGTGGCAGACCCCATAAAGTATATATATTCTTGATCAGGGAGAGAAGCCGAGTCGATTTAGCCCTGTCCGTCTGTCTGTCTGTCCGTCTGTCCGTCTGTCCGGCTGTCCGTATGTTTGAACGCGTCGATCTCAGAAGATATAAGAGCTAGAGACTTCAAATTTTGTTTGGAAGTTCGTGTATAGTACGATTCGATCGAGTTTGTTAAAATATTCGATAACTATAATCGTTTTAATGTTATCGATTAAAAACCGATATCTTCATTTAGTTATAAAATTCTATTTAATTCATCTTTATAGTAAGAGTCTCCAAATTTAGCACTTAGTGTTATGTGAGCCTTCTGCAATTTCGGTTTTTGTTAAATTTTGGATGCCACGCCCTCAAATTGCTCCTTCGCCTCAAATTGCTAAATCACGTATTTCAAGTACTAGAGACTTGTGCTTCGGCACATACATACATATGAATGTCATGATCACGCCCCACAAATTTGATCAAAATCGTTCGACTAGAAAAAACATTATTAAACATTTAATATCTCATATTATCGGCGTCTTGCAGCAGCAGCGAAGCTGATGAGTCATAATGCACAGTTAGCAGATTGTGTGTTGGTGCGTGCGTCTGTGTGTGTTCTTGTGCGTGCGTCTGTATGTGTGTATGTATTGCTTCCTACATATGTACATACATATAAAAGTAACGGAGAATGTTAGCGGCTCTTAGGAATCGCAGTTCTTCGCAGGGTTCAGGGGATCTCTTTGTCGAGCAGTCTCGACTAGAGCACTCTTACTTGTTTTTAGTTGGACTTTTTATAATGATCGTTTTATATATTAGTCAACATATTTTTAATTTGACTTTTTATAAATTAATCGACTTATTTTTAGTTCGCATTTATCACTGAATCCTTTTAAAAAAAGGATCCTACCGGCTGCGCCAATTTCATTTGATAATAACAACACATTAGTTTGACTTCACTCTCACATCTCAGTTCTCAAACTGGCCTTTATTCATTTTTGTTTTTTCTTATTTCTAAATTTCGTCATGTTGCTAGACTACATGATTACAATTTCATAATGTTGCTAGACTTCATGATTTCAATTTCATAATGTTTCCAGACTGTCCTGTCGTCAGTCTGGCGTTACGTTTTTTTCTTATTAATTTGAATTCCGCCTAACTTGAAATGTTGATGATATTTGTCTATACATACATAACTCGCGCGCCTCCTCCAGAAACGCAGCACGTCTTTGTGGGACCTTCCTGTCCCTCGCCGTCTGTAAGTCCTTAGTCGTCTTCACTTCCGACTCGGAAAAACGCTTCAACTATGCCACACTGAAGGGTGGCCAGCGTGGCATGGTTGAAGCCTTTTTTTTTGCGCTCGCCCTCCCTTGCGAGCCGCATTATACTTGGGGAGACAAACCCGGTAGGAGCCGTCAAACTTCGGGGCCAATCTCGCCGCGAAGCGTTCAGCTGCGTTGGACAGCTGGCGCTGACGCAGCAGGACTAGGGACCCGACCGTGGGCCTCCACTCGCGCCTGCGAAGATTGTAGTACCATCCTTGGTCCCACTTCAACTTGACGCCTTTCTTCCGGAGTGACGTCAACGGTTGCACCAGGGATGCGAAGTCAGGTACGAAACGCCTGTACCACGACGCCACCCCCAAACATTGCCGCAGCACTTTGAGGTTTGAGGGAGCTGGGAGTTTCCGGATCTCCTCAACCTCCCTCCCCCGTCACCACATCCCTCGTCACCACATGCCCCAGATGGACTAACCTTTCTCTGAAGAAACTGCATTTCTTGCGATTAACTTTGAGGTTGGCTGCTCTCAGTCTCCGAAACACCTCCTTCAAGTTAGCCATATGCTGTTCCTTATCGGCGCCTATCACCACCATATCATCCAGATATGCGAACGCGTATGGCTCCATCTCCAGCCCTATAACCTAGTCGATCGCCGTCTGAAACGTTGCCCCAACCGAGTGCAACCCAGATGGCATCACCCGCCATTGAAACAAACCCCGCCCCGGCACAGTGAACGCCGTGCATTCCCTACTGTCCGCCGCCATAGGTATTTGCCAATAGCCGCTCTTTAGGTCTAGCATCGAGATGACACGCGCGTGACTCAACCTCTCGAGGATGTAGTTGATCCGAGGGACTGGATAAGCGTCGGGTATCGAATGAGCGTACAGCTGCCGATAGTCGATGCACATGCGCCATTCTTTTTTTTTTCTTTTTTTTTTGTCTTTTTCTTCCCCAAGACTGTTGGCGCACTGTGCAGACTCCTAGACGGCTCGATCGCTTCGATTCGAAGCAGCTCCTCCAGCTGCTCGTCAATCACCTTCTGCATAGCGGGATTTTTGGGATAATACATCTGCTTCAGAGGTCTATCATCCTTCATCCGGATGCTACCCTCGCCGACATGGGATGGGACACCCCTTCGAGGTGCTCGGACAGTGCCAGCGCGTCCTTGAGGAATCCCTTTATTCCGCTTCTTACATCAGCCGGCCACTCCGCATCCCCTGCGGTCGACTCCACCTCGTCCTCGTCCCCGCTTCCGATCCTCCCTGCCTCCGGCGAGCGCTCACGCCTCGCCTGCTCTGTTGCGGTGTCTTTTCAAGTTTGCCGTCTCCGCACCGCTACATTCACCCTTTGGCGGCGTCATCCTGGGGCTTGGCTTCTTCCTCCTCGGTCGTCGGGGCACCCTCTAACGACGTATCCTTGGAGATGGATGGCAACTCCTTCCCCGATGGCGTGGCCTCAGTCCTCATATGTAGCTCGGCGCATCCACAGCGCACGGTCGTCCTTACGGCGCCCATGATGAGTAGTGCTATCTGCGCGGCCCTGCCGGCAAGATCCACCTGCACCCTCATCTGCTTCCTCACTTCCACCTACGACCCGTCCGCCAGCCTGACGCCCGACCGCACCTCCTCGACCTTTCTACGACCTTTCTACCTTGAAGCAACGACTGGCCCCTGTGACGATCGTTGCGTCCATTTCGGGACCAGCGATCCGGCCTTCCCTTACGACTAACGGAGACTCACGCCCCCCTTTTAAGATCGGTTGGCATCGCCCCTTCCCTGTGGGGGGACGCCCTTCTCTGTTTCCCGCGTCTATTCGGCATCAGCGGTCTCGCGATGCGACCCCTGCCTCCCCGCATTGTTGGCCGAAGACCACCTGCTCGTTAGGGCATTCTCGCTCAAAATGACCTGGCTGCGAACATCGGAAACATATTCGCCGCGGTTCAAAACCAGTCCGGTTCCCTGGAGCCATCATTCGAGCTTCGGGCGGGTTGATCCACTCGCCACCTGCTCGAGTCGAGCCTGGCTTCTGGCCCATTAATAGCTACTTTCTCGCGGCTACGAACGGCACTTCGGCTAGCGGTGCACGATCAACGCAGAGAGTGCGACGCGAGTAAATCGCTGAATCGGTAAGAGCGAGCAAGACGTCCCATCACTCGCCTTTGACACTTTCCAGTCGCGAGGGTCGCTCTTACCGTACTCGCGTCGCTGTGTGGAACATTTATATGCCTGCACGCCCACCCATATAAATGCACAGCAAATACATGCAATTATACAGGTCGAGACGTGCCTGCATATAATGTTCCTCACACTCCCCTCTTTCTTCGGTAAAGACGAAAACTTTCGTGGTTAAGCTCATCCGAAGTTTTAAATTTGGCCGACTGTGTGTTCGTGCCAACTAATTTATATGTTGGGCGCCAGCCGATAAATAATTAGTCCTGCTTTTTAGATTTAATAATATAAACTGGTTCGCTGAGAGTATCACAGGCACTCCTACTGCTGGATTCGCTCGCTGGCACTCTAGATTCCTGGCTGTAGGGCACGCCACTCCTTGTAACGCTTTCCGAGCACACCTTAGAGCTGGCTGAGCTAGCGCCCACTGTTCTCTACTGGATCGTAGTTCTGCCGTGAGAAGCACTCCGGCTAGCGACTGAATAGCCTCTGAGGCGTCTAGAGGTTGCAGAGCACTCCAGAGTACGCCAGGATACGCGCTGCTTTCTTCAGCGGTTCGCTTGGATCACCACATGCACTCCTACAACTGGATGTACTCGCTGGCACTCTAGATTGCGTCACCCAGATCTGAGTGTGACAAATCGACACTTTTTAAGCAGCAGCAAGGGGAACTTGGCATTATGCGCTAATGGCGCTTTCATCAAACGACCTCCTACCCACACCAACCACAACACACGCTTGCCATGTTGGTGAGAGTGCAGGAATGGTGCCAGTTTTTGAAGAGCCGGTTGCAAAACTGTGGACTTTTTTAATTTTTCAATTTTTGAGCGAATTCTGTATGCTGAATCACACATACTGCTGTAAGAAGGGCAAAACTTAATTCAGAAGCTGAAGGAATCAAAGATACATGTTTCTCGCTCCTTCCATTGATGAAGCGGAACATGTCAGCGATTATGCGGATCAGCCTTGTAAATGAAGATGTAGCTTCTATTAATGTCGTGATGGAATTCACGCTCTCCTCAACCGCAACCGTAGTAAAGGCAGCGCTACGCCTCTCTTACGACTCCAATTCCTTCGACAGCTTAATATGTGGGTTTGCTGGCCACAATTCTTCTGAATGTTGTAAAAATGATGGTCCGCCAAACCAAATTGAAGATCGAAGTTCTTCAACTGTAGATCCCCGAGACACTATGTCTGCCGGGTTGTCTTTTGTTGGGACATGACGCCAGGAGACATTGGCTGTCCACTCCTGAATAGTAGCTACTCGATTGGCAACAAATGTGCTCAAATTTGATGAGTGCATTTGCAGCCAATGAAGAACAACTTCGGAGTCTGACCAAAAACAACTTTGTCTAATGGACAGTCGAGTAAGTTCTTTACCGCGTCCCACACGGTTGCTAATAAACGACCAGACACTATCCAACCAAAGGCTGTAAGCTGGAGTGTTGGAATTTTGCTAGTTCACTTTATTCGGCCTTCTCTTAATATATCAAAAAAGATATCGACATCGAGAAGCATATCAATGCGTTGTGGCTTGTGGAACTGAGTATTAACGCTATCAGGCACAGTGATCTTCTCAGTAAGTTTCTCAGGTTGGTACGACGATATGGACCGGAGGATACCAAAATCAGTCATGATTTGTGTGTCGTCCGTTCGTGAGGCTATCGATGTCTGAACACTGTAACTAACGATTGACTGACAGTTAGCAATACCCAATAAGTGAATACACCTTTTTTGCCTCTTCATTTGTAGCTGCTTAGATAACTCCTCAGTGATGAAGTTTACCTGAGAGCCGGAGTCCAAAAGGGCTCTAGCTAACTGATACGATCCTGATTGCTCTATTACTCTGACGACAGCAGTTGCCAGGAGAACTTGGTCAGAGGCGCTACTTGCGTGGTTCACAGCCGAAAACTGTGACGCAATGGGCCTCGGAGCTTCTGGGATAGCCGTTGAGGCAGTCTGAGGAGTCTCCGAAGTGTATCTGTGTAGCATTGAATGATGGGGCTTAGAGCAAACACGACAGTGAGCTGATTTACAAGCGGCTACCGAATGTCCTATTCGCAACTGGTTTATACAAAGAGAATAACTCTTTGCGAATTTAAATTGATTCTGGCAAGGTATTGCTGCGAATGATGAACAAGACTGGACATAGTGATCATCAGATTTGCAAAAAACACACTTATTGCCTTGGAGCTGACTTGGAAGAGCAACGGCTAATGACGTTTTTCCACCTCTTTTTCCACTGTCATGAGGTGTCTTACGATCTATGCCGCATGCGGAATAGACTTCTTCAGCAGTCAAATGCTGATAGCGTCTATTTAATGCAACTTCACAATCATTCCACAATGGAAGTTTGTTGTAGTCCCAGTTCTCTTCCCATCTTGAGCGTGTGCCAGTGTCTACCTTGCTCATTACTAAATGTATTAACATGGCATTGGAAATCGGTTTATCAGAGCCTAGCGATAACAGCGATTCATAAATGGCACGCACCGAATCAATCATCTTGCGCAAAGATGCTGCTGACGGTGCAGACATACTGGGTAGTTCGAACAGCTTGGAGATGCTATTAAAAAATTTGAGACATTGGTTGTCATACACTGTTTTAAAGCCTTTAAAGCTTTCGGGTAATTATCATCTGGTACCTTAACAGTACCCAGTGCTTCTCGATCTAGGCACGACAACAAATGATTAAACTTCTCTATGTTCGACAGAGTTGGGTCATTGTCAACTAAGTTCTCGAATAGACCTATAAAGTTTTTGTATTCGGAATACTCTCCACTAAATTTTGGTAATTTAATGTGAGGTAGATTTCTAGTATGTGACACGGAGCTAATCATGGTCGAATTGGCATGACTTTTCGGTTTTGGTTGACTGACACTGCCTCGCTTCAGTAGTAGGGCCTTGGTTGTGACACACAACTCCTCTAATGATGATCGAGGCACTAAATCTGAATTAATGTCGTCCAGTTCTTGCTGTATTTTAAACGCGTTTTCTATATATCGGTTTAATATTTCTAATCGACATTCGATTTCAAAAGGCTCTACCGATATTGTGAAGTCTTTTAACGATTTGTTGATACGCGTTATATCGTTCGTCACGTTTTTATAAGCATTCAGCAAGCTTTCAATCCGCGCTGATGATGACTCGTCCATAGACCGATTCTTTCCTCGCTTGCCAGTCATGATTCTCAAAATGTTATTCAATTGAAACCAATTTAAATTAAACCCGAATTATAATGCAAGCTAAGGGATTGCAGAATAATATCCACTGCGTTCGGTTAATGCTCTATGTGTTATACGTTAGCTAGTTGTATATGGGCTGCTACTAACGATTGTAACATATACCTGTAAGTTATTCAGCTAATACAACCACGACTGATTGATCATGAGTGTCGAACCTGCACTCATACACGTTCGATGCGCACAACGAATCACGCAAGTTGGGACACAGATGCAAGGCCGAACTTCACAACAGCGGACAACAAGAGCTGGTGAGTGCCGAGCATGCACTCATACACGTTTGAAGCGCACAGCGAAAGCGCAACGACGACGAATAGCGGATAGCAACAACAATGTATCAGCGCTTTATCTTCGCAAGCGAGAGCGCACACAACAACGATTGTGCGACCAATAATAGGCAACTAACGAAGAGTTTAAGAGATCGATTTGAGCACAAAAGGCGGCAAAGCTGTGTGAAACTGTTTTTATACCCTCAACCCATTGAAAATGGGAAATCAGGGTATGTTTTTGTGAAAATGTATATGACAGGCAGAAGGAGGCGTGGCAGACCCCATAAAGTATATATATTCTTGATCAGGGAGAGAATCCGAATCGATTTAGCCCTGTCCGTCTGTCCGTCCGTCCGTCTGTTCGTCTGTCCGTATGTTTGAACGCGTCGATCTCAGAAGAAGTTCGTGTATATCACGATTCGATCGAGTTTGTTTCAAATATTCGATAACTATCATCGTTTTAATGTTATCGATTAAAAACCGACATCTTCATTTAGTTATAAAATTCTATTTAATTCATCTTTATAGCTAGAGTCAAATTTTGCATTTAGTATTATGTGAGCATTACACAATTTCGGTTTTTGTTAAATTTCGGGTGCCACGCCCCCATCGCCTCAAATTTGTAACTCCCGTATACCAAATACTAGAGACTTGTGCTTTGGCACATACATACATATGGATGACATGATTACGCCCAACAAGTTTGATCAAAATCGTTGCTCCAGAAAAAAAGTTGTTATACATTTAATTTCCCATAACATTGGCATACGAACTGCTGACGCAGCGACTTACACTTGTGTGTGTGTGCGCCTGTGCGTGTGTGTTGCTTGTAATGAACATACTATACATTTGTATATGAAAGAAATGGAGAATACTCAGAATAGCGGTTCTTCGCAGGGTTCAGGGTATCCCCTAGTCGAGCGGGCTCGACTAGAGTTTTTTTACTTGTTTATTTTCTTTTCTTTACACAGAGGCTGAACTCTCTGGCTCCGTTTTGACTCTATGTTCGTCAAATTCGAGAGCAGACAGAGGTCAATGTCTAATTATTTTGACAATATATATGTGTGTACAAATAACCAAGTTAAGTATTTATTGATAGGCATATACACATGTACATAGGTGTTCAATCACAGCTTAAGTTAGTTTAAGAGTACAAGCAAATATTAGTTAAGAGACTTAAAATGAAGTATTAGAGTTAAACCGCACGCACGCTGCCAGCCTCTCCGCGCCGTGCAGGGACTTTTCTTCGAGGCTTGATGTGCGTGTGTGTTGGTTTCGGTTGTGCTCCTTGTTAACTTTTTGGAGCTGCCCCTTTTCGAGCTGGATCTAGATGGATTCTGGAGGTGGACCAATATCAGCGCGGAATTGAAACCAATGACCAGAATTGAGCCAATGAGCGACTCTTCTGGTGACCAGGTAACAGTGCCAAAACGAATCAGTGCATAAAAGTCAGTGCAGTTATATGTAACCACATTCATACTTGTATGCAGTCGCACTTAAAAATACCCAAAATAGCCTAAATTGTTGGTACAAGTGATATTCGTTTCGGCACTGATTTAATAATTGTGTTATTTGGTAGTGAATAGTCGAAGCAAAACTGCAAACAGCAATAATAAATACATTGAAATTAACTCGTGCATTATTCATTTAATTATTTATTAATAATTCGCAAAATTTGATGTGGCTTATAACCGCGAATACATATATACATACATACATACATATGTGCACTTGCCGTTTTCTCGCGTTCTGCTATTCGCTTTGATCGACGGTTATTCGGTGGTAGTTTTTTTTTACCTTTGCTTATGTGTTCTCTTCCAAATTGGCACATAAGGAGAAGCGCGGGTCGCTGTACATACTGTAAAGGTACGGTTTTCCAGCTGGGGCAGACTCAGCCTGGCCCAGGGTCACCTACGAGATAATTTATAGGATGCTGGGACGCACTGGGGTAGGGGACGGGAAATACGGCAACTCACGGCCGCTGGCGGAGCTGCTCTCGCTTGGGAGTAGCGCGACAACGATCGCCGCACCGCGCCGGTCAACTTTGGCTGCGGCAGCAGGTTCGAACTTGCCCGCTGGTCTTACACTCTGACGGACAAAGCACGAACGTAGGGGATCTAGCGTTCATTAGCACTTATGCAAATATTTCTCCAAAATTTAAAACACAAAGATTTCGGTTTATTCTTTATTTCCCTTAGATAACTCACGGTTCCTCGACCTTCCTCCCGTACCTCTTTCCTGGTATATTCTTCTGCTCGTCTCGCTTTTCACTTTCACTTGTTTCTTCCTTTTCACTATTTGGCGGCGATACGCCCTCACCTTCTCGCCCTTCGGACGATCGCGCGCCGACCTCGGCAATGCAATTGTCGCGGCCGCAACTTTTCACCACGAAGCTCTCAATTCGCCGTGGCGCGCCTAGCTACATCGCCTTCTAACTTAAACCTACTAAGGGCGGGCCCTTCATTGGCCGCCTCTGCGCTCCATTGCGCCTACACCTAATCTTCAGAATTCATCTCCTAATCAAATCTCTTACTTACTATACTTATTAACTATACAAAATCAACTTATGACTAGCTTACTACTAAATGTGAGGCGGCGGATTTATCGCCGCCTTACACCCCCCCCCCCCTTTCTTCGGGCAACTTTCTATGCCCGCCTCCTCCAGCAACGCCTTCATTCCCGACTTGGAAAAATGGCTTCAGCTGCGCCACACTGGCCACCTTTCTTCTGCGCTCGCCCTTCCTCGCGAGTCGCACGATATTGGGGGAAACAAATTTGACGATCCGGTAAGGGCCGTCAAACTTTGGAGCCAGCTTTGCAGCAAAACCCTCGGCTGCGTTGGACAGTTGGTGCTGACGAAGCAGCTCCAGGGACCCGATTGTGGGTCTCCACTCACGCCTACGAAGATTGTAATATCACCCTTGGTCCTTCGACACCTTCTGCAGATTACTGCGTGCGATCGAGAAGATCTCTCGCAGTCGATCCTGCCTTTCGTGGGCGCTGAGCTCCTTGGTCGCTGATCCCGGGGTAACCTCGTCATACAGCGCGGCCGGCAGCAGTCTTCGACTCGCGTATGCGATCACCCGTTCTTCCCCCTCTACCGTCTTCGTCAGCACGGCGCCCAGACCATAATCACTGGCGTCGGTCTGCAACACAAACTTAGAGGAGAAGTCTGGGCATGCTAAAACGGGCGCGGTCGTCACTTTGTCCTTGAGCCTCTGGAGCGCCTTCTCCTGTTCTTGGCCCCACTTCCACTTGACGCCTTTCTTCAGGAGTGACGTCATCGGCTGCACCAGGGATGCGAAGTCCGGTACGAAACGCCTGTACCACGAAGCCATCCCCAAACATTGCCGCAGCTCTTTGAGGTTTGAAGGAGCTGGGAGTTTCCGGATCGCCTCAACCTTGGCCGGATCCGTACTGATTCCCTCCCCTGTCACCACATGCCCCAGGTAGACTAACCTCTCCCTGAAGAAACTGCATTTCTTGCGATTGACTTTGAGGTTGGCTGCTCTCAACCTCCGAAACACCTCCCTCAAGTTCGCCATATGCTGCTCTTTATCGGCGCCTATCACCACAATATCGTCTAGGTACGCAAACGCGTACGGCTCCATCTCCGGCCCTATAACCTTGTCGAGCGCCGTCTGAAACGTTGCCCCAACCGAGTGCAACCCAGATGGCATCACCCGCCATTGAAACAAACCCCGCCCCGGCACAGTGAACGCCGTGCATTCCCTACTGTCCGCCGCCATAGGTATTTGCCAATAGCCGCTCTTTAGGTCTAGCATCGAGATGACACGCGCGTGACTCAACCTCTCAAGGATGTAATTGATCCGAGGGACTGGATAAGCATCGGGTATCGAATGAGCGTTCAATTGCCGGTAGTCGATGCATATGCGCCATTCTCCTGTCTTCTTCTTTACCAAGACTATCGGCGCGCTGTGCGGACTCCTAGACGGCTCAATTGCTCCAATTCGAATCAGCTCCTCCACCTGCTCGCCAATCACTTTCTGCATAGCGGGATTCTTGGGATAATACCTCTGCTTCAGAGGCCTATCATCCCTCATCCGGATGCTATGTTCGCCGACGTGGGACACCCCTTCGAGTTGTTCGAATAGCGCCAGTTCGTCCTCGAGGAACCTCTTGATCCCACTCTCTAGATCGGCCGGCCATTCCGTATGCCCTACGTTCGGCTCCACCTCGTTCTCGTCCTCGCCCTCAATCCCTCCTGCCTCGGGCAAGCGCTCGTTCATCGCTTGGCCCGTTACTATCTCCGCCTCATCGGTCAATTCCCCACCACTGCATTCGCTCCTCGGCGGCGTCATCATGGTTTTTGGCTTCCCCCTCCTTGGTCGTCATGCAGGTGTCTCCCGTCTTCCTCTCGGGGCACCCTCTAACGACGTATCCTTGGAGATGGATGGCAACTCCTTCCCCGATGTCGCGGCCTCAGTCCTCACGTGGAGCTCGGCGCCTCCACAGCGCACGGTCGTCCCCATGGCGGCCAGGAAATCCATCCCTAGGATGACCTGGTCCAACATGGTCGGCATGATGAGCAGTGCCATCTGCACGGCCCTGCCGGCGAGATCCACTTGCACGCTCATCAGCTTCCTCACCTCTAACGACGACCCATCCGCCAGCCTGATGCGCGAGTGCACCTTCTCCACCCTTCCCGCGATCGCCTCCCTCCGCACGCAGTCTCCGCTCATGAAACTGCGGCTAGCCCCTGTGTCGATCGTAGCGTCTATCTCGCGACCGGCGATCCTAACGCGCGCTACGATCCGGCCTTCCTTCACGACCAACGGACGTTCACGCGGCTCTCCTACGATCGGTTGGCGTTGCCCCTTCCCTGCGGGGGACGCCCTTGCCCGTTTCCCGAGTCTGCTAAGCTACAGCAGTCCCGCGTGTCGACTCCTACTTTCCCGCATCGTTGGCAGAAGACAACCCGCTCGTTAGGACATTCTCGCGCAAAGTGACCTGGCTGCGAACACCGAAAAGACACTCGCCGCGCGTCAGAACCAGCTCGGTTCTCTGGGGCCATCATTCGATGCATGGCTTCGGCCGGCCTCGTGACGGTCGACATTGAATTTCCGACCCTCGGCTCGCCTAACCGTTGCTCCATCGGCTGAGACCGGAACGGGTTGTTCGGTCGCGTTTCCGGCGGATTGACCCAGTCGACACCTGCTCGAGTCGGGCCTGACTTCTGGCCCACTCTTCGCGTCTCTTCCCCGAATTTTGCCCTCTGCTCCCTTACGCATTCATATTCCGCAGCCAACTGCGTCAGCTGGGACAGAGACGAGAAATCTTGGCGCCGCACATACATCCGATACTCAGGAGCCGTATTCTCATACACTCGATACAACTCCTGAGCCGGACTGTAGTTGGCATGGCGCATCAATAACCTGATCTCTACCAGGTAGTCCTTGAAGGCCTCGCCTTTCCGCTGCCTTCGCCCCCTAATCTGATCCTCGAGGCGCTCGAAATATTGTGGGGGCATGAAGAAATCGAGAAATTCGGTCCGGACGCACTCCTCAACCCGCTGGTCAGGAACCATTTCGCAGCCTTATCTACCAGCACATCGCTTACCACCCTAGGTAGGTTATCGAGCTTGATGCCATACGTGATAACTCTCTCTTCCAAAATCTCGAGGAATCCCAATGGGTCGGACTGGCCGTCGTAGCACATGCCCCACCTCCGGACCTGTTCGGCTTCGCACCTATGCGGCCGACCTTCGTGCTCCACGGCAATCGCGATCCTACCTCCGAGTCGGCGCGTAGCCCCCGGTCGTTGGTCGCGACCTTGGGCTCCCCTCGCGCATCGTTAACCCGAATCTCGGGCACATCGTTGCCCCCCGGGGCCCTCGGACCGAATGTCGGGGCCGGGATATGTCCATACAACTGTGATTTCCTCAAGTCAGGTTCGGACTTCCAGCAAGATTGATGCCCAAGTCCCGACACGGCACTTCCCAGGCTGGGCTCCAGCGCCTTGGCATCTTGAGATTCTAACTCAGATAGCCGGGCCAGACCTCTGCGGAATGGCCACCGCCTTGGATGAAGCTAGCTAAGCGTCTACGCAGCTCCTCTACCCGTCCGTCTTTCTCTAGACCGAACTCTTGGGCCACAGACATCAACTCCTCTTTCCGCCTTAGATACACCCAACGGACGCCACCCCCGGATTCTGACATTCGCTCGAATCCATGGTAGTGTTGGTGAGAATTTTTATTTATTAAAAAAAAATTTTATTTTTACTTTATTTATTTTTATTTAATTGTGTTTATTTAATTTTATTTAAAATAAAAATATTTTTTTTTATTTACTTAAATTTTTATTTTACTTTATTTAATTTTATTTATATATTTATTTATTTATTTTTATTTTTTTATTTATTTTATTTAATTTAATTTATTTAAATTCTCATTTATTTAAGTTTTATTTAATTTATTATTTATCTTTATTTAATTTTATTTATTTAAATTTTTATTTATTCAGATTTTGATTTTATTTTATTTATTTTTATTTCACTCACTTTACCATGGCCCTCGGCCCACTGTTCCCCACACTCACTGTACAAATTTCGAGCCACCGC
The DNA here is from genome assembly GCA_035047545.1 of Drosophila paranaensis. Classification (NCBI taxonomy): domain Eukaryota; kingdom Metazoa; phylum Arthropoda; class Insecta; order Diptera; family Drosophilidae; genus Drosophila; species Drosophila paranaensis. The sequence continues at coordinate 254,350 of JAWNPL010000176.1, read as the reverse complement.
GTACCGAAATTTCCCCACTTGTTTGCGTGGTCTCGACCCACGGTTAGCCTCTCGCTCTCCGACACACGCACTGCTATCAGCCCTCGCACGCCGATCACAAGCGTGTCTTCGCTTGTCGCGTCACTTCTGTGTGTGTGTGTGGCTGGCTGCCGTCGCTCGCTTGGCCACGGCTTCACTCTCTCGCTCTCTTTCCCTTTGCGCTCGCCCTTCGTTGCTGGGCTCGAGTGCATTCACACGCGTCGGCCGTCTCTTCTTTCTCCTCCTATTCCACTGTTCTTCTTTCCAACTTATGGGCGCTAGCTCGAACGCTCACTGCCGAAATTTTCGGCACCTCTTCCCCCGCCCGTTTTACTTACGTCTCTGATTCCCACACTCGCAATTGGCGCGCCAATTCGGTCAAACTGCACGCCAGAAATCTTAGAGTTCTGGGTCGAATATGCGCGTATGTATGCGCGTATTTATTTGGGCACACGATGCGGGGCTTTATGCCGCCCGTGTACCACACTCCCCTACGTCCCAGGGTCCCTGCTCGGGCGCCACTTGTAAAGGTACGTTTTTCCAGCTGGGGCAGACTCAGCCTGGCCCAGGGTCACCTACAAGATAATTTATAGGATGCTGGGACGCACTGGGGTAGGGGACGGGAAATACGGCAACTCACGGCCGCTGGCGGAGCTGCTCTCGCTTGGGAGTAGCGCGACAACGATCGCCGCACCGCGCCGGTCAACTTTGGCTGCGGCAGCAGGTTCGAACTTGCCCGCTGGTCTTACACTCTGACGGACAAAGCACGAACTTAGGGCATCTAGCGTTCGTTAGCACTTATGCAAATATTTCTCCAAAATTTAAAACACAAAGATTTCGGTTTATTCTTTATTTCCCTTAGATAACTCACGGTTCCTCGACCTTCCTCCCGTGCCTCTTTCCTGGTATATTCTTCTGCTCGTTTCGCTTTTCACTTTCACTTGTGTCTTCCTTTTCACTATTTGGCGGCGATACGCCCTCACCTTTTCGTAATTTGCTCCAGCTTCTTCACTCTTTCGCGGTCACACTCTGACTACTCTACTCGCCCTTCGGACGATCGCGCGCCGACCTCGGCAATGCAATTGTCGCGGCCGCAACTTCTCACCACGAAGCTCTCAATTTGCCGTGGCGCGCCTAGCTACATTGCCGATCATCGGCGCGCATATAAGGGGGGTTCGCCTTCTAACTTAAACCTACTAAGGGCGGGCCCTTCATTGGCCGCCTCTGCGCTCCATTGCGCCTACACCTAATCTTCAGAATTCATCTCCTAATCAAATCTCTTACTTACTATACTTATTAACTATACAAAATCAACTTATGACTAGCTTACTACTAAATGTGAGGCGGCAGATTTATCGCCGCCTTACAATACATACAGCTTGTGAATTTCAATTTGCGTTGGTGTCAACGGTGCTTATACCGACATACATACGTACGCTGTTGTTGTTATAGTTGGTTGATCGCATCGTTTGTCTGCCTCTACCTAGATAAGCACTAGCAACATACATACATACACATGCGTATGCTAATCAACTGCAAGCCTTTTTAGTTGTTGTTGGTAAATTCGCTTTGGTGGTTACATACATACGTGCGTGTTGTTGTTTATCAACTGTTAATTTGTGCCTGCGCTTGCATTTGGTGTAGCTGGTATTATTTGAAGGGTCTGTGTAGTCAGTTTTTTGTTGGTTTTGCTGGTCATCTGACTATTGACAGTACACTTACGTCGAATAGGTCCGAATTTAAAAATAACAAGTAAGAAAACTCTAGTCGAGACCGCTCGACTAGGGTATACCCTGAACCCTGCGAGGAAAGCTATTCCGTGCATTCTCCGTTTTTTTTATAAAACATATGTATATGTATGTTCATTACAAGCAACACATACATACACACATACATAGGCGAACGCACACACAAACGCCAGTCGGTGCGTTAGCTGATCTTTGGCTGCTATTTGCATGCCAATGACATGGGAAATTAAATGTTTAATAACTTTTTTTCTAAAATAACGATTTTGATCAAATTTGTTGGGCGTCATCATGTCATCCATATGTATGTATGTGCCAAAGCACAAGTCTCTAGTATTTGATATACGGGAGTTACAAATTTAAGGCGAAGGAGGCGTGGCATCCAAAATTTAACAAAAACCGAAATTGCGTAAGGCCAAAATAACACTAAGTGCACAATGTGAAGACTCTAGCTAGAAAGATGAATTAAATAGAATTTTATAACTAAATGAAGATATCGGTTTTTAATCGATAACATTAAAACGATTATAGTTATCGAATTTCTGAAACAAACTCGATATGCGCGCCCTATACAGGGACCTACAAAAAAAATTTGAATTCTCTAGCTATTGTAAGTTCTGAGATCGACTCTTTCATACATACGGACAGACGGACAGACGGACAGACGGACAGACAGACGGACAGGGCTAAATCGACTCGTCTTGTCTCCCTGATCAAGAATATATATACTTTATGGGGTCTGCCACGCCTTCTTCTGCCTGTTACATACATACGCCTTCCAACAAAAACATTATACCCTGATTTCCCATTTTCAATGGGTTCAGGGTATAAAAATAAAATAAAAATAGGTATAAAAATAAAATAGCATTCAAAAAAAAAATAAATAAATTTAATATGGCGCAAAAAAGAGATCTTAATGAAACCGACCTGGTTGACGCAGGAGCTTGCTTTAGTGATCGTTTAAGTCAACTATTCGTTAAATTGGAAAAAGTAGAGAGCGATATCGAGAGACAACAGAGTTCACTCATAAATAAAATGGTGACTCCAACTAAATTAAAAATTCAATGCCGGCTAGATATCCTCAACTCATACATTTCGAAGGCTATGGATCTTCAGTCAGAGATCGATTCGATAGATCCTGACAATACTAGCCGCGTAACGCTTGAGGAAACGTGCATTTTGGCTCGATCGTCATATATGTCTGCCCTTAGTGCGTACCAGGCTTCTGAAACCGTGCCTGCACTTTCTCACCACTCTCACCTACCCAAACTTAAGTTGCCCAAGTTCACTGGTAAGCACTCGGAATATAGACAATTTATTGGTCTGTTCAATAGTTTAGTAACTCCGATCGCTCGCTATAAAATATTGAGAAATTCAATCATTTGTTTTCGTGCTTATCGGATGGGGCGTTGGGGACCATCAGAGCCTTCCAGGTCTCTGATGCTAATTACCCAAAGGCATTAGAGAGTTTGAGTCGAGTATACGACAACAAATGCCTGATTTTCTTCGACACTCTCGCCCAGTTGTTCGACATTGAGCCGATGTCCAAACCAACGGCATTCGGAATTAGAACAATGGTGGACTCGGTATCGGCAATTTTCGATTCGCTAATGTCAGTTGGGAATGAGGAAGATTTCGATAACGCGATTTTAATACACATCGTCATGTCAAAGGTAGATCCTCATACGAAATCGAAGTATGAGGAGCAACTGGACTATAATAAATTGCCAAAATGGGCCGATTGCGTTATGGCTTTGAACAGGCGATATCAGCACTTATCTGCGGAAGAAAGTTCAAAGTCCAGAATGAAGCAGAAATCCGACATGAAATATGCAAACATGTGCCCGAAATTCTCGAATCGGGCGGTTTTCAATGGGCAAAGTGGTTTTCAAACCATCCACATTTTGTAGAAGAAGGCGGAAATGAGAAACTTCTAAGTTTCAATGATGCCGATTCGACTAAAACGCTTGGCATGAGGTGGACACCAAGATTGGATACTTTCCAGTATCACTTGGACGATAGCTGTACCAAGTTAAGTCCCACCAAGCGCAATATTCTGTCAGTGGCTGCACGCATGTTTGACCCACTTGGCTTGTTGTGCCCAATTAGCATACGGGCAATAATTCTGCTTCAGCAGCTGTGGCGCATGCAGTTACCGTGGGATGATACACTTCCCATGGAACTACATAGCAGATGGGATAAGTTCAAGAAGAATCTTCTAGAACTAGATAGAGTTCAAGTCCCCAGATACGCTCACACCAGCTCCAATGCTAGCATACAAGTGCACGGATTTGCGTACGCATCCAGTCAAGCTTACGGCTGCTGCGTCTACGTTCGGGCTAACGATGGTACCAACCCCGTCTGCCGGTTGCTAACGGCTAACGGTTGCTAACGGCAAAGGCAAAAGTCGCTCCACTCAAAACCAAGTCCATTCCCAGACTTAAACTGTGTGCGGCTTATATGTTAGCGCAACTGTGGTCCTCCATAAAGCTCATGTTGGATCGATGTCGATTCGAGAGTGTGAATTTCTGGACTGATTCAGAAATCACACTACATTGGATTAATACTTCCCCTTCGTTATTAGCAACATTCGTAGCCAATCGAGTTGCAGGCATCCAAGAGATGTCACCTAAAGTATCTTGGAGGCATGTACCAACATCAAGCAATCCAGCTGATTTGGCGTCGAGAGGGTGTGACGTTCAAGAAATATTACAGTCGATTTGGTTCGAAGGCCCTCCATTTCTTTGCGACGATGAAAAAGAATGGCCTTACAATGAACACTTTGAGATACCGAAGGAGTTAAAAGAGAGTGAGGTCAAAAAGTCAGCACTTGTCTGCTTACTTAGCAGCTCAAGTTGGTTACCTGAATGTGTGTCCCGATTTTCGTCATGTCGCAAATTGGTACGAATAATTGCGTACATGTACAGATTCGTTTCAATGTCGAAACAAGAAATACGAACTGTCGAACTAGGACCAAGGGAATTAAATTTCGCTTTTCTAAAACTGCTGGAACTAGTTCAGCGAGCAGAATTCAAGGTGGAATATGAGAATTTAAAAAAGGGTAAAACGGTGCACCCAAGCTTGCAATCACTAACTCCATTTATTCATGAGTCAGAAGAGTTTGGAAGGCGAGTTTCATTAATACGAATAGGAGGCAGACTAGTGAACGCACCGCTAGATTATGACGCGAAATTCCCTGTCCTCATGCGGATAAATTGTTTGTTTGTGCAACTGTACTTGAGAGAGTTGCACATCGGAAATTGTCACGCAGGAGCAAAGACGATGATCGCTTTACTCAGGCGGAGGATGTGGCTCGTGAATGCTCGACGGGAATGCACTCAGATTATTCGGAAATGCGTCCATTGTTTCAGGTATAAACCGAAGTTAATGGAGCAAATCATGGGAAATTGGCTGGCCGACCGATTTGCCGCGGTTCGGCCATTTAATGTTTGTGGGGTAGATTTTTGTGATCCAGTCAATGTCTCGCTGAGGATTAGAGGACGAGCCCCAATTAAAATGTATATTGCCGTGTTCGTTTGTTTTGCTTCGAAGGCTGTTTATTTGGAACTTGTAGCAGACTTGTCCACTAACTCGTTCTTATGTACTTTGAACAGCTTCATCGCGCGACGTGGCATCCCCGTCCGGCTATACTCGGACAATGCGACGAATTTCATGGGGGCGAACAACCAGCTCAAGGAGTTTCAAGACGCCTTCAACCGCCAGCAAAGCAAGCTGCAGCTGTATGCAGCGGAACGAGGGATGGAGTGAAGCTTCATCCCTCCGAGAGCGCCGCACTTCGGAGGACTGCAGCAGCGTGTCGCTGACGGAGAGCGAGGTCCAAAGGCATCTGGCAGACGTGGAGGCCATCCTCGATTCCAGGCCTCTAACGCCACTAGGCAGTGACCCCAGCGACGGAGAGGCGCTCACCCCAGGCCACTTCCTCATAGGACAGCCGCTTCGTTCGCTGCCGCAAGGATTCGAGCAGGAGAGACAAAGCAGTGACAGCTGCTGTCCACGCTCAGACAGCGCTTCTGGCAAGCGTGGTCGAGGGACTACATCCACAGTCTGCAGCAGCGAGGGAAGTGGCAGGAGGCGCACGACAACGTCACAGTTGGAGATCTCGTCCTGATCCACGAGGACAACACGCCTCCCCAGCGGTGCACAACAGGCAGAGTTGTGTAGGTAACTCCAGGAGGCGACGGGCGAATCAGGGTCGTAGGCGTTCAGACCAGCTTGGGCATTATGAAGCGCCCAATAGCGAAACTGGCCCGAAAAACCCAGTAGGTTGAAGGCGATCCCTTCGAGGTGGCCGGTGTTGAATCACAGCTTAAGTTAGTTTAAAGTTTTACAAGTAAATATTAGTTAAGAGACTTAAAATGAAGTATTAGAGTTAAACCGCACGCACGCTGCCAGCCTCTCCGCATCGAACTGTCCAATAAATTATAACGTTGCGGAACACACAAGTGTTTTTATTTAAATATTTTGTTTGCACTTTATTGAATTTAGAATACTCGGTATATGTACGTATAAGACTATGTACTTCCCTGATTATTAGTGCAATCCATGTATGCAATCCACCGATACCACCTGCTGTTGAAGAGTCCACCAGGGGGCGCCAAAAATGTCCTGTCAAAAGGGCTTGGCAATATATACCATAAAAAACAACAACTTATGGTCTTTAACAAGCAGCTTGCCGACAACGAAGTCTTTTGAGTACTAATTTAATGCAACTTCAAACTTAAGCTAGTGGGCAGAGAGCTAGCACAGAGACCCGAAAATCTAGCGAGAGCACTCCATCCCGCTCTCGTCGCTCTTGTGCTGCTCTTTACAGTGCTCTAATTAATTTCATGCACCTTACCGCCTAAAGCCTGACATTATTCCCATTCAAATGACTGAACAAAGCCATTGGCTACAAATTTTCGGATTATATTCGGCGATTGCACTATTGACATTTTCCTTAAACAGATTAAATGACTTAAGTACAGCAGTGAATTTCATATTCATAATTTCATTGGATTTATTTAAAGATAATAACTGATTTGTTCCATACTTCATATTTTGAACAAAAAAACACTGCCCAAAATTATGGCAATTCAGTCGCGTTGTTAAGCAGCAATTCAAATGAATTTAATACTATTAAATTAAGTAAGCGGATAGCGATGAATAAACATATTTTTAAGCTCACTGCTTATCACTTGATTTGACACAAAAGCAACGCTCACCAGTTGTATATGGTCTATCCTAGAATCCTGGGCATCGGCAACCGCGGCATTAGTGGAAATAGCAAATTTCATCCGGTTCGGGCAGTTTTTATACACGTGGTCCATGAGGTCGGCGGCCTAATCGGGGCACTCTCCCCTCACTTGCTACAAGACATCGGTTGCGAATAACGGTGGATACCTCATCAACAGCTCGTAATCGTCCAAACTACTTAAGAAAAGTCATATTCAGAGAAACAGTGTGTATCCAGACCACCGCTGTACCCGCCAGTAGCCGCCGGCAGGCAACCAGTTGTAAACGTTCGTCCAACTTCAGTATGTTGAATGATGACTTGTCCAATTGACTTTTTAAACTTAAAATTTTATGCTGGAGCTCCATTAGCTCTTATCGTTTACGTAAGATGGCCAATTGTTCGTTGCTGGAGTTATCGTCATGGCAACTGAAGGCAGGCGCAGGCGGCAAGACATCGGTGTTCGCTGGGTATGTCAATCTGAAGAGGTACCACAGGCGGTCGGGCGTCGGTGTTTTTTTGTGTCCGTAATTTTTATTTCTTCCGCGGTGTGCCTCTTACCTTTTTTTTAAATACACACTGTATTAATTTTGGTGGATTTCAAACACTTTTTACTATTGCCATTTATGTTATTTTGTAAAGTGCTTGTGATTTCAAGTTTGTTCATCGTCGATCATAATGTTTTCCTGACATTTCTGCTTCTTTTGGGTTTTGTCTTATATTTCCTCTTCTCTTTGCATTTTTTGTCTCTCTTAAACGTCGTCTGCATACATAAAGATTTAGAATTCTTATACAACTGGGAAGGTCTGACTACCCTGAGGTACACTTAACACGACAAAGAATTGTTTCGAAAAAGCGGAACTGAATCAAATGCTTTTCTTTCACATCAGTTTTTAATTTATTTAAAAAACTTTTATTTACAAGGGAAGCAAATTCTATTAAACTAGTCCAGGTTGATTGATTTAGAAAGCTGTGCTGTGAAGGCGAAATAATTGATTTACAAAAATCTTGTAAGGTTGAAGTTATTTTTATACTTTTTCACGTAGTGATATAGTACATTGGTTTTGTGCAATGTCCATCATGCTGTCCGTCCGTCTGTCCGTCTGTCCGTATGAACGCAAACCATTTCCACGCTATTGAAGCTAGAAACTTGAAATTTGATAAAGTGTCAAGATTTTCCCGATACGCCCACTAGGGGCGTGGCAAATCGGAAAATGCATTTTCCTGTATCTCAGAAACACTACTTCTAGAAGAGTTGAGATTTTAACTGAACACTCATGTCGACATCTCAAAATCAAAAAGCTATGGCGGATATATCTACGTCCATTGGGGGCGTGGCAAATCGGGTCAAACTGTATCTTCTACAGTTTTAAAGCTAGAACGCCCAAATTTGGCACGTGGGTTACTGTTACGATCCTATAAAGATCACCCAAAAATTTGTATGGCCACGCCTACTAGGGGCGTAGTAAATCGGATCTGAATATATAGTGATTTTACTGGTTTCGTTATATTTTGAGCACTATTGATGCTAGAGACTTGAGACTTGGTATGTATACTCGGGTTAACATCCCACAATCGAAAAGGTATGGCGGATATATCTACGCCTTCAGGGGGCGTGGCAACTAATATCAGCTTATATCTCCGACAGTTTTAGTGCTAGAAGCTTCAAAATTGGATGCTAAGTTACTGAGGGCCTCCTCTATCGATTTCCCAAAAATTATTGTTACGCCCCATGCAGAAAAATACCCTGTAATTTTCGCATTTTTCGAATGTAAGCATGCAAACTTTACAATTATATTCCTGAACGCCCACTCTAGGCACATGCTAAAAATTATTTGTCTACGGCCACTGGGGGCGTGGCAAACAAACTGAAACATCTGCAGCTTCTGAGCCAATAACGCGCCACATAACGACTTTGATTTGTCAAATTATATATATGTATATGTTTGAAAAGACTATTTTATTAATACAAAATAACTAAATAAAGAAAATATAACAAAAATATCAACATGACCGCACCGAGGTTCGAGCCCACACCTCTACGCTCTACGAACTTAAATCACATTTTCAGAGTTGCCACCTCTCTTATTTTGAGATATGCCACCTCTCTTATTTTGAGAGCTGCCACCTCTCTCGATTTAGGTGCGTGTTTTTGCTAAGGTAAGGGTTTCAGCTTCGATCCTAATTGAAACTGTCTGGCCACCTCCAATGAAAAGTTTTAATCTGCAGCTAATTTAAGCGGCGACAGTGGGGTTTAAGGTTAAATTTAAAAAAATATAATGTGATAGATGCCCCTGTGTCCTGCTAGGACGTGAAATAGTATTTCGCTGTCGGTTGCGTCCCACAGCAACGTTCTTACTTGTTTTCAAATAACTTTGGAATAGCCGATATAAATAGAATAGCCGATATAAATAAATCAAAGCAGTGACAGCTGCTGTCCACGCTCAGACAGCGCTTCTGGCAAGCGTGGTCGAGGGACTACATCCACAGTCTGCAGCAGCGAGGGAAGTGGCAGCAGGCGCACGACAACGTTACAGTTGGAGATCTCGTCCTGATCCACGAGGACTACACGCCTCCCCAGCGGTGGACAACAGGCAGAGTTGTGTAGGTAACTCCAGGAGGCGACGGGCGAATCAGGGTCGTAGGCGTTCAGACCAGCTTGGGCATTATGAAGCGCCCAATAGCGAAACTGGCCCGGCTACCAGTAGGTTGCAGGCGATCCCTTCGAGGTGGCCGGTGTTGAATCACAGCTTAAGTTAGTTTAAGAGTACAAGTAAATATTAGTTAAGAGACTTAAAATGAAGTATTAGAGTTAAACCGCAAGTCCGTAATTTTTTATTTCTTCCGCGATGTGCCTCTTACGTTTTTTTTTAAATACACACTGTATTAATTTTGGTGGATTTTAAACACTTTATACTATTGCCATTTATGTTATTTTGTAAAGTGCTTGTGATTTCAAGTTTGTTCATCGTCGGTCATAATGTTTTCCTGACATTTCTGCTTCATTTTGGGTTTTGTCTTATATTTCCTCTTCTCTTTGCATTTTTTGTCTCTCTTAAACGTCGTCTGCATACATAAAGATTTAGAATTCTTATACAACTGGGAAGGTCTGACTACCCTGAGGTACACTTAACACGACAAAGAATTGTTTCGAAAAAGCGGAACTGAATCAAATGCTTTTCTTTCACATCAGTTTTTAATTTATTTAAAAAACTTTTATTTACAAGGGAAGTAAATTCTATTAAACTAGTCCAGGTTGATTGATTTAGAAAGCTGTGCTGTGAAGGCGAAATAATTGATTTACAAAAATGTTGTAAGGTTGAAGTTATTTTTATACCCTGAACCTATTGAAAATGGGAAAATCAGGGTATAATGTTTTTGTTGGAGGGCGTATGTATGTAACAGGCAGAAGGAGGCGTGGCAGACCCCATAAAGTATATATATTCTTGATCAGGATGACAAGCCGAGTTGATAGAGCCATGTCCGTCTGTCCGTCTGTCTGTCCGTATGTATGAACGCGTCGTTCTCAGAACCTATAAGAGCTAGAGACTTGAAATTTTTTATGTAGGTCCGTGAATAGCACGAAAAGATCGAGTTTGTTAAAAAAAGTCGATAACTATTTTAATTTTATTGTTGTCGATTAAAAACAATATCGAATGTTAGTTATAAAATTATATCTCCCACGTCTTTATAGCTATAGTCCCCAAATTTTTTTGTAAGTTTTATATTTATTTTCTCTAATTTTGATTTTTGTTAAATTTTGGATACCGGCTCCAAATTTCCCCAAATATTTAAATTGAGGTTAGTTGCACTCAAAGCCAGTAAATGAATGGATTTACATTTTTAAAAATTGGAAAAAATGTAATAAAATATGTTGAACATAAGCTGAAAATTTCATTCAAATCCATTAATTCGCGCAGAAGTTATTAAACAAAACATTTTGCCAATCGGCCAAACACGTGACCAGCAAAACAAAGCAAACTGTTTTCCTATACATGTGCACACATACACACATACACATTGAGCTGCGTGCATCTAGCAACTTCTAAAACCCGCAAGTTTTAGTGTACATATTTCCAATAGATGGCGCTATGATTTGCGAATTATCAGCTGCTCAGTTGGTTCGAAACTTGGATGGCGCTATTCAATCGAACCATAGATGACGCTATTAGCTAAACAATTGAAATGAATTGAATTTAGTTTTCTGTGCGTTTATACGAAATGTTAATTATGCAGTATTTTAACGCAGATAGCGCGGGGTTTAGGGTATCTCCTAGTCGGGACCGCCGACTAGAGTTTTCTTACTTGTTATACTATTTCACGTAGTGATATAGTACATTGGTTTTGTGCAATGTCCGTCATGCTGTCCGTCCGTCTGTCCGTCTGTCCGTATGAACGCAAACCATTTCCACGCAATTGAAGCTAGAGACTTGAAATTTGATAAAGTGTCAAGATTTTCCCGATAGGCCCACTAGGGGCGTCGCAAATCGGAAAATGCATTTTCCTGTATCTCAGAAACACTACTTCTAGAAGAGTTGAGATTTTAACTGAACACTCATGTCGACATCTCAAAATCAAAAAGCTATGGCGGATATATCTACGTCCATTGGGGGCGTGGCAAATCGGGTCAAACTGTATCTTCTACAGTTTTAAAGCTAGAACGCCCAAATTTGGCACGTGGGTTACTGTTACGATCCTATAAAGATCGCCCAAACATTTTTATGGCCACGCCTACTAGGGGCGTAGTAAATCGGATCTGAATATATAGTGATTTTACTGGTTTCGTTATATTTATCAACATGACCGTATCGAGGTTCGAGCCCACACCTCTACGCTCTACGAACTTAAATCACATTTTCAGAGTTGCCACCTCTCTTATTTTGAGAGATGCCACCTCTCTTATTTTGAGAGCTGCCACCTCTCTCGATTTAGGTGCGTGTTTTTGCTAAGGTAAGGGTTTCAGCTTCGATCCTAATTGAAACTGTCTGGCCACCTCCAATGAAAAGTTTTAATCTGCAGCTAATTTAAGCGGCGACAGTGGGGTTTAAGGTTAAATTTAAAAAAATATAATGTGATAGATGCCCCTGTGTGCTGCTAGGACGTGAAATAGTATTTCGCTGTCGGTTGCGTCCGACAGCAACGTTCTTACTTGTTTTCAAATAACTTTGGAATAGCCGATATAAATAGAAAGAGAAGGAGGTTTCAAGGTACAAATTAAATATCTATAGTAAAGGTAACCGCATTCTTTAATAACGAAACTGGGAACATTATCAGCTTCGGGAGAGAAAGATGATTTTAATGATCGCATGGCTGAAATCAGAGAGGCGCTCACCCCAGGCCACTTCCTCATAGGACAGCCGCTTCGTTCGCTGCCGCAAGGATTCGAGCAGGAGAGACAAAGCAGTGACAGCTGCTGTCCACGCTCAGACAGCGCTTCTGGCAAGCGTGGTCGAGGGACTACATCCACAGTCTGCAGCAGCGAGGGAAGTGGCAGGAGGCGCACGACAACGTCACAGTTGGAGATCTCGTCCTGATCCACGAGGACTACACGCCTCCCCAGCGGTGGACAACAGGCAGAGTTGTGTAGGTAACTCTAGGGGGCGACGGGCGAATCAGGGTCGTAGGCGTTCAGACCAGCTTGGGCATTATGAAGCGCCCAATAGCGAAACTGGCCCGGCTACCAGTAGGTTGAAGGCGATCCCTTCGAGGTGGCCGGTGTTGAATCACAGCTTAAGTTAGTTTAAGAGTACAAGTAAATATTAGTTAAGAGACTTAAAATGAAGTATTAGAGTTAAACCGCACGCACGCTGCCAGCCTCTCCGCGCCGAACTGTCCAATAAATTATAACGTTGCGGAACACACAAGTGTTTTTATTTAAATATTTTGTTTGCGATTTTTTAATTGGTTTACCTGCAGTTAAAATCTACAGGTCTCGAGTGCACTTTATTGAATTTAGAATACTCGGTATATGTACGTATAAGACTATGTACTTCCCTGATTATTAGTGCAATCCATGTATGCAATCCACCGATACCACCTGCTGTTGAAGAGTCCACCAGGGGGCGCCAAAAATGTCCTGTCAAAAGGGCTTGGCAATATATACCATAAAAAACAACAACTTATGGTCTTTAACAGCAGCTTGCCGACAACGAAGTCTTTTGAGGACTAATTTAATGCAACTTCAAACTTAAGCTAGTGGGCAGAGAGCTAGCACAGAGACCCGAAAATCTAGCGAGAGCACTCCATCCCGCTCTCGTCGCTCTTGTGCTGCTCTTTACAGTGCTCTAATTAATTTCATGCACCTTACCGCCTAAAGCCTGACATTATTCCCATTCAAATGACTGAACAAAGCCATTGGCTACAAATTTTCGGATTATATTCGGCGATTGCACTATTGACATTTTCCTTAAACAGATTAAATGACTTAAGTACAGCAGTGAATTTCATGTTCATAATTTCATTGGATTTATTTAAAGATAATAACTGATTTGTTCCATACTTCATATTTTGAACAAAAAAACACTGCCCAAAATTATGGCAATTCAGTCGCGTTGTCAAGCAGCAATTCAAATGAATTTAATACTATTAAATGAAGTAATCGGATAGCGATGAATAAACATATTTTTAAGCTCACTGCTTATCACTTGATTTGACACAAAAGCAACGCTCACCAGTTGTATATGGTCTATCCTAGAATCCTGGGCATCGGCAACCGCGGCATTAGTGGAAATAGCAAATTTCATCCGGTTCGGGCAGTTTTTATACACGTGGTCCATGAGGTCGGCGGCCTAATCGGGGCACTCTCCCCTCACTTGCTACAAGACATCGGTTGCGAATAACGGTGGATACCTCATCAACAGCACATAATCGTCCAAACTACTTAAGAAAAGTCATATTCAGAGAAACAGTGTGTATCCAGACCACCGCTGTACCCGCCAGTAGCCGCCGGCAGGCAACCAGTTGTAAACGTTCGTCCAACTTCAGTATGTTGAATGATGACTTGTCCAATTGACTTTTTAAACTTAAAATTTTATGCTGGAGCTCCATTAGCTCTTATCGTTTACGTAAGATGGCCAATTGTTCGTTGCTGGAGTTATCGTCATGGCAACTGAAGGCGAGACATCGGTTGAGACAGCGACCAGCAGCGCAGGCGGCAAGACATCGGTGTTCGCTGGGTATGTCAATCTGAAGAGGTACCACAGGCGGTCGGGCGTCGGTGTTTTTTTGTGTCCGTAATTTTTTATTTCTTCCGCGGTGTGCCTCTTACCTTTTTTTTTAAATACACACTGTATTAATTTTGGTGGATTTTAAACACTTTATACTATTGCCATTTATGTTATTTTGTAAAGTGCTTGTGATTTCAAGTTTGTTCATCGTCGGTCATAATGTTTTCCTGACATTTCTGCTTCATTTTGGGTTTTGTCTTATATTTCCTCTTCTCTTTGCATTTTTTGTCTCTCTTAAACGTCGTCTGCATACATAAAGATTTAGAATTCTTATACAACTGGGAAGGTCTGACTACCCTGAGGTACACTTAACACGACAAAGAATTGTTTCGAAAAAGCGGAACTGAATCAAATGCTTTTCTTTCACATCAGTTTTTAATTTATTTAAAAAACTTTTATTTACAAGGGAAGTAAATTCTATTAAACTAGTCCAGGTTGATTGATTTAGAAAGCTGTGCTGTGAAGGCGAAATAATTGATTTACAAAAATGTTGTAAGGTTGAAGTTATTATACTATTTCACGTAGTGATATAGTATATTGGGTTTGTGCAATGTCCGTCATGCTGTCCGTCCGTCTGTCCGTCTGTCCGTATGAACGCAAACCATTTCGACGCTATTGAAGCTAGAGACTTGAAATTTGAAATATATACTCGTGTATACCCTCGTCTGATAAAGTGTCAAGATTTTCCCGGTACGCCCACTAGGGGCGTGGCAAATCGGAAAATGCATTTTCCTGTATCTCAGAAACACTACTTCTAGAAGGGCTAGAGTGTTGAGATTTTAACTGAGCACTCATGTCGACATCCCAAAATCAAAAAGCTATGGCGGATATATCTACGCCCATTGGGGGCGTGGCAAATCGGGTCAAACTGTATCTTCTACAGTTTTAAAGCTAGAACGCCCAAATTTGGCACGTGGGTTACTGTTACGATCCTATAAAGATCGCCCAAAAATTTTTATGGCCACGCCTACTAGGGGCGTAGTAAATCGGATCTGAATATATAGTGATTTTACTGGTTTCGTTATATTTTGAGCACTATTGATGCTAGAGACTTGAGACTTGGTATGTATACTCGGGTTAACATCCCACAATCGAAAAGGTATGGCGGATATATCTACGCCTTCAGGGGGCGTGGCAACTAATATCAGCTTATATCTCCGACAGTTTTAGTGCTAGAAGCTTCAAAATTGGATGCTAAGTTACTGAGGGCCTCCTCTATCGATTTCCCAAAAATTATTGTTACGCCCCATGCAGAAAAATACCCTGTAATTTTCGCATTTTTCGAATGTAAGCATGCAAACTTTACAATTATATTCCTGAACGCCCACTCTAGGCACATGCTAAAAATTATTTGTCTACGGCCACTGGGGGCGTAGCAAACAAAACTGAAACATCTGCAGCTTCTGAGCCAATAACGCGCCACATAACGACTTTGATTTGTCAAATTATATATATATATATATGTTTGAAAAGACTATTTTATTAATACAAAATAACTAAATAAAGAAAATATAACAAAAATATCAACATGACCGCACCGAGGTTCGAGCCCACACCTCTACGCTCTACGAACTTAAATCACATTTTCAGAGTTGCCACCTCTCTTATTTTGAGAGATGCCACCTCTCTTATTTTGAGAGCTGCCACCTCTCTCGATTTAGGTGCGTGTTTTTGCTAAGGTAAGGGTTTCAGCTTCGATCCTAATTGAAACTGTCTGGCCACCTCCAATGAAAAGTTTTAATCTGCAGCTAATTTAAGCGGCGACAGTGGGGTTTAAGGTTAAATTTAAAAAAATATAATGTGATAGATGCCCCTGTGTGCTGCTAGGACGTAAAATAGTATTTCGCTGTCGGTTGCGTCCGACAGCAACGTTCTTACTTGTTTTCAAATAACCGATATAAATAGAAAGAGAAGGAGGTTTCAAGGTACAAATTAAATATCTATAGTAAAGGTAACCGCATTCTTTAATAACGAAACTGGGAACATTATCAGCTTCGGGAGAGAAAGATGATTTTAATGATCGCATGGCTGAAATCAGAGAGGCGCTCACCCCAGGCCACTTCCTCATAGGACAGCCGCTTCGTTCGCTGCCGCAAGGATTCGAGCAGGAGAGACAAAGCAGTGACAGCTGCTGTCCACGCTCAGACAGCGCTTCTGGCAAGCGTGGTCGAGGGACTACATCCACAGTCTGCAGCAGCGAGGGAAGTGGCAGGAGGCGCACGACAACGTCACAGTTGGAGATCTCGTCCTGATCCACGAGGACAACACGCCTCCCCCAGCGGTGGACAACAGGCAGAGTTGTGTAGGTAACTCCAGGAGGCGACGGGCGAATCAGGGTCGTAGGCGTTCAGACCAGCTTGGGCATTATGAAGCGCCCAATAGCGAAACTGGCCCGGCTACCAGTAGGTTGAAGGCGATCCCTTCGAGGTGGCCGGTGTTGAATCACAGCTTAAGTTAGTTTAAGAGTACAAGTAAATATTAGTTAAGAGACTTAAAATGAAGTATTAGAGTTAAACCGCACGCACCCTGCCAGCCTCTCCGCGCCGAACTGTCCAATAAATTATAACGTTGCGGAACACACAAGTGTTTTTATTTAAATATTTTGTTTGCACTTTATTGAATTTAGAATACTCGGTATATGTACGTATAAGACTATGTACTTCCCTGATTATTAGTGCAATCCATGTATGCAATCCACCGATACCACCTGCTGTTGAAGAGTCCACCAGGGGGCGCCAAAAATGTCCTGTCAAAAGGGCTTGGCAATATATACCATAAAAAACAACAACTTATGGTCTTTAACAAGCAGCTTGCCGACAACGAAGTCTTTTGAGGACTAATTTAATGCAACTTCAAACTTAAGCTAGTGGGCAGAGAGCTAGCACAGAGACCCGAAAATCTAGCGAGAGCACTCCATCCCGCTCTCGTCGCTCTTGTGCTGCTCTTTACAGTGCTCTAATTAATTTCATGCACCTTACCGCCTAAAGCCTGACATTATTCCCATTCAAATGACTGAACAAAGCCATTGGCTACAAATTTTCGGATTATATTCGGCGATTGCACTATTGACATTTTCCTTAAACAGATTAAATGACTTAAGTACAGCAGTGAATTTCATATTCATAATTTCATTGGATTTATTTAAAGATAATAACTGATTTGTTCCATACTTCATATTTTGAACAAAAAAACACTGCCCAAAATTATGGCAATTCAGTCGCGTTGTTAAGCAGCAATTCAAATGAATTTAATACTATTAAATTAAGTAATCGGATAGCGATGAATAAACATATTTTTAAGCTCACTGCTTATCACTTGATTTGACACAAAAGCAACGCTCACCAGTTGTATATGGTCTATCCTAGAATCCTGGGCATCGGCAACCGCGGCATTAGTGGAAATAGCAAATTTCATCCGGTTCGGGCAGTTTTTATACACGTGGTCCATGAGGTCGGCGGCCTAATCGGGGCACTCTCCCTCACTTGCTACAAGACATCGGTTGCGAATAACGGTGGATACCTCATCAACAGCACGTAATCGTCCAAACTACTTAAGAAAAGTCATATTTAGAGAAACAGTGTGTATCCAGACCACCGCTGTACCCGCCAGTAGCCGCCGGCAGGCAACCAGTTGTAAACGTTCGTCCAACTTCAGTATGTTGAATGATGACTTGTCCAATTGACTTTTTAAACTTAAAATTTTATGCTGGAGCTCCATTAGCTCTTATCGCTTACGTAAGATGGCCAATTGTTCGTTGCTGGAGTTATCGTCATGGCAACTGAAGGCGAGACATCGGTTGAGACAGCGACCAGCAGCGCAGGCGGCAAGACATCGGTGTTCGCTGGGTATGTCAATCTGAAGAGGTACCACAGGCGGTCGGGCGTCGGTGTTTTTTTGTGTCCGTTTTTTATTTCTTCCGCGGTGTGCCTCTTACCTTTTTTTTTAAATACACACTGTATTAATTTTGGTGGATTTTAAACACTTTATACTATTGCCATTTATGTTATTTTGAAAAGTGCTTGTGATTTCAAGTTTGTTCATCGTCGGTCATAATGTTTTCCTGACATTTCTGCTTCATTTTGGGTTTTGTCTTATATTTCCTCTTCTCTTTGCATTTTTTGTCTCTCTTAAACGTCGTCTGCATACATAAAGATTTAGAATTCTTATACAACTGGGAAGGTCTGACTACCCTGAGGTACACTTAACACGACAAAGAATTGTTTCGAAAAAGCGGAACTGAATCAAATGCTTTTCTTTCACATCAGTTTTTAATTTATTTAAAAAACTTTTATTTACAAGGGAAGTAAATTCTATTAAACTAGTCCAGGTTGATTGATTTAGAAAGCTGTGCTGTGAAGGCGAAATAATTGATTTACAAAAATGTTATAAGGTTGAAGTTATTATACTATTTCACGTAGTGATATAGTATATTGGGTTTATGCAATGTCCGTCATGCTGTCCGTCCGTCTGATCCGTCTGTCCGTATGAACGCAAACCATTTCGACGCTATTGAAGCTAGAGACTTGAAATTTGAAATATATACTCGTGTATACCCTCGTCTGATAAAGTGTCAAGATTTTCCCGGTACGCCCACTAGGGGCGTGGCAAATCGGAAAATGCATTTTCCTGTATCTCAGAAACACTACTTCTAGAAGGGCTAGAGTGTTGAGATTTTAACTGAGCACTCATGTGGACATCCCAAAATCAAAAAGCTATGGCGGATATATCTACGCCCATTGGGGGCGTGGCAAATCGGGTCAAACTGTATCTTCTACAGTTTTAAAGCTAGAACGCCCAAATTTGGCACGTAAGTTACTGTTACGATCCTATAAAGATCGCCCAAACATTTTTATGGCCACGCCTACTAGGGGCGTAGTAAATCGGATCTGAATATATAGTGATTTTACTGGTTTTGTTATATTTTGAGCACTATTGATGCTAGATACTTGAGACTTGGTATGTATACTCGGGTTAACATCCCACAATCGAAAAGGTATGGCGGATATATCTACGCCTTCAGGGGGCGTGGCAACTAATATCAGCTTATATCTCCGACAGTTTTTGTGCTAGAAGCTTCAAAATTGGATGCTAAGTTACTGAGGGCCTCCTCTATCGATTTCCAAAAATTATTGTTACGCCCCATGCAGAAAAATACCCTGTAATTTTCGCATTTTTCGAATGTAAGCATGCAAACTTTACAATTATATTCCTGAACGCCCACTCTAGGCACATGCTAAAAATTATTTGTCTACGGCCACTGGGGGCGTGGCAAACAAACTGAAACATCTGCAGCTTCTGAGCCAATAACGCGCCACATAATGACTTTGTGACCTTTGACCTTGTCTTTTGATTTGCCAAATTATATATATGTGTTAGAAAAGAATATTTTATTAATACAAAATAACTAAATAAAGAAAATATAACAAAACAAGTAAGAGTGCTCTAGTCGAGACTGCTCGACAAAGAGATCCCCTGAACCCTGCGAAGAACTGCGATTCCTAAAAGCCGCTAACATTCTCCGTTACTTTTATATGTATGTACATATGTAGCAAGCAATACATACAGACGCACAGACGCACGCACAAGAACACACACAGATGAAGGCACAAGCACACAATCTGCTAACTGAGCATTATGACTCATCAGCTTCGCTGCTGCTGCAAGACGCCGATAATATGAGATATTAAATGTTTAATAACTTTTTTTCTAGTCGAACGATTTTGATCAAATTTGTGGGGCGTGATCATGACATTCACATGTGTGTATGTGCCAAAGCACAAGTCTCTAGTACTTGAAATACGTGATTTAGCAATTTGAGGCGAAGCGGCAATTTGAGGGCGTGGCATCCAAAATTTAACAAAAACCGAAATTGCTCAAATAATGCTAAATGCAAAATTTGAAGACTCTAGCTAGAAAGATGAATTAAATAGAATTTTATAACTAAATGAAGATATCGGTTTTTAATCGATAACATTAAAACGATTATAGTTATCGAATATTTGAAACAAACTCGATCGAATCGTACTATACACGAACTTCCAAAAAAAATTTGAAGTCTCTAGCTCTTATATCTTCTGAGATCGACGCGTTCAAACATACGGACAGACGGACAGACGGACAGACGGACGGACGGACAGACGGACAGACAGACAGACGGACAGGGCTAAATCGACTCGGCTTCTCTCCCTGATCAAGAATATACATACTTTGTGTGGTCTGCCACGCCTCCTTCTGCCTGTTACATACATTTTCACAAAACCATTATACCCTTTTTTCCCATTTTCAATGGGTTCAGGGTATAAATATCAACATGACCGCAACGGGGTTCGAGCCCACACCTCTACGCTCGCCAACGAACTTAAATCACATTTTCAGAGTTGCCACCTCTCTCATTTTGAGAGTTGCCACATCTCTCATTTTGAGAAATGCCACATCTCTCGATTTAGGTGCGTGTTCTTGCTTCGATTCTAATTGAAACTGTCTGGCTACCTCCAATAAAAAGTTTTAATCTGCAGCTAATTTGAGCGGCGACAGTGGGGATTTAAGGTTAAATTTAAAAAAATGTAATGTGATAGATGCCCCTGTGTGCTGTTGGGGCGTGAAATAGTATTTCGCTGTCGGTTGCGTCCGACAGCAACGTTCTTACTTGTTTCTAAAAGCTCGGAAGATGAAATCAAAAAGAAAATTCAGAATTTCGCTTCCCACGTCAAAAAGCTGCTGGCCAAAAGCAATAGACATGTTGAGCGGTTTAAGAGCGAAAATGCAAGCTGGCAACGAAAATTTTATTTTTCACAACAAAGGATCATGACCCAAACAAGGGTGGACGACCTCTTGCCGCTTATGAGGGAGGAGGATCTAGATTAAAAAGAAAATTGGCTTCTAAGCTTTCTCGGGATCATTCAAAAGAAAGCCTATTTCATGCGGCCGCTATGTCAGCAGAGAAGTCGGGGGATAAGAAAACGTGACAAATATTAAGAGCAAAGTTAAAACCAAATAGATTCACACCTGAAGATCTTTCACCAGTATTGCTCTCGGCTGGTAAAAGAAGCTAAAAAAAGAGCAGGCCTCTTGAAGTCGATGTATCAGAAACTGTTGCTGAAGTGCAGCTGCAAAACTTACTAGACCATACTGCTTCAAAAATAATTTTACTTCAAAAGCCAGTCATTGAACAATTTACTAATATATCCAAAATAAGGCTAATAGTAAGTTATGGCTTTAGTGTTCGACCGGACAAAGTGTATATAAACAACGTTTTAATGAGCACAAACCTAAAAGCCTCGACCAGTCTTTGTTTGTCACGACAATAATTCCTCTTCAAATGATTGATCAATTGGAATTGGACGAATTATCTGGAAAAACAATAAGCCGCAGTCCATTAGGTATTGCAGGCCATTGAAAATAGAATTCATTAAGGAAAGCCGGGAGCATATTTTACATTCAAAAAGTCTCATAAATATAAAAATAGAAAACTTGAAGTCATTTCTATAAGAGGAGGGACAAATTAAGGTAGAAATTTCCTACGATTTACACGACTCTTACAGATGGAAAAGATCTGAATATATTAACCGGGACAACATCAACTCAATCATGTCCTATTTGTGGTGCTAGTCCGAATGATTTCTTGAAAATAACGGATATTAACAGCGAACTTTTTAAGCCAAAACCAAATACTTTGCAGTTCGGAGTTAGTCCTCTACACGCATGAATTCGTGTATTAGAGTTCGTATTGAACATTTCATACCGAATTGGTATTCAGAAATGGCGGATATACAATAGTTGTGACAAAAACGCAATGCTTACACGAAAAAAGCAAATAGAGGAGAAGCTCTGGACAGATATCGGACTATATGTGAACAAACCAAGTCCGAACGGGTCTAGAAATTCCACTGATGGCAATACGGCGCGAAGAGCATTTGCAAATGTTCCATTATTGGCCGCAATATTAGATATAGACGAAATATTATTGAGGAATTTGCAAATAATTTTAGTAGCTATTTTATGCGAGTTTGAAATTGATGTAATTAAATTTAAGAAACTTTGTTAGGAAACTCTTCATATGTTTTTAAGGAAATATCCGTGGTATCCAACGAGCGCTACTGATCACAAGATTTTTCTTTACGGTGCGGAGATTATGCAATCTTCTGTACTTCCTGTCGGCTGGTTAGGAGAAAACGCTTCTAAGGCACGGAATAAATATTATAAGCGTGATAGACTATTTCACGCAAGGAAAAACAGCCGCAAAAATAATTTAACGGACGCATTTTACAGAGCTTTGGATTCATCTGATCGTTTATTATCGGGCATCTCTTCGCAAAGAAACAAGGTGCAAGGTCTCCCAAAAGAAGTTACTGCACTTTTAAAGTCACCCTCATCTGAGGAAAACGTTGTTGTTGAATCCGATTTTTAAATTAGAGAAATTTTTGATTTTGAATTGGATCTTGATATGTAAATAAAAATTTATCAGTATATCCCATTTGTTTTACATGGTACATGTGGGCGTGGTCAAAATGCCAAAGTAAGAAAATCCGAAATTTTATAAAAATAGTATTAACATAAATTCAAAATTTCAAATCCATATCTTTAAAATTGGAGTTTATGCCGCCAAATCGGCATTTGCGCCCAACGTGCGGCTGTAGCAGGTGCCCAAAGCCAAACCGGAGCCCAGATTCCTGCTTTAAACGTAGCGTCACGTGTATAAAAACTGCCCGAACCGGATGAAAATTGCTGTCACCACCAGTGCTGCCGTTGCTGATATCCGAGATTCTCGGATAGATCAGGTACAACTGGTGAGTGTTGTTTTTGTGTCAGATCGAGTGATAAGCAGTGAGTTTATATATATATGTTCCCTTCTCGATTCGGGTAGCAGAAATTCTGTCCGCCTACCATCTGAGTTAACAAATTAAGCTGCCGTAGCTTAAGAAATAATCAGAAATTATCTCTCTGCAGATAAAGTGTGACATCCGAATATTTAATTTAACATATAAATCCATCTATTTCTTCATTATCCATCTATATAAAAAGGTAGGAGGTCTGACATTTCCAATTACAGTATTGGAATTGCGAAACTATCTGCCATCCAAAGCTATTTAAAACAAGTAAGAAAACTCTAGTCGAGACCTCTCGACTGGGGGATACCCTGAACCCTGCGAAGAACCGTTATTCCGAGTATTCTCCGGTTCTTTTATGCATATACACTGCCATGCACGTGAATAGGGACAGCTTTTTGAAATCGAATATACAAGTATTTGACTCAAATAAACTTATTAAACCGATATACCATATTTTTTTTCTATTCAGTATTTCATCCTCAATTAATGTAACTAAACAAAAACTTCTTTAAAATAACCATATTTTTATAAAAAAAATTTCTGTGAGTTCTTTATAAATTGCATACTTTTTTACGTGCACTTGAATAGGGACAAGAGATAAAAATTGATGTCTAACAAAAGATATATATGTCGACGCAATCTATGTTGCTGCATACTGTATGTGATTGTTCTTGGGTATTGCACGTACGCACTGTGTGTGTGTGTGTGTTACTGTGTATGGATATTCTGGTTTACACCAGAATCCTACATATGTCAAAGCGAACTGTATGCACGAACTGTGTGTGTGTGTTGTTGTGTATTGAAATTCTGATTTTCACTAGAATTCCTAATTTCATCATACTAAGAAATATTGCATCAGCCGCTAATTGCGCTCTGATTGGTCCTTTGCATTTTGTCGCTTTAAGAAGTTCCGTTATAGCGCGACGACAGCGCTACAACGCTGTCGTCAAGTGTGGTTCGGTGCGGGGCAGAGAAACGAAAAGGCAGTTAGTTCTGTTTTGGATCGTGAAGCCTGCGCATCGAAACTCGCTGCCATGGAGAAAAATAACGACGCTCCGACATCAGAAGTGGGATCAGCACCACCTCCTGCATTCTCAGAGGATCAGTGGCGCATAATTTTGCAGAACCAGAATCTGCTTGAGCTTGCAAGAACCATGCAAGCGTCAACACGCGAGCAACAGCAGACTCGTGGCGTCATTTTGCCAAAATTTTTCTCTGACACTGCAGGTGCAGATGCCTCAAAGTGGTCCACCACAGCTAACATTATATTAACGGTACAGCCCCTAGAAGGAAGCAGACTCATCATGGCACTAAGCGAAGCTATGGTGGGCAGTGCCTCACAGTGGCTAACTCAAATTGCATATCCCGGCATTAAGTGGATTGAATTTAAGGAATTATTCCTCCGCCGCTACGAAAATAGTAAAACGTCATCGGCAATGTTTCTAAATCTACTAAACAGTCGCCCAACTAACGGCGAATGTCTTGCGGTTTATGCTAGCCGTTTGGTGACCACTCAAAATTCCAACTGGAAAAACAAAAACATCGAAGAAATTGCTGTGTCAATTGTGCTCGCGCATCTAGCCAATGTGGATAACCGCTTGGAACGGATTGTGTTCACGTCAAAAGTTCAAACTAGAAGTGACTTGCAATCCGAACTAGGCGCATTCACCTTTAAAAAACATTGCAATGCCGACCGTGATGACGACTCCGTACCTGGACCTGACGCCAAGAAGAGGAGAGTATTGACAAATGTGTGCCATTTCTGTGGCAAACCAGGAAATTGCTGAGTGCAGAGCCAAAATGCGACGAAAGGGCGACGCGACATCTCAGCGAGACAAGCCAACTGTTACTTGCTTCAAGTGCGACCAGCCTGGACACTTCGCAAATCAATGCTCGAAAAAGGAATCAACAAGTACACAGGGAGCATTCCAACGGAAGACTGTGAACCAGTGCTTTGTACCAGAGCCAACTGGAGTGATGATACAGCTCGGTAAGATTTACCCAATTTCTTTTGACTCTGGCGCAGAGTGTTCACTCATTAAAGAGAAAATATGTAGTAAGCTAGCTGGTAAGCGTTTTAACAGCATTATCATGCCAAAAGGTATAGGCGATGCTGGCATATATAGCACCTTACAAATATTAAGCCAGGTCACCATAAATGAGAATGCACTTCAAATATTGTTCCATGTAGTGCAAGATAATCATTTGAAAAGCGACATTGTTATTGGCCGCGAAATTCTTAAACAAGGATTTAATGTCACTGTATCACAAAACCAGTTTAACGTAGTAAAAGCCAAAGCCGTAAATACTTTCTCAATAGATTGGGAACCAGTTGACCTCACAAATCTTGATACCGAATTGTGCGAGGCTGATAAAGACAAACTAATAAAAATGCTTGAGAATTACTCCACTGCACTTGTAAAAGAGGCTTCATCCACACGAGTCACGACAGGGGAAATGAAAATTCGCTTGATTGATCCAACCAAAACTGTACAACGCCGGCCCTATAGACTTAGCCCTGAAGAAAGAGACATTGTCCGAGAAAAGTTAAATGAGTTACTTAAATGCAACATCATTCGACCCAGCTGCTCCCCTTTTGCCAGTCCTCTGCTGCTTGTCAAGAAGAAAAATGGTATAGACCGACTTTGTGTCGACTACAGAGAGTTAAACTCAATTAAACACAATTGCAGACAGGTACCCTTTGCCGCTCATTAGCGACCAGATCGCTAGGCTGCGTGGCGCAAATTACTTCACGTGTCTTGATATGGTGAGTGGTTTCCACCAAATTGATTCAATGGAATACACTACATTTGTGACCCCGGATGGTCAATATGAGTTCCTGACCATGCCCTTTGGACTCAAAAATGCGCCATCCGTTTTCCAACGGGCAGTCATGCGTGCCTTGGGTGACTTGGCCCATTCATACGTGATTGTTTACATGGATGATATCATGATCGTGTCACCCACAGTCGAATTAGGATTGGAAAGGTTAAAAATAGTACTAGACATTCTCACAGATGCTGGATTCATTTTTAATGTTAACAAATGTAGTTTCTTAACAAGTAAGAAAACTCTAGTCGAGACCGCTCGACAAGGGTATACCCTAAACCCTATGAAGAACCGTTATTCCAAGCATTCTTTGTTTCTTTTATATACCCATGCATATGTACGTTCATTACAAGCAAAAACGTACACACACACGCACAGGCGCACGCACACACACACGCCAATCGGTGCGTCAGCTGTTCTTTGGCTGCTTTGCATGGCAATGCTATGGGAAATTAAATGTTTAATAACTTTTTTCTAGAGTAACGATTTTGATCAAACTTGTTGGGCGTGATCATGTCATCCATATGTATGTATGTGCCAAAGCACAAGTCTGTAGTATTTGAAATACGGGACTTACAATTTTGAGGCGAAGGGGGCGTGGCATCCAAAATTTAACAAAAACCGAAATTGTGTAATGCTCACATAACACTAAATGCAAAATTTGAAGACTCTAGCTATAAAGATGAATTATATATAATTATATAACGGAGCATCGATTTCGTTTTTAATCGATAACATTAAAATTAAGACAGTTATCGATTTTTTTTAACAAACTCGATCTTTTCGTGCTATACAGGAACCTACATAAAAAATTTCAAGTCTCTAGCTCTTATAGGTTCTGAGAACGACGCGTTCATACATACGGACAGACAGACGGACAGACGGACAGACGGACGGACAGACGGACAGGGCCAAATCGACTCGGCTTGTCTCCCTGATCAAGAATATATATACTTTATGGGGTCTGCCACGCCTCCTTCTCCCTGTTACATACATTTCAACAAAAACATTATACCCTGTTTTTCCCATTTTCAATGGGTTCAGGGTATAAAAACAGTCGTTCAATATCTGGGATATGAGGTAAGAGCAGGGGAAATTCGACCAAACTCGCGAAAGATTGTTGCGTTAACATCGTTGCCACCGCCACAGACGGTTTTTGGTGTACGACAGTTTATTTGTCTTGCATCCTATTTTCGCAAATTCGTACCCGGATTCTCTCAAGTCATAAAGCCGATGTATTCCCTAACATCAGGAAGGGAAAGTTTTGCGTGGACTACTGAGTTGGAAAGCATTCGCAAGAAAATTGTGACTATTCTTACAAACGAACCAGTTCTGGTAATATTCGACCCGCAATACCCTATAGAATTACACACCGATGCTAGCTCAATCGGATTTGGTGCCATGCTTTTACATCGAATTAACAATAAGCTTCACGTTGTAGAATATTTTAGTAAAACAACTTCGCCAGCCGAGTCTAGGTACCACTCTTATGAGCTTGAAACTCTTGCAGTATTTGCATCCGTTAAACATTTCCGTCACTACTTTCTTGGCAGAGAATTTGTGGTTTATACAGATTGTAACTCGTTAAAGGCATCGCGAACCAAAATAGACTTAACTCCTAGAGTTCATCGCTGGTGGTCTTATTTACAATCTTTAAAGTTTGACATACAGTACAGAGAAGGAAAACGTATGGCACATGTCGACTTTTTATCTAGAAACCCAGTTACTCAGAAACAATTAATTTAGAAAAAAATTCCCAAGAAACATAGAAGAAATCTCAAATAATTGGTTTTTTGCGGAACAGCAATTGGACCCGGATATTGCTGCCCTTGTCAGTAAACAGAATTCAAATGACGTACTAGATGAAGTAACTAAAACATGTGATTTGAGAAAAGGGATGTTGTTTCGTAAAATCCAAAAAAATGGTAAGACACGATGCTTGCCAGTTGTGCCCCGAAATTTCAGATGGTCAGTAGTTAACCAGGTACATGAGTCAATCATGCACCTTGGTTGGCAAAAAACACTTGACAAAGATTACCAATTTTACTGGTTTGAGAAAATAAACAAATATGTCCGTAAATTTGTTGACAATTGTATAACCTGCAGGACAGCAAAGTCACATTCCGGCAAAGTTCAAGCAGAATTACATCCTATACCAAAGGTTAGCATCCCTTGGCACACTGTCCATATGGACATTACTGGCAAATTAAGTGGTAAAAGCGATTTAAAGGAATATATCATTGTTCAAATTGACAGCTTCACAAAATTCGTACACCTTTACCACACTCTCAAAATAGATACGGAGAGTTGTATCAGAGCCATAAAGTCTTCAACTTCCTTGTTTGGTGCACCAACACGCATTATAGCTGATCAGGGTAGATGTTTTTCTAGCGCGCAGTTTGCAGAATTTTGCTGTTCAAAAACCATAAAACTTCATTTAATCGCGACTGGGGCAAGTCGTGCTAATGGACAAGTTGAGCGCGTTATGAGCGCGCTCAAGAACCTATTAACTGCAGTCGAATTAAGCCAAAGGTCCTGGCAAGATGCTCTCGGCGAGGTGCAGCTAGCTTTAAACTGCACAACAAATCGGGCAACTGAAGCCAGTCCCTTAGAAATGTTAATAGGGAAAGAAGGTCGACCTCTTGGATGAGTTCATCCATTGGACACAGAATTGGAAGTAGACTTAGACTCCACACGGGCTCGAGCAAGTAGCAGTATGAAATCTTCAGCCTTTTATAACAAAAATCGATTTGATAAGTCCAAGGCCGCCGTTGTAAGACACAGTGTCGGTGACTATGTCCTTCTCAAGAACGAGGAGAGACACCAAACAAAACTAGACCCAAAATTCAAGAGTCCATTTTTGGTAGTTAAAGTCCTAGACGGTGACAGATACATGTTAAAGTCGTTATCGAGTAAATGATTATATAAATACTGTCACGAGGACACAAGAAAACTTCCAGAGGGAAATGTGCCCCATGAGCAGGACATTGATGATGAAGATCCAGGCCCGTCAAATGGTCTGATAGAAGCTGAGAGTGAGCCGTCCAAGTGAGACGAAGGTTATCCGTCCAAGTGAGACGATGGTGAGCCGTCCAAGTGAGACGAAGGTTATCCGTCCAAGTGAGACGATGATTGTTTCTTTTTGAATTAAATTTGGAATTTTAGTTAAAGAAAATGTAAAATCGACAATTTGGCAAAATATTATGTAATGAAAACAAGCATCATGTTTTATTTTTGTAACCTGCATAGGTGAAGATATTGAATTGAATTGAAAAAAATATGTTTTCAAATGCTTTAATTAAGAATAAATGTTAAAAGTTTGTACGAAGAAATGTTGAACTGAATATTTTATCAGATGGTTATCCGTCTAAGAGAGACGATTGTTAATGGTTATCCGTCTAAGAAAGACGATTGTTAATGGTTATCCGTTTAAGAGAAACGATGATTATTGGTTGGATATCCGTCTAAAAGAGACGATGAATTAAGTTTGAAATCTATTACAAAGACATTTTTGAAGTTAAAGTTTGGCATATTACACGAGGACGTGTCAAGGTCAGGATGGCCGTGTCGAAGCAAACTATGTTGCTGCATACTGTATGTGATTGTTCTTGCGTATTGCACGTACGCACTGTGTGTGTGTGTGTTACTGTGTATGGATATTCTGGTTTACACCAGAATCCTACATATGTCAAAGCGAACTGTATGCACGAACTGTGTGTGTGTTGTTGTGTATTGAAATTCTGATTTTCACTAGAATTCTGATTGGTCCTTTGCATTTTGTCGCTTTAAGAAGTTCCGTTATAGCGCGACGACAGCGCTACAACGCTGTCGTCAAGTGTGGTTCGGTGCGGGGCAGAGAAACGAAAAGGCAGTTAGTTCTGTTTTGGATCGTGAAGCCTGCGCATCGAAACTCGCTGCCATGGAGAAAAATAACGACGCTCCGACATATACATTATATTAATTTTTATACCCTGAACCCATTGAAAATGGGAAAATCAGGGTATAATGTTTTTGTTGGAGGGCGTATGTATGTAACAGGCAGAAGGAGGCGTGGCAGACCCCATAAAGTATATATATTCTTGATCAGGATGACAAGCCGAGTTGATATAGCCATGTCCGTCTGTCCGTCTGTCCGTCTGTCCGTCTGTCCGTCTGTCTGTCCGTATGTATGAACGCGTCGTTCTCAGAACCTATAAGAGCTAGAGACTTGAAATTTTTTATGTAGGTCCGTGAATAGCACGAAAAGATCGAGTTTGTTAAAAAAAGTCGATAACTATTTTAATTTTATTGTTATCGATTAAAAACAATATCGAATGTTAGTTATAAAATTATATCTCCCACGTCTTTATAGCTAGAGTCCCCAAATTTTTTTGTAAGTTTTATATTTATTTTCTCTAATTTTGATTTTTCTTAAATTTTGGATACCGGCTCCAAATTTCCCCAAATATTTAAATTGAGGTTAGTTGCACTCAAAGCCAGTAAATGAATGGGTTTACATTTTTAAAAATTGGAAAAAATGTAATAAAATATGTTGAACATAAGCTGAAAATTTCATTCAAATCCATTAATTCGCGCAGAAGTTATTAAACAAAACGTTTTGCCAATCGGCCAAACACGTGACCAGCAAAACAAAGCAAACTGTTTTCCTATACATGTGCACACATACACACATACACATTGAGCTGCGTGCATCTAGCAAGTTCTAAAACCCGCAAGTTTTAGTGGACATATTTCCAATAGATGGCGCTGTGATTTGCGAATTATCAGCTGCTCAGTTGGTTCGAAACTTGGATGGCGCTATTCAATCGAACCATAGATGACGCTATTAGCTAAACAATTGAAATGAATTGAATTTAGTTTTCTGTGCGTTTATACGAAATGCTAATTATGCAGTATTTTAGCGCAGATAGCCCGGGGTTTAGGGTATCTCCTAGTCGGGACCGCCGACTAGAGTTTTCTTACTTGTTAAGGCTTATTATTTAATTAATTCAATTAATTTAATAGTAAATAATAGTGTTTGAAGACAATTTTTTATACCCTGAACCCATTGAAAATGGAAAATCAGGGTATAATGTTTTTGTTGAAATGTATGTAACAGGCAGAAGAAGTATGTATATTCTTGATCAGGATGACAAGCCGAGTTGATATACCCAGGTCCGTCTGTTCGTCTGTCCGTCCGTCCGTCCGTCTGTCCGTATGTATGAGCGCATCGTTCTCAGAACCTATAAGAGCTAGAGACTTGAAATTTTTTATATTGGTTCCTGTATATCACGAAAAGATCGAGTTTGTTTCAAATAATCGATAACAATCATCGTTTTAATGTTATCGATTAAGAACCGATATCTTCATTTAGTTATAAAATTCTATTTAATTCATCTTTGTAGCTAGAGTCTCCAAATTTTGCATTTAGTGTTACTTGGGTCATACGCAATTTCGGTTTTTATTAAATTTTGGGTGCCACGCTCCCTTCGCCTCAAATTTGTAACTCCCGTATATCAAATACTAGAGACTTGTGCTTTGGCACATACATACATATGGATGACATTAATAATCAAAATCGTTGCTCTAAAAAAAAGTTATTAAACAATAAATTTCCCATAGCATTGGCATACAAAAAGAAGCCCAAGAACAGCTGACGCAACGACTTGCGCTTGTGTGTACATGTGTCTGTGCGTGTGTGTGAGTTTGTTGGTTGTACTGTACGTACATATGTATTTCAAAAGAAACGGGTTCAGGGTATACCCTAGTCGAGCGGTCTCGACTAGAGTTTTCTTAGTTGTTTCGAAATAACTTCATAGAGAGTTCTTAGTTCGAAAGTTATAGACGTGTTTTTTTGCTCCGCGGCTTTTGTCCTTTATTTTTGATTGAACATTGATATTTTTATTTCTCACTGTTGATTTTGGTTATTGTTGCCATTTGTCACTGTTGTGCATTTGTGCAGTGATGTAATCCGCGATGATTTGTGATTTGTGCAGCGTCGGTAATTTTATTTTTTACTTTCATACTGCTTTTTATCTTTCACTGCTCGTCTCATTATTTTATTCCCCATAAAATTTTTGGTGCGGGTAATTGGCGTTTGCTTTTTCGCTCGTGCTCTATAAATTTATAATAGTTAATAATCTATCAAAACAGTTGTCTGATGAACTAGATGCTGCTGATAAATTATTTAATCAATATGATTTTGAATCGTCTCAGGCTGAAACATCAACTGCTTCTCAGTTGGGACCACCTTCTATACCTGTGTCTCCAAATTTATTAGCTCCTTCTACACCTTGTTCTGACTCTCTTGCGATTCCACCTTCTTGCAGTGCGTCAGGGACACCAGTATTAGATATCCCAGAGTCTATACTGATTCCAACTACTTGATCCCCATCTGTTGCTGTTCCTCCTTCACTTACCATACCTACTTTATCTGTCCTTCTTATCCAGGCTTTCATCTGACACGTCATGTGAAGCTGTTTCTGCCTTTATTTCCAGTAAATCAAAAAGAAAAGTTTGTATATCGAAGTTCAATTTCGAAACTCCTCGTGACATTGCTTCTTTCAAAATCAACGTGCCAGCTGAATTCTTCTCAACAATGAATTCTTCTCATGCAGTTGTGCATGAATTTAAGCATAAGAGTCGAAATAGGCTGGCTCCGGTTTTGCTGAATACTTCCTCGATACAATCTTCATCTAATATTGTGCCAAAAAACTAATAACAGTTCAACCTGCTTCACAGCTCTTCTTAATATATCAAAACGTTCGTGGCCTGAATTCTAAGCTCAGAAGTCTTTTTTTGAGTAGTTTCAGTGTTCGTTTTGACATTATCGCCCTGATGGAAACGTGGTTAAGCTCGAATGTTTATAATAGTGAAATTCTCTCGAATGATTTCACTATTTACAGACATGATCGACTGTCTCGTAGAGGTGGAGGTTTCTTATTAGGTGTTAAATCTAATATTCTCTCCGAACCATTCATTTTTTCAGCATCTCATAATGTTGAGATAGGTTAAACTATCCCTTAAATCTTGCTCCCTTTTTATTACTTGTTCTTATATTCCCCCCTCTTCTAATGTTCAAGTTTATGCGCAACATATGGCTTGCATTAAAGAAATATGTGTTAAGGAATAAGAAGGCTGGTTCTTTCCTTTCACTTATTTTTATTGAATTGCAGACCGCCTTATGCGCGTCTGCTCTTCTCTGTTGTCAAATTTAAAACTAAGCGCGGCGTGGAAAAGCAAAGTTGGCTCCCGTGCGGTTGCCCTTCCATCCCCGGCGATGCGCCTAAGACGGCGTCCCGGATATGTGGACCTGGAGGCGTCCGATTTCGGGGACGAGACCAGCAGTGCCGGTGGGAGCTGGTCACCCGCGAGCTCCGAGAGCAGTAGGGGTGAGTTCTCAGCCCCAGGCTGGAGTACGCCAGACTCCGCGGCGCATCCGCTGGGGCTGGGGAACGGGATGGCGTATGCCAACATGCACAACGGGCATTACTCGCCACTGCACTCGTCGCCGTGCCGACCGCCGCGTGCATCCACGCCATTTCGCGTGGACGCCGAGGACGACGTCGACGTCGTCATTGTGAGCGACGAGTCGGACGTGGAGGTGCCGGAGGAGAGCGACGAGTCGGACGAGGAGGTGCCGGAACCACATGATGAGGTCATCATCATCTCCAGCTCCGACGAGGAGGAGGAAGCGGGGCCAGCACCGGTGCGTATCAGTGCTAGGAACGAGGAGAGCATAATAGATGGCCACGTCTGACGTGGCCTACGACGTGGCCTACGTCGAGGTGGAGTGGCACGAGGCCATTCCGGCGTGGCCACGAGGCTTTCGTCTGGAGGAGCAGCTGGAGCAACAGACCCCACCGCCACCATCACCGACACCCTTGATGGCGGCGCCGTCACCACCATGAGGTAAATATTTTAATAAAACACTTTGTTTTGCTTACCTGTTTGTTGTGACAGTGTTGCCAGCAGGGTGTCGATCAGCAGTGAGTACGGCGTTGCCACTGGGTGGTTCGACATCGCGTGCCAGGTGGCAACACTGAGCAATGCGGGTGGAGCAAACAAAGAGGAGCAGAACGGTTGGAGTGGCGCCAAATTTAAAAAACTTCGGACAAATTGAAACACGAAAGTTTTCGTGTTTACCGAAGAAAGAGGGGAGTGTGAGGAGCATTATATGCAGGCACGTCTCGACCTGTATAATTGCATGTATTTGCTGTGCATTTATATGGGTGGGCGTGCAGGCATATAAATGTTCCACACAGCGACGCGAGTACGGTAAGAGCGACCCTCGCGACTGGAAAGGGTCAAAGGCGAGCGATGAGACGTCTCGCTAGCTCTTACCGATTCAGCGATTTACTCGCGTCGCACTCTCTACGTTGATCATGCACCGCTAGCCGAAGTGCTGTTCGTAGCCGCGAGAAAGTAGCTATTACTTTTACTCGCAGGCATATAACGGTGATTCGGCCAATGAGAGGCTGCCTCGCCATCCCGAGTATTTGGCGCCGCACAAAATCAAGCGATGTTGCCGTTAAGGCAGAAACGAAGAGGAGACAGGCCCCGCTACAGAGAGCCGAAGCAGGCCCCGCTCCAGAGCCGAAGCAGGGCCTGCGGCACTGCTATAAAAAGGCGCCCACGGCTCGGCACTGGGTCAGTCGATTCGAGTTTAAAAGTATCCTGGCGTACTCTGGAGTGCTCTGCAACCTCTAGACGGCTCAGAGGCTGATCGGTCGCTAGCCGGAGTGCTTCTCACGGCAGAACTACGATCCTGTAGAGATCAGTGTGCGCTAGCCCAGCCAGCCCTAAGGTGTGCTCGGAAAGCGTTACAAGGAGTGGCGTGCCCTACAACTAGGAGTAAAAGGTATGTGAGAGTAGTCGTGCGGAAGAGCGCACGTCTTTGAGGCGCGGTCTAGAGTGCCAGCGAGCGAATCCAGCAGTAGGAGTGCCTGGTATACTCTCGGAACCGCTAGAGATCACAGCGCGTATCCTGGCGTACTCTGGAGTGTTCTGCAACCTCTAGACGGCTCAGAGGCTGACCGCTCGTTAGCCGAAGTGCTCCTCACGGCACCTACGAATCCTGCGGGCTTAGCCGTGTGCAGCTATAGCCTAAGCCATCACTTTGCTGTACTAAAATAGTTATATATCTACGTGAATAAACCAGTTTATATTATTAAATCTAAAAGCAGGACTTATTATTTATCGGCAGGCACGAACACACAGTCGGCTGAGTGCGGCCCGGCTTAAACTCGGGGCAAACCGAAGGTTCGTTACAACTGGCGCCCAACGTGGGGCCCTGCGATAAATAGAGTCGATTTAAGTGCTTTTAGACCATATGGTGCGATCGTGGGTATATAACCTTAAGAAAGAGGAGGTGATACGCTACGGCCTGGAGTTCGGAGTGAGCCTGTCAGGCACTCTGGACACAATGCGGAGGCAATTCGGCGAGTCGGTCGACGAGCATGGGGGAAGGATTCCTTTTTCTCTGAGGATCGCCGACATTGCAGGCCTCCATGGGCGACGGTCGCCACAAAGAGAGGAAAGGTTGACCGCCGTCGAGGAAGAGGATCTGGAGGATCGAGAGGAGAGGACACAAGGCCCGCGAGTGTCACTGCCATCCACTAGTGCCGCCGCTGCCCGCCTTAATGAGACCCAGCAAGGACCCTGGAGGGCCACATCCACTCCACAGCCCAAAATAAGAACGCGAGAGCCGAGTCTGGCAGGACTGGAGTATTCCAAGGTGGCCAAACAGGTGCGCGAATGGGGTTTCTGATTCGACGGCACATCGAAGCCTCTGGAATTTCTGGAGCAGGTGGAGTGGTCGGCCGACACATATGGCCTGAATCTGGACCTGATCCCGAGTGCGATGCCGGAGCTGCTCAAAGGCATGGCCCTGAAATGGTACGTGGCCAATAATCGACACTGGACGTCGTGGGAAGCATTCGTGAGCAGCTTCCAGAGATTCTTCCGGATTTCCGGATCTGCGCGCCTATGCTCGGCTTACCACGGAGCCTGACGGAGCTGATGATGCTGGCGGAGGAGTTCGAGGACTTGGAGAGGGATCGGGAGAAGCTGAGGCAGCAACACAGGCAGAGCAAGCCCAGATTGATGGCTATGGGCGACGCTGAATGCGAAGGTGAGTCCACCTATCACCGCAGCATGGTCGCCGAAGAAACGAGTCCACGGCCGGCACCAAGAACTAGTGTGGGAGGACCCATGACGCATATCCCGAATCTTGCCAGGGCGTGCCGTATGTGTGGGTCACTTTGCCATTAAATGGCGCAACGAAGCGTTAAAATTTTGCTGGCAATGTGGGCGCATCGGTGTAAGGACGATTGCCTGTTGCCAGTCGGGAAACGGGCTGAGGCACCCGCCATCCAGAGGCGAGCGGGAGCAGCGTCGTGGCGGCCCCAGGCACTGATAGGCCAGCTCGTGGATGAAGGCACACAGATCTCGGCGATCGTAGCCATCGGAGCAGAGGAGCATAAGGCTACGACCGACACGGGAGCCACCAGCAGTTTCGTGAGTGAGAAACTGGCAGGCAGGCTCCGAGGATTTGGTGTGCTGCGCCCCACACGGAGGCGCATCCGGTTGGCGGACTGCAGTTGTTGTCAGGTGGAGGCAGCATTGGAGTTGGAGATCAGGCTGGGAGCACAGCAGGTCCTCATGCCACTGCTCATTTTGCCAGGCGTGATCGATGATATGGTACTGGGCTGGGACTACTTGGCCAGTATGAGCTGCACGCTGGAATGCGGCGGATTGAGACTGAGTATCGGGCCCAGAGATTCGCAACCCAATGAGCCAGTGGAGGCGAAGTTGTCGGTGGCAGTCGCCAGTGCGGAGGTGGAGCCCAGAAGCCAAATGGAGGCGAATCCAGGATCGGCACACCCACTTCATGAGGATGTGGAGGTGGACGCGTTCCTGAGGCAGGCATTGGCCAAATTCCAGCAGATTAAGGGCACCACTGACATCACCGAACACCGGATCACGATGCACGACAAGCGGCCAATAAAGCAGCGATACTTCCCTAAGAACCCGAAGATGCAGGCGGAGATCAACAACCAGGTAGATGAGCTCCTGGCTAAAGGATGTATAGAGCCCTCGAAGAGCCCACACAGTGCTCCCATAGTGATGGTGCGGAAGAAGAACGGCAAGTGGCGGCTGTGCGTGGACTTTCGACAGCTCAACAGCCGATCTATAAAAGATGCATATCCGCTGCCTCGAGTGCATCAAATTCTGGACCAGCTTCGAGAGGCTCTCTACATAACGAGCCTGGACTTGAAGGATGGGTATTGGCAGATACCCATGGAGGAGGCTAGCCGACCACTAACGGCATTTACAGTTCCAGGAAAGGGGCTGTTCCAGTGGAAGGTGATGCCGTTCGGCCTTCATTCAGCACCAGCGACGTTCCAGAGGGCTCTGGATCAGGTCATTGGCCCAGAGATGATGCCGCATGCTTTTGCGTGTCTCGATGATATCATTGTCATTGGGAGGACCCGCCAGGAGCATATGAACAACCTGCGAGAGATGTTCCGGCGGCTGAGAGCTGCCAATTTGAAGATCAACATCGACAAGTGCGATATCTTCAAAAAGGAGCTGAAGTATCTAAGCCACAAGGTGTCGGAACATGGCATCCGTACGGACCCAGAAAAGGTTGCCGCGATTGCGGAACTTAAACCTCCCGCAAACGTGAAGGAATTGCGACAATATGTGGGCGTGGCATCCTGGTATCGCCGTTTTGTGCCTGACTTTGCGACCACAGTACACCCACTCAATGCGCTCTTGAAGAAAGGAGTCAAGTGGGAGTGGACCGAGGTGCGTCAGAGGGCTTTTGATACAGTAAAGGCCAAGCTGACGGAATCACCAGTCTTGGCATGACCGGATTTCTCGAAGCCGTTCTGCCTACAAACGGATGGGAGCAACTATGGGCTCGGCGCAATTCTGACGCAAACTTCAGAGGATGGAGAGAGGGTGATCTCCTATGCCTGTCGGATACTGAATAGCGCAGAGCGAAACTATTCAGCAATAGAGAAGGAATGCCTAGCGAGCGGCTAAAACAACAACTGCACGCGCGCATCGCCCGAGCATAGCCCAAACGTGCAAAACGGGCAACAACAAAACACAGCTGGAATGGGCAACAGGCAACAACAAAAGTATGCGACCGTTAAGGGAAAATAGGGCAAAGGCGCGAATTAGGCGACGACGATAGGAATCTGGAAGTCAGCGCTAAGGTTGGGTGGTGGGAAGAGTGCACCTCGGGCTAGTTAGGTGCTGCCTTCGCACTGCCAGCAGAGCGTCGGCAGAGGCTATATAAGGGGCGTGTAGGCAGGCAGATAGCCTACTAAAAGTAGGCTTTGTTTTGCTTACCAAATTTAAAAAACTTCGGACAAATTGAAACACGAAAGTTTTCGTGTTTACCGAAGAAAGAGGGGAGTGTGAGGAGCATTATATGCAGGCACGTCTCGACCTGTATAATTGCATGTATTTGCTGTGCATTTATATGGGTGGGCGTGCAGGCATATAAATGTTCCACACAGCGACGCGAGTACGGTAAGAGCGACCCTCGCGAAATGTGTCTTGAGCACCACGATGCGTACCAATTTTGTCCAAAAGGAGATGCGATCTCCCAATTCGTTTATGAAAGAGACTGTAGCCTTATAATCTGCCACAGCTAGTATTGTGGTTGTCTTTACCACTTCTTGAAATCGATCATCTGGAATAAAAAGAGAAGAATGTGCAGGGATTATGGTGGCTACGTTAAAGTTTTCACCACGTAGCCAGTTGGGTCCTGTCCACCAAAGATCGAAATTAAGCAGATCCGCTGCAAGCATGCCTTTGGAGCGCAATCTGCTGGATTTTCTTTGGTTTTTACATGATGCCAAGCATGTCGAGGTATGATGCCCAGAATCTCCGATGTGCGATTGGCGACGAACGTCTTTAGTTTGGATGGTGTGTTTGATAACCACGCCAACACAATAGTTGAGTCGCACCATGAGTGTACAGTTATGTTGACATCTTTCAGCGCAGTTTTGATCGACGCAACAAGTCGACTCAGCAGCAGCGCTCCACAGAGTTCCAGACGTGGAAGAGATTGTTGCTTGAGTGGTGCAACACGTGATTTTGCAGCGATTAGTGGCACTTCAATGTGGCCATCCGGGTGTCTAGCTCGACAGTAAACAACTGCAGCGTAAGCCTTGATTGATGCATCTGAGAATGCATGAAGTTCCTTAGTATCTGAGTTGTACCCAACATAACGCTTCGTCTTGAATTCCTCGATTGCCGTGATATCCATTCGATATTTTTGCCATTGTTGTGCCAAGTTCGATGGAAGCTGAGTGTCCCAATCCTAATCATATAGCCATAACTCTTGGAACAGAATCTTGAACTGGACATCAACTGGTGTCAACAGCCCAAGCGGATCGAAATTTTGAGAAACGTCCGAGAGTACCTGTCGTTTTGTACTGCCTGTTGAACTGCT
Organism: Drosophila paranaensis; assembly: GCA_035047545.1. Classification (NCBI taxonomy): domain Eukaryota; kingdom Metazoa; phylum Arthropoda; class Insecta; order Diptera; family Drosophilidae; genus Drosophila; species Drosophila paranaensis. The sequence goes on along the minus strand of JAWNPL010000176.1, from coordinate 215,021 downwards.
TAGATTCACATTATACCCCAGTGTATCATTTGCTGGTTGCCAATGGATGCCAAGCACCTTGACTGTGCTTTCAACCGATGTGTCTAAATTCTTTGCAGATGGATTTCCATTTGTGTTTTTAATGAGTTTGTAGTTTGAAACCCATTTTCCCAATTCTAGTTGTGCTTTGGACATTAGAAGAACTAGTTCATCTCGCAGTTGGAGTAGTTCCTCTTCAGTTTGTGCTCCTGTCAAGACATCATCAACAGGATCCTAGCAGCTTGTGGATATTTGTGTGCGTAGTCATGAGCCAGTTGCTCCAGTACCCTGACCGCTAAGAACGGTGCGCAGGACGTACCATAGGTTACAGTGGAAAGCTGATAGTGCTTCACTGATTCTACAGGTTTCTTTCTTTACACGATTTTTTGATAGTTCTGGTGTTTATCGTTGACCCATATTTGGCGAAACATTTTGACAATGTCAGCCGAGAAGACATAGCGATGAATCTGAAAACGAACGCATACACCAAACAAGTTTCGGTTATGCTTGGTCCAGTATGTAGTGCTTCGTTTAAGGCGATTCCATCGCGATCTTGAAAAGATCCGTCAAAAACTACTCTTAGTTTTTGTCCCAAGACTGGATGATGTGGCATGTAAAATACCCGTCCCTGGTGAGTAGGGATTTCGTCTGGTGTGAGTTCTCGCATGTACCCTAGACTCTCGTAGTCTTCCATAAATTGTATATATTGCTCTCGACGTTCTACTGCCTCAAACCTTGATACTGCTCCATGTAGGGTATCTGCAAAGGTTGTACTCGGCTCCTTGAACGGAAGTTCGACGATATAGCTCCCCTCGGCATCTCTCGTGTGCGTGTCACGGAAGTGTTCCTCCACCTTCAAGTCATCCTTGTCAGGTGGCAGGACAGTATCGGTGTCCTCCAACTCCCAGAATCTCTGGAGTGAGGCATTGATATCAATAGAAGAAAGCAGCGTAGGGTAGCTGCTGGCTTCGGGTTGGCGGCAATGGCAGTGATCATCCATCAAAAATTGTTGATATGGCCATTACATTACCATGGTTGTCAAGCATCTTCTCACCGATGATTGTGCTCCATACATAGTCCGTGCCTAATAAAATGTCGATTGGAGATTTGGTGTTGAACATGGGATCTGCACGAGGAATTTTATCGAAGATCTCTAGCGACGATGAATCGATATTGGCCCTTGCCAATGATGACGTGATTTTGCTCAGAACGTGTACTGTAACTTCTATACAGTTATCTGTATCGTCGTTGCTCAATAGACAAATTATGAAATTGAGAACAACTGAATAGAGAGTGTTCAGTTGAACCACATTTGGCACACGCACCTTGATCAGGGGCTATCAATGTGTGTGTCGCCCTCCTCGGCTTGTCGTTTGAGTTGACTCAATTCGAAATCCTCACATCGTGCGTCGAGAAATTTGAACAGCTCTTTTATAGTTGGAGAATTTTTGTCCTGTCTGATCTCCACCCATTTGCCTCTTGACTCTGGGTCTACTTTCGCAAGCAGTAAATATGCTATCCAACAGTCCCGTCCTGTTTGCCCAACTGCATCCAGTCCGCGTACTATTTCGTTAGCACCGTTCGTCACCTTGCGTAGCATTGTCACGTTGCTAGTCTTTGTGCTGCGTAACTGCATGAATGCTTTTAGCAAAGCATTCACAACATGACGTGGTCGGTTGTAGAGTTCGTTGAGACGCTCCCATGCAGTATCATATGCCGCCTCTATTATGGGCAAATGACGTATTAAAGTTCCTGCATCATTTACCAAAAATGATTTCAAATAATGAAATCAGCGAGTCCTTTCCAAATGCGGTTTGTTGTGAACGGTGTCCTCAAATAAATCTTTACAGGCTGGCCATTCCTCGTAATCGCCACCAAAAGGTTTTATCTGCAACTTTGGCAATTCTGTGTATCGATGTTGCGCCAAAGTGTCGGCGTGCGTAGCATCACTTGCCGGAAAACGTGCGAAGAATTCTTGTTGTTGTTGTACCAAACGTGAAATAGCGTCTTCGCTTGTAAACTCACTGCGTTCGGCAAGCTTAGTTGTTGTTGCTGACTCCAAGTGCTGCGTGTTGTGCACCCGCTTTATTCCAAGCAGTTTCTCCAGGGCTTTCATGTACTTGCCCTCATAAACTTCATTGTCGTTCGCTGGGTCGACATACCCTTCCACAGTGTCATAGAGGCACATGTTGTCACCAAGCCGCTCGAACTCGTTCCAAGCGGCGTTGAGCCTGATCAGCATTGTCAGTCTCAGCTGTGGAACGCTCAGCCTGTTGAAGCAAGCGCGTAAGACTCGCCTTCAACCTGCCCCTTGTGTGTACCAGGATTTTGAGTTGTTCCATGGTGAAATAGTGAGTAATAAACTACAACAGCTGGGGCTCGAAAAACCAATATATATGTTAAGGAATAAGAAGGCTGGTTCTTTCCTTTCACTTATTTTTATTGAATTGCAGACCGCCTTATGCGCGTCTGCTCTTCTCTGTTGTCAAATTTAAAACTAAGCGCAATAAGAATTTCACCATGTTGCTAACATGTTTAGAAATAATGTTGCAAAGTATTTTCCTATTTCGCAACTGTTAGCAACTACAGAATGGCAACTTATAAGAAGAAGAAAAATCGATTGAAAAATCGATTGAAGTACAAGCAAATATTAGTTAAGAGACTTAAAATGAAGTATTATCGATTGAAAAATCGATTGAAGTACAAGCAAATATTAGTTAAGAGACTTAAAATGAAGTATTAGAGTTAAGCAAACATGAATTCTCTTATAATGTAAGCTAGCATGCAAGCGAACAATTGCATTCGGCAGTGCAGCTGTCGCGAGCGACAAACTAGTTACAGAATTTCTTCCGTATACACCGCACGCACGCTGCCAGCCTCTCCGCGCCGAACTGTCCAATAAATTATAACGTTGCTGAACACACAAGTGTTTTTATTTAAATATTTTGTTTGCGATTTTTCATTGGCGCCCGAGCAGGGACTTTTCTTCGCGGTTGTCGGTCTAACTATTAAACATTTCGAGGCTTGGCGTGCGTGTGTGTTGGTTTCGGTTGTGCTCCTTGTTAACTTTTTGGAGCTGCCCCTTTTCGAGCTGGATCTAGATGGATTCTGGAGGTGGATCAATATCAGCGCGGAATTGAGCGACTCTTCTGATGACCAGGTAACAGTGCCAAAACGAATCAGTGCATAAAAATCAGTGCAGTTATATGTAACCACATACATACATACATACTTGTATGCAGTCGCACTTAAAAAGACCCAAAATAACCTAAATTGTTGGCACAAGTGATATTCGTTTCGGCACTGATTTAATAATTGTGTTATTTGGTAGTGAATAGTCGAAGCAAAACTGCAAACAGCAATAATAAATACATTGAAACTAACTCGTGCATTATTCATTTAATTATTTATTAATAATTCGCAAAATTTGATGTGGCTTATAACCGCGCATACATATATACATACATACATACATATGTGCACTTGCCGTTTTCTCGCGTTCTGCTATTCGCAATCTCAAATCATCTGAATCGATGGCTTGATCTGGTTTTTATTAATGATGACTCTTGCATTAATGTTTCCAGATCATCCCCTTTTTGTTTACCTGAGGATATTTATCATCCTACATTGGAGGTATCTCTGACCCTAAGTTCACCTCCAATTTCTGAACCTACTCCATCTAAACGTCGTTGTTACGTTAAGTGAAACTTTGCTTTGCTTAACCAACTTATTAGTGCAACAGATTGGTCTACGTTATATGATTCTGTTGATGTTAATTGTGCATCAACTTTTTTCTATAACATTTTAAACTCTCTTATTGATGAGTGTGTTCCTATGTGTCTCCCTGTGCCTTTTTCTAATAAACCTCCATGGTTTACTCAGTCGCTTTCTAATTTAAGAAACATTAAGTCTAAATGTTTTAAAAATTTTAAAAAGTGTGGCTCCACTATTAACTGGTCTAAATATTCCATAGCCAAGTCGAATTTTAACATTTTAAATTCCCGTTGCTATGAGAATTACCTTATGCGTTGCAAAAGACAATTTGCTCGTGACCCTAAAAAAATTTTATTCCTTTGTGAATTTGAAACGTAAGTCTTCTAGTTTACCTTCCACATTTTTTTATGAGTCTTTGAATTCTTGCAATGATCAGGATTCCTCAGATCTTTTTGCCGATTTCTTTCAGTCAACTTACTCATCTGTAGACCCCTATAATACTTCTTACCCATATTATATATCTTCTACAAATATTGTTAACGCTTCCAATATTTCCCTTGATTCTCTGATTTCTGCCATTGGGTCAATGAAATCGTCTTTCTCACCTGGAGCTGATAATATTCCTAGTTGTGTTATAAAAGACTGCTGTGATTCCCTTCAGTTACCTTTACTAAAGCTTTTTAACTTATCTCTGGAAACCTCTGTGTTGCCGTCTATTTGGAAAGATCCTTTATTATCCCTCTACATAAGAAAGGTGGGCGATCTGACATTTCTAATTATAGGGGTATTGCCAAACTATCGGCTATTCCGAAGTTATTTGAAAAAATAATAACTTCCACTTTACAGCATTTGTGTAAATCAATTATTTCGCCACTACAACATGGCTTTGTTCTTAATCGATCAACCTCTACTAATCTGCTTGAATTTACTTCCCTAGTAAACGCTAGTTTTTTAAATAAAATGCAAACTGATGTTATTTATACAGATTTTAGCAAAGCATTTGATTCAGTTCATCATGAAGTATTGCTTCATAAGCTTGATCTCTTAGGGTTTTTTCCTCAACTCTTATCTTGGATGTCATCCTATTTAAAGGGTAGAACCCAAAGAGTTATTTTGAGAACATCTCTTTCAAAACAAATCTTTGTTCTGTCAGGTGTACCTCAGGGTAGTCATCTTGGGCCTTTACTTTTTACATTATTTATCAATGATCTTCCCAGCTGTATTTCTTATTCAAAGATTTTCATGTATGCTGCTGACGTAAAACTTTGCCTTTCTTATTCTAACGCAATTAATCATCAATGCTTACAAGATGATCTTAATTCCTTCCAACTTTGGTGCTTGGCCAATAGGTTGCGTTTAAACTGTTCTAAATGTATGACAATGACCTTCTGTCGTACTACTCCATACATTGCTAATTATTCAATTAATAGCGTTTCATTGCAACCCATTTTTTCTGTCAAAGATCTAGGTGTACTCTTCGATTCAAAACTTCGCTTCAATACTCATATCTCAACCATTATAAATGAAGCCAAAAGTGTTCTTGGCTTCATTAAACGTTGGGCGAAAGAGTTCAATGATCCGTTTGTAACTAAACTCCTTAATGTTTCATTGGTACGAATCGGTCCAAAAACAGTTTCTTCTCTTTGCTCTAAGAAATCTAAACTGGGATCCGAATCTCCGTCTACCGTCTTATCATAGTCGTCTCCTTCTTATTGATCTTCCTTCATTAAAAAACCGTAGAACAATCCTTGGGATTGGTAATATTGATTCGTCCTTCTTGTTAATGAAACTTCATTTTTCGGTTCCTTCAAGAACAACTAGACACTTTCGCCCTTTGCATTTACCTCTGCTCACATCGGATTACTCGTTGCACAGTGCTTTTCATGTATTATGCGCGAATTATAATAAATTTTATCACGTTTTTTTCCTCTGAACTCTCTCTTTCTCTAATCAAATCTTTGCTTTCAGCTTTTCTTAGGGATATCACTTAATCGTGATGGTGGAAATTTTTTTATACCCTGAACACATTGAAAATGGGAAAATCAGGGTATAATGTTTTTGTTGGAGGGCGTATGTATGTAACAGGCAGAAGGAGGCGTGGCAGACCCCATAAAGTATATATATTCTTGATCAGGATGACAAGCCGAGTTGATATAGCCATGTCCGTCTGTCCGTCTGTCCGTCTGTCTGTCCGTATGTATGAACGCGTCGTTCTCAGAACCTATAAGAGCTAGAGACTTGAAATTTTTTATGTAGGTCCGTGAATAGCACGAAAAGATCGAGTTTGTTAAAAAAAAAGTCGATAACTATTTTAATTTAATTGTTATCGATTAAAAACATTATCGAATGTTAGTTATAAAATTATATCTCCCACGTCTTTATAGCTATAGTCCCCAAATTTTTTTGTAAGTTTTATATTTATTTTCTCTAATTTTGATTTTTGTTAAATTTTGGATACCGGCTCCAAATTTCCCCAAATATTTAAATTGAGGTTAGTTGCACTCAAAGCCAGTAAATGAATGGGTTTACATTTTTAAAAATTGGAAAAAATGTAATAAAATATGTTGAACATAAGCTGAAAATTTTATTCAAATCCATTAATTCGCGCAGAAGTTATTAAACAAAACATTTTGCCAATCGGCCAAACACGTGACCAGCAAAGCAAAGCAAACTGTTTTTCTATACATGTGCACACATACACACATACACATTGAGCTGCGTGCATCTAGCAAGTTCTAAAACCCGCAAGTTTTAGTGTACATATTTCCAATAGATGGCGCTATGATTTGCGAATTATCAGCTGCTCAGTTGGTTCGAAACTTGGATGGCGCTATTCAATCGAACCATAGATGACGCTATTAGCTAAACAATTGAAATGAATTGAATTTAGTTTTCTGTGCGTTTATACGAAATGCTAATTATGCAGTATTTTAACGCAGATAGCGCGGGGTTTAGGGTATCTCCTAGTCGGGACCGCCGACTAGAGTTTTCTTACTTGTTTTACTTTTAATTTTCCTGTATTGCCTCTTTCTTAAATTTCTTTATTTCAATAATATCACTAACATCGGGCTGTGAATTGGGGCATAGCTGGCCGGACTGGCAAATAAAATACCCCCAACGGGTTGGTGATATTTCGAAATTGTTTATCTGTTTGTTTCAGGCTTTAAACAAAGTTGTTTAGTTTATACATAAGTTGACACTCGACTTGTCAATTATATTTTGATATTAAATAAATAAAAAAATAAAAATAAATATCCCCGTCCGGCTATACTCGGACAATGCGACGAATTTCATGGGGGCGAACAACCAGCTCAAGGAGTTTCAAGACGCCTTCAACCGCCAGCAAAGCAAGCTGCAGCTGTTTGCAGCGGAACGAGGGATGGAGTGGAGGTTCTTCCCTCCGAGAGCGCCGCACTTCGGAGCACTGTGGGAGGCGGCGGTGAAGTCGGCCAAGCATTTACTCATGCGCCAATAGGCAGCAGGCCACTTCCTCATAGGACAGTCGCTTCGTTCGCTGCCGCAAGGATTCGAGCAGGAGAGACAAAGCAGCGGCACTTCGTTTTGTTACAGGTGGCAGCTGCTGTCCGCGCTCAGACAGCGCTTCTGGCAAGCGTGGTCGAGGGACTACATCCACAGTTTGCAGCAGTGAGGGAAGTGGCAGAAGGCGCACGACAACGTCACAGTTGGAGATCTCGTCCTGATCCACGAGGACAACACGCCTCCCCAGCGGTGGACAACAAGCAGAGTCGTGGAGGTAACTCCAGGAGGCGACGGGCGAATCAGGGTCGTAGGCGTTAAGACCAGCATGGGCATTATGAAGAGCGAAACTGGCCCGACAACCAGAAAATTGAAGGCGATCCCTTCGTGCGTGCTGGTGTTGAATCACAGCTTAAGTTAGTTTAAGAGTACAAGCAAATATTAGTTAAGGGACTTAAAATGAAGTATTAGAGTTAATCAAACATGAATTCTCTTATAATGTAAGCTAGCATGCAAGCGCACAATTGCATTCGGCAGTGCAGCTGTCGCGAGCGACAAACTAGTTATATTATTTCTTTCGTATATATCGCACGCACGCTGCCAGCATCTCCGCGCCGAACTGTCCAATAAATTATAACGTTGCTGAACACACAAGTGTTTTTATTTAAATATTTTGTTTGCGATTTTTCATTGGCGCCCGAGCAGGGACTTTTCTTCGCGGTTGTCGGTCTAACTATTAGACATTTCGAGGCTTGATGTGCGTGTGTGTTGGTTTCGGTTGTGCTCCTTGTTAACTTTTTGGAGCTGCCCCTTTTCGAGCTGGATCTAGATGGATTCTGGAGGTGGATCAATATCAGCGCGGAATTGAGCGACTCTTCTGATGACCAGGTAACAGTGCCAAAACGAATCAGTGCATAAAAATCAGTGCAGTTATATGTAACCACATACATACATACATACTTGTATGCAGTCGCACTTAAAAAGACCCAAAATAACCTAAATTGTTGGCACAAGTGATATTCGTTTCGGCACTGATTTAATTATTGTGTTATTTGGTAGTGAATAGTCGAAGCAAAACTGCAAACAGCAATAATAAATACATTGAAATTAACTCGTGCATTATTCATATAATTATTTATTAATAATTCGCAAAATTTGATGTGGCTTATAACCGCGCATACATATATACATACATACATACATATGTGCACTTGCCGTTTTCTCGCGTTCTGCTATTCGCTTTGATCGACGGTTATTCGGTGGTGGTTTTTTTTACCTTTGCTTTCGCGCTCTCTTCCAAATTTGCACATAAGAAAAAGCGCTAGTCGCTGTACATACATACAGCTTGTGAATTTCGGTTTGCGTTGGTGTCAACGGTGCTTATACCGACATACATACGTACGCTGTTGTTGTTATAGTTGGTTGATCGCATCGTTTTGTCTGCCTATACCTAGATAAGCACTAGCAACATACATACATACACATGCGTATGCTAATCAACTGCAAGCCTTTTTAGTTGTTGTTGGTAAATTCGCTTTGGTGGTTACATACATACGTGCGTGTTGTTGTTTATCAACTGTTAATTTGTGCCTGCGCTTGCATTTGGTGTAGCTGGTATTTCAACTATTTGAAGGGTCTGCGTAGTCAGTTTTTTGTTGTTTTTTCTGGTCATCTGACTATTGACAGTACACTTACGTGCAGTCGAATAGGTCCGAATTTAAAAATAAAAATAGAATAAAAATAGTACACTTCTGTACATTCAAATAGAACAAAAAAAAATTAATATGGCGCAAAAAGAAATCTTAATGAAACCGACCTGGTTGACGCAGGAGCTTGCTTTAGTGATCGTTTAAGTCAACTATTCGTTAAATTGGAAAAAGTAGAGAGCGATATCGAGAGACAACAGAGTTCACTCATAAATAAAATGGTGACTCCAACTAAATTTGAAATTCAATGCCGGCTAGATATCCTCAACTCATACATTTCGAAGGCTATGGATCTTCAGTCAGAGATCGATTCGATAGATCCTGACAATACTAGCCGCGTAACGCTTGAGGAAATGTGCATTTTGGCTCGATCGTCATATATGTCTGCCCTTAGTGCGTACCAGGCTTCTGAAACCGTGCCTCCTCTTTCTCACCACTCTCACCTACCTTAAGTTGCCCAAGTTCACTGGTAAGCACTCGGAATATAGACAATTTATTGGTCTGTTCAATAGTTTAGTAGACTCCGATCGCTCTCTATCAAATATTGAGAAATTCAATCATTTGATTTCGTGCTTATCGGATGGGGCGTTGGGGACCATCAGAGGCTTCCAGGTCCCTGATGCTAATTACCCAAAGGCATTAGAGAGTTTGAGTCGAGTATACGACAACAAATGCCTGATTTTCTTCGACACTCTCGCCCAGTTGTTCGACATTGAGCCGATGTCCAAACCAACGGCAGTCGGAATTAGAACAATGGTGGACTCGGTATCGGCAATTTTCGATTTGCTAATGTCAGTTGGGAATGAGGAAGATTTCGCTAACGCGATTTTAATAATAATGGGCCGATTGCGTTATGCCTGGGAAGAGGCGATTTCAGCACTTATCTGCTGAAGAAAGTTCAAAGTCCAGAATGAAGCAGAAATCTGACATGAAATCTGCAAAAAAGTCGTCATTTTCATGCACGAATGTCGAGAAAGAAATGGTACCCAAATGCAACTTTTGCAGTGCCAACCATATGATTGGAAACTGCCAGGGGTTCGCAGCATTGCCAGTTGACGAAAGATTCAATTTCGTGAAATCCAGTCAACTTTGTATAAATTGTTTGTACTCGAGACACAGAGTTTCCAGCTGCACCGCGTCAAAATGTAGGGTATGTTCTCGCCCACATAATATTCTCCTGCATAAATACGCAGCCGCAGAGCAGCAAGTGTCCGCTCATCCTGCCCAAGTAAATCACGTGGTTAGCGAAGTCGATCAGGTGCTCCTGGCAACGGCACTTGAAACTGTGAAAGACAGATTTGGTCAGAATCAAAGCGCTCGAGCGCTGTTAGACTCCGGTTCTCAGGTAAATTTTATGACACAGAGTTGGCTGACCCGGAATTCCATAAACCCCAGCGAATTGATCTGCTGCTGGGAGCCGACTCATTTTTCGACCTATTGTGCACTGGACAAATTCGATTGGCAGAAAACGGACCATTGCTGCAAAAGACACTGTTCGGTTGGGTAGCGTCCGGGCGATGCAAGAGGATGCATACCCAAAGCCCTGTTTTCTGCGCCGTGATAAATCCTACGAACGATGATAGGCTGGGAGCTCTGGTAGATAGATTCTGGGAGCTGGAAGCTATCCCAGAGATAAGTGAATTTACAAGGTATTCTGCAGAGCACCTTGCGTATGAGAAAAAATTTAAAGCCAGTGTTCATCAACTCTCGACAGGACGGTTTGAGGTCAGCTTGCCTTTTAAGACTGATCCGCAAGTGTTGGGCTCCTCCTTTGAAACAGCGAGAAGACGGTTTCTCGCATTAGAGCGTAGAGTTTCCAAGGATTTGGAACTGTAAATGTACATGAGTTTTATAAACGAGTATCTCGACCTGGGTCACATGTCTCTGTTAGGTACAACAGTTCCACCAGGACCACACTACGTCATTCCACACCAGTGCGTCCTAAGACCTAAGACTACATCGTCACACTCTCTGAATGAATTGCTCATGGTGGGTCCTACTATTCAGAGGGATCTTATTTTGTCGCTTCTAAGGTTCCGTCTGAGCCGATATGCCCTCACGGCAGATACCAAAAAGATGTATCGTCAAGTGAGCATATCCCATGACGATCGACGATTTCAGCTAATTGTTTGGCGTGAAAATCCATCAGATGAGCTTCAAGTTTATCAATTAAACACGGTGACTTATGGAACTGCGTCCGCACCGTTTTTGGCCATCAGATGTTTGCAAGAGCTGGGTTTGAGTGATAGGGACACCCACGCTCTTGGTTCAGAAATCATTTGTAACGATTTCTACGTCGATGACATGCTTACGGGAGCTGACGATATCGAAACATTAATAAAGATATGCAAACATGTGCCCGAAATTCTCGAATCGGGCGGTTTTCAATTGGCAAAGTGGTTTTCAAACCATCCACATTTTGTAGAAGAAGGCGGAAATGAGAAACTTCTGAGTTTCAATGATGCCGATTCGACTAAAACGATTGGCATGAGGTGGACACCAAGATTGGATACTTTTCAGTATCACTTGGACGATAGCTGTACCAAGTTAAGTCCCACCAAGCGCAATATTCTGTCAGTGGCTGCACGCATGTTTGACCCACTTAGCATACGGGCCCAATTAGCATAAGGGCAAGAATTCTACTTCAGGAGCTGTGGCGCATGCAGTTACCGTGGGATGATACACTTCCCATGGAACTACATAGCAGATGGGATAAGTTCAAGGAGAATCTTCTAGAACTAGATAGAGTTCAAGTCCCCAGATACGCTCACGCCAGCTCCAATGCAAGCATACAAGTGCACGGATTTGCACCGATTTTCGTCATGTCGCAAATTGGTGCGAATAGTTGCATACATGTACAGATTCGATTCAATGTCGAAACAAGAAATACGAACTGTCGAACTAGAACCAAGGGAATTAAATTTCGCTTTTCTAAAACTGCTGGAACTAGTTCAGCGAGCAGAATTCAAGGTGGAATATGAGAATTTAAAAAAGGGTAAAACGGTGCACCCAAGCTTGCAATCACTGACTCCATTTATTAATGAGTCAGAAGAGTTTGGATGGCGAGTTTCGTTAATACGAGTAGGAGGCAGACTAGTGAACGCACCGCTAGATTATGACGCGAAATTCCCTGTCCTCATGCCGAACTGTACTTGAGAGAGTTGCACATCGGCAATTGTCACGCAGGAGCAAAGACGATGATCGCTTTACTCAGGCAGAGGATGTGGCTCGTGAATGCTCGACGGGAATGCACTCAGATAATTCGGAAATGCGTCCATTGTTTCAGGTATAAACCGAAGTTAATGGAGCAAATCATGGGAAATTGGCTGGCCGACCGATTTGCCGCGGTTCGGCCATTTAATGTTTGTGGGGTAGATTTATGTGATCCAGTCAATGTCTCGCTGAGGATTAGAGGACGAGCCCCAATTAAAATGTATATTGCCGTGTTCGTTTGTTTTTGCTTCGAAGGCTGTTCATTTGAAACTTGTAGCAGAATTGTCCACTAACTCGTTGTGTGTGCAATCAGCTGTTTTTGTTGTTGTGAGTATACTATCTCAACGCTTTAACCCTCTCTTTGCTTTGCGCTTGTTTCATTGCCTTTATCTAAACTCCCGCTTTGTTTGTTTATGAGTCGCTCTCTCAACACATTAATACTCTCTTTAGCTTGCGCTCTTTTTTTCCTTGTGTTTCTAATCTTTTGTTTTAGTTTCTTTAATCCCAATTGCCAATATGACCTGTTGTAAAAAAAACTTGCTCAGTGCGGCAAACTTCTGATTCTTCACAAATGCAATTCATTAATTGCTGGTTGTGTGAGAATATGATGCACAGTAAATGTGCTGGCCTTACAGTTGGTACCACCTTCTATACCTTTGTCTCCAAATTTATTAGCGCCTTCTACACCTTGTTCAGACTCTCTTGCGATTCCACCGTCTGGTAGTGCGTCAGGGACACCAGTAGTGGATATCCCAGAGTCTTTACTTATTCCAACCCCGTTGTCTCCATCTGTTGCTCATACTACGAACAACTCTCTGGCCATTTCTCCCACACTTACTATACCTACTTTATCTGTCGTCTCTCCCCGAAAGCAAGTGTTCTTATCAAGGCTTTCATCTGACACGACATGTGAAGCTGTTTCTGCTTTTATTTCCAGTAAATCAAAAGCTGAAGTCTCTATATCGAAGTTCAATTTTGCAACTCCTCGTGAAATTGCTTCTTTTAAAATCAACGTTTCATCTGAATTCTTCACAACGATTTGTGACGCCAAGTTTTGGCCTCCTCATATAGTTGTGCATGAATTTAAGCATAAGAGTCGAACTAGGCTGTCTCCGGTTTTGCTAAACCCTTCCTCGGTACAATCTTCATCCAATATTGTGCCAAAAAACTAAACACAATTCAACCTTCTTCACAGATTTCCTTAATTTATCAAAACGTTCGTGGTCTGAATTCTAAGCTCAAAAGGCTCTTTTTGAGTAGTTTCAGTGTTCGTTTTGACATTATTGCCTTGACTGAAACGTGGTTAAACCCGAATGTTTATAATAGTGAGATTCTCTCGAACGATTTCACTATTTACAGACATGATCGACGGACTCGTAGAGGTGGTGGTGTCTTATTGGGCGTTAAATCTTATATCCTTTCTGAATCTTTTATTTTTTCAGCATCTCATGATATCGAGATAGTTGCTGTTAAACTTACTCTTAAATCTTGCTCCCTCTTTATTACTTGTTCATATATTCCCCCCTCTTCTGATTTTCAAGTTTATGCGCAACATATGACTTGCCTTAAAGAAATTTATGGACACGTGAAGGATAACGATTTCTTTCTAGTGTTAGGCGACTTTAATATACCGAACACTTCTTGGATCTCTAATCCTAGTTCAAGTTCCCTTATTCCTACAATTGATCATTACTTCTTTGATGAATTACTTTCTATTTCTATGTCTCAGATGAATGCAATCTCAAATCATCTGAATCGATGGCTTGATCTGGTTTTTATTAATGATGACTCTTGCATTAATGTTTCCAGATCATCCCCTTTTTGTTTACCTGAGGATATTTATCATCCTACATTGGAGGTATCTCTGACCCTAAGTTCACCTCCAATTTCTGAACCTACTCCATCTAAACGTCGTTGTTACGTTAAGTGAAACTTTGCTTTGCTTAACCAACTTATTAGTGCAACAGATTGGTCTACGTTATATGATTCTGTTGATGTTAATTGTGCATCAACTTTTTTCTATAACATTTTAAACTCTCTTATTGATGAGTGTGTTCCTATGTGTCTCCCTGTGCCTTTTTCTAATAAACCTCCATGGTTTACTCAGTCGCTTTCTAATTTAAGAAACATTAAGTCTAAATGTTTTAAAAATTTTAAAAAGTGTGGCTCCACTATTAACTGGTCTAAATATTCCATAGCCAAGTCGAATTTTAACATTTTAAATTCCCGTTGCTATGAGAATTACCTTATGCGTTGCAAAAGACAATTTGCTCGTGACCCTAAAAAATTTTATTCCTTTGTGAATTTGAAACGTAAGTCTTCTAGTTTACCTTCCACATTTTTTTATGAGTCTTTGAATTCTTGCAATGATCAGGATTCCTCAGATCTTTTTGCCGATTTCTTTCAGTCAACTTACTCATCTGTAGACCCCTATAATACTTCTTACCCATATTATATATCTTCTACAAATATTGTTAACGCTTCCAATATTTCCCTTGATTCTCTGATTTCTGCCATTGGGTCAATGAAATCGTCTTTCTCACCTGGAGCTGATAATATTCCTAGTTGTGTTATAAAAGACTGCTGTGATTCCCTTCAGTTACCTTTACTAAAGCTTTTTAACTTATCTCTGGAAACCTCTGTGTTGCCGTCTATTTGGAAAGATCCTTTATTATCCCTCTACATAAGAAAGGTGGGCGATCTGACATTTCTAATTATAGGGGTATTGCCAAACTATCGGCTATTCCGAAGTTATTTGAAAAAATAATAACTTCCACTTTACAGCATTTGTGTAAATCAATTATTTCGCCACTACAACATGGCTTTGTTCTTAATCGATCAACCTCTACTAATCTGCTTGAATTTACTTCCCTAGTAAACGCTAGTTTTTTAAATAAAATGCAAACTGATGTTATTTATACAGATTTTAGCAAAGCATTTGATTCAGTTCATCATGAAGTATTGCTTCATAAGCTTGATCTCTTAGGGTTTTTTCCTCAACTCTTATCTTGGATGTCATCCTATTTAAAGGGTAGAACCCAAAGAGTTATTTTGAGAACATCTCTTTCAAAACAAATCTTTGTTCTGTCAGGTGTACCTCAGGGTAGTCATCTTGGGCCTTTACTTTTTACATTATTTATCAATGATCTTCCCAGCTGTATTTCTTATTCAAAGATTTTCATGTATGCTGCTGACGTAAAACTTTGCCTTTCTTATTCTAACGCAATTAATCATCAATGCTTACAAGATGATCTTAATTCCTTCCAACTTTGGTGCTTGGCCAATAGGTTGCGTTTAAACTGTTCTAAATGTATGACAATGACCTTCTGTCGTACTACTCCATACATTGCTAATTATTCAATTAATAGCGTTTCATTGCAACCCATTTTTTCTGTCAAAGATCTAGGTGTACTCTTCGATTCAAAACTTCGCTTCAATACTCATATCTCAACCATTATAAATGAAGCCAAAAGTGTTCTTGGCTTCATTAAACGTTGGGCGAAAGAGTTCAATGATCCGTTTGTAACTAAACTCCTTAATGTTTCATTGGTACGAATCGGTCCAAAAACAGTTTCTTCTCTTTGCTCTAAGAAATCTAAACTGGGATCCGAATCTCCGTCTACCGTCTTATCATAGTCGTCTCCTTCTTATTGATCTTCCTTCATTAAAAAACCGTAGAACAATCCTTGGGATTGGTAATATTGATTCGTCCTTCTTGTTAATGAAACTTCATTTTTCGGTTCCTTCAAGAACAACTAGACACTTTCGCCCTTTGCATTTACCTCTGCTCACATCGGATTACTCGTTGCACAGTGCTTTTCATGTATTATGCGCGAATTATAATAAATTTTATCACGTTTTTTTCCTCTGAACTCTCTCTTTCTCTAATCAAATCTTTGCTTTCAGCTTTTCTTAGGGATATCACTCAATCGTGATGGTGGAAATTTTTTTTTTATACCCTGAACCCATTGAAAATGGGAAAATCAGGGTATAATGTTTTTGTTGGAGGGCGTATGTATGTAACAGGCAGAAGGAGGCGTGGCAGACCCCATAAAGTATATATATTCTTGATCAGGATGACAAGCCGAGTTGATATAGCCATGTCCGTCTGTCCGTCTGTCCGTCTGTCTGTCCGTATGTATGAACGCGTCGTTCTCAGAACCTATAAGAGCTAGAGACTTGAAATTTTTTATGTAGGTCCGTGAATAGCACGAAAAGATCGAGTTTGTTAAAAAAAGTCGATAACTATTTTAATTTAATTGTTATCGATTAAAAACATTATCGAATGTTAGTTATAAAATTATATCTCCCACGTCTTTATAGCTATAGTCCCCAAATTTTTTTGTAAGTTTTATATTTATTTTCTCTAATTTTGATTTTTGTTAAATTTTGGATACCGGCTCCAAATTTCCCCAAATATTTAAATTGAGGTTAGTTGCACTCAAAGCCAGTAAATGAATGGGTTTACATTTTTAAAAATTGGAAAAAATGTAATAAAATATGTTGAACATAAGCTGAAAATTTTATTCAAATCCATTAATTCGCGCAGAAGTTATTAAACAAAACATTTTGCCAATCGGCCAAACACGTGACCAGCAAAGCAAAGCAAACTGTTTTTCTATACATGTGCACACATACACACATACACATTGAGCTGCGTGCATCTAGCAAGTTCTAAAACCCGCAAGTTTTAGTGTACATATTTCCAATAGATGGCGCTATGATTTGCGAATTATCAGCTGCTCAGTTGGTTCGAAACTTGGATGGCGCTATTCAATCGAACCATAGATGACGCTATTAGCTAAACAATTGAAATGAATTGAATTTAGTTTTCTGTGCGTTTATACGAAATGCTAATTATGCAGTATTTTAACGCAGATAGCGCGGGGTTTAGGGTATCTCCTAGTCGGGACCGCCGACTAGAGTTTTCTTACTTGTTTTTAGTACATATTTATATTATATATTTATATTTACAGTTAGATTCTGTAATTTTACTTTTAATTTTCCTGTATTGCCTCTTTCTTAAATTTCTTTATTTCAATAATATCACTAACATCGGGCTGTGAATTGGGGCATAGCTGGCCGGACTGGCAAATAAAATACCCCCAACGGGTTGGTGATATTTCGAAATTGTTTATCTGTTTGTTTCAGGCTTTAAACAAAGTTGTTTAGTTTATACATAAGTTGACACTCGACTTGTCAATTATATTTTGATATTAAATAAATAAAAAAATAAAAATAAATATCCCCGTCCGGCTATACTCGGACAATGCGACGAATTTCATGGGGGCGAACAACCAGCTCAAGGAGTTTCAAGACGCCTTCAACCGCCAGCAAAGCAAGCTGCAGCTGTTTGCAGCGGAACGAGGGATGGAGTGGAGGTTCTTCCCTCCGAGAGCGCCGCACTTCGGAGCACTGTGGGAGGCGGCGGTGAAGTCGGCCAAGCATTTACTCATGCGCCAATAGGCAGCAGGCCACTTCCTCATAGGACAGTCGCTTCGTTCGCTGCCGCAAGGATTCGAGCAGGAGAGACAAAGCAGCGGCACTTCGTTTTGTTACAGGTGGCAGCTGCTGTCCGCGCTCAGACAGCGCTTCTGGCAAGCGTGGTCGAGGGACTACATCCACAGTTTGCAGCAGTGAGGGAAGTGGCAGAAGGCGCACGACAACGTCACAGTTGGAGATCTCGTCCTGATCCACGAGGACAACACGCCTCCCCAGCGGTGGACAACAAGCAGAGTCGTGGAGGTAACTCCAGGAGGCGACGGGCGAATCAGGGTCGTAGGCGTTAAGACCAGCATGGGCATTATGAAGAGCGAAACTGGCCCGACAACCAGAAAATTGAAGGCGATCCCTTCGTGCGTGCTGGTGTTGAATCACAGCTTAAGTTAGTTTAAGAGTACAAGCAAATATTAGTTAAGGGACTTAAAATGAAGTATTAGAGTTAATCAAACATGAATTCTCTTATAATGTAAGCTAGCATGCAAGCGCACAATTGCATTCGGCAGTGCAGCTGTCGCGAGCGACAAACTAGTTATATTATTTCTTTCGTATATATCGCACGCACGCTGCCAGCATCTCCGCGCCGAACTGTCCAATAAATTATAACGTTGCTGAACACACAAGTGTTTTTATTTAAATATTTTGTTTGCGATTTTTCATTGGCGCCCGAGCAGGGACTTTTCTTCGCGGTTGTCGGTCTAACTATTAGACATTTCGAGGCTTGATGTGCGTGTGTGTTGGTTTCGGTTGTGCTCCTTGTTAACTTTTTGGAGCTGCCCCTTTTCGAGCTGGATCTAGATGGATTCTGGAGGTGGATGACCAGGTAACAGTGCCAAAACGAATCAGTGCATAAAAATCAGTGCAGTTATATGTAACCACATACATACATACATACTTGTATGCAGTCGCACTTAAAAAGACCCAAAATAACCTAAATTGTTGGCACAAGTGATATTCGTTTCGGCACTGATTTAATTATTGTGTTATTTGGTAGTGAATAGTCGAAGCAAAACTGCAAACAGCAATAATAAATACATTGAAATTAACTCGTGCATTATTCATATAATTATTTATTAATAATTCGCAAAATTTGATGTGGCTTATAACCGCGCATACATATATACATACATACATACATATGTGCACTTGCCGTTTTCTCGCGTTCTGCTATTCGCTTTGATCGACGGTTATTCGGTGGTGGTTTTTTTTTACCTTTGCTTTCGCGCTCTCTTCCAAATTTGCACATAAGAAAAAGCGCTAGTCGCTGTACATACATACAGCTTGTGAATTTCGGTTTGCGTTGGTGTCAACGGTGCTTATACCGACATACATACGTACGCTGTTGTTGTTATAGTTGGTTGATCGCATCGTTTTGTCTGCCTATACCTAGATAAGCACTAGCAACATACATACATACACATGCGTATGCTAATCAACTGCAAGCCTTTTTAGTTGTTGTTGGTAAATTCGCTTTGGTGGTTACATACATACGTGCGTGTTGTTGTTTATCAACTGTTAATTTGTGCCTGCGCTTGCATTTGGTGTAGCTGGTATTTCAACTATTTGAAGGGTCTGCGTAGTCAGTTTTTTGTTGTTTTTTCTGGTCATCTGACTATTGACAGTACACTTACGTGCAGTCGAATAGGTCCGAATTTAAAAATAAAAATAGAATAAAAATAGTACACTTCTGTACATTCAAATAGAACAAAAAAAAAATTAATATGGCGCAAAAAAGAAATCTTAATGAAACCGACCTGGTTGACGCAGGAGCTTGCTTTAGTGATCGTTTAAGTCAACTATTCGTTAAATTGGAAAAAGTAGAGAGCGATATCGAGAGACAACAGAGTTCACTCATAAATAAAATGGTGACTCCAACTAAATTTGAAATTCAATGCCGGCTAGATATCCTCAACTCATACATTTCGAAGGCTATGGATCTTCAGTCAGAGATCGATTCGATAGATCCTGACAATACTAGCCGCGTAACGCTTGAGGAAATGTGCATTTTGGCTCGATCGTCATATATGTCTGCCCTTAGTGCGTACCAGGCTTCTGAAACCGTGCCTCCTCTTTCTCACCACTCTCACCTACCTTAAGTTGCCCAAGTTCACTGGTAAGCACTCGGAATATAGACAATTTATTGGTCTGTTCAATAGTTTAGTAGACTCCGATCGCTCTCTATCAAATATTGAGAAATTCAATCATTTGATTTCGTGCTTATCGGATGGGGCGTTGGGGACCATCAGAGGCTTCCAGGTCCCTGATGCTAATTACCCAAAGGCATTAGAGAGTTTGAGTCGAGTATACGACAACAAATGCCTGATTTTCTTCGACACTCTCGCCCAGTTGTTCGACATTGAGCCGATGTCCAAACCAACGGCAGTCGGAATTAGAACAATGGTGGACTCGGTATCGGCAATTTTCGATTTGCTAATGTCAGTTGGGAATGAGGAAGATTTCGCTAACGCGATTTTAATAATAATGGGCCGATTGCGTTATGCCTGGGAAGAGGCGATTTCAGCACTTATCTGCTGAAGAAAGTTCAAAGTCCAGAATGAAGCAGAAATCTGACATGAAATCTGCAAAAAAGTCGTCATTTTCATGCACGAATGTCGAGAAAGAAATGGTACCCAAATGCAACTTTTGCAGTGCCAACCATATGATTGGAAACTGCCAGGGGTTCGCAGCATTGCCAGTTGACGAAAGATTCAATTTCGTGAAATCCAGTCAACTTTGTATAAATTGTTTGTACTCGGGACACAGAGTTTCCAGCTGCACCGCGTCAAAATGTAGGGTATGTTCTCGCCCACATAATATTCTCCTGCATAAATACGCAGCCGCAGAGCAGCAAGTGTCCGCTCATCCTGCCCAAGTAAATCACGTGGTTAGCGAAGTCGATCAGGTGCTCCTGGCAACGGCACTTGAAACTGTGAAAGACAGATTTGGTCAGAATCAAAGCGCTCGAGCGCTGTTAGACTCCGGTTCTCAGGTAAATTTTATGACACAGAGTTGGCTGACCCGGAATTCCATAAACCCCAGCGAATTGATCTGCTGCTGGGAGCCGACTCATTTTTCGACCTATTGTGCACTGGACAAATTCGATTGGCAGAAAACGGACCATTGCTGCAAAAGACACTGTTCGGTTGGGTAGCGTCCGGGCGATGCAAGAGGATGCATACCCAAAGCCCTGTTTTCTGCGCCGTGATAAATCCTACGAACGATGATAGGCTGGGAGCTCTGGTAGATAGATTCTGGGAGCTGGAAGCTATCCCAGAGATAAGTGAATTTACAAGGTATTCTGCAGAGCACCTTGCGTATGAGAAAAAATTTAAAGCCAGTGTTCATCAACTCTCGACAGGACGGTTTGAGGTCAGCTTGCCTTTTAAGACTGATCCGCAAGTGTTGGGCTCCTCCTTTGAAACAGCGAGAAGACGGTTTCTCGCATTAGAGCGTAGAGTTTCCAAGGATTTGGAACTGTAAATGTACATGAGTTTTATAAACGAGTATCTCGACCTGGGTCACATGTCTCTGTTAGGTACAACAGTTCCACCAGGACCACACTACGTCATTCCACACCAGTGCGTCCTAAGACCTAAGACTACATCGTCACACTCTCTGAATGAATTGCTCATGGTGGGTCCTACTATTCAGAGGGATCTTATTTTGTCGCTTCTAAGGTTCCGTCTGAGCCGATATGCCCTCACGGCAGATACCAAAAAGATGTATCGTCAAGTGAGCATATCCCATGACGATCGACGATTTCAGCTAATTGTTTGGCGTGAAAATCCATCAGATGAGCTTCAAGTTTATCAATTAAACACGATGACTTATGGAACTGCGTCCGCACCGTTTTTGGCCATCAGATGTTTGCAAGAGCTGGGTTTGAGTGATAGGGACACCCACGCTCTTGGTTCAGAAATCATTTGTAACGATTTCTACGTCGATGACATGCTTACGGGAGCTGACGATATCGAAACATTAATAAAGATATGCAAACATGTGCCCGAAATTCTCGAATCGGGCGGTTTTCAATTGGCAAAGTGGTTTTCAAACCATCCACATTTTGTAGAAGAAGGCGGAAATGAGAAACTTCTGAGTTTCAATGATGCCGATTCGACTAAAACGATTGGCATGAGGTGGACACCAAGATTGGATACTTTTCAGTATCACTTGGACGATAGCTGTACCAAGTTAAGTCCCACCAAGCGCAATATTCTGTCAGTGGTTGCACGCATGTTTGACCCACTTAGCATACGGGCCCAATTAGCATAAGGGCAAGAATTCTACTTCAGGAGCTGTGGCGCATGCAGTTACCGTGGGATGATACACTTCCCATGGAACTACATAGCAGATGGGATAAGTTCAAGGAGAATCTTCTAGAACTAGATAGAGTTCAAGTCCCCAGATACGCTCACGCCAGCTCCAATGCAAGCATACAAGTGCACGGATTTGCACCGATTTTCGTCATGTCGCAAATTGGTGCGAATAGTTGCATACATGTACAGATTCGATTCAATGTCGAAACAAGAAATACGAACTGTCGAACTAGAACCAAGGGAATTAAATTTCGCTTTTCTAAAACTGCTGGAACTAGTTCAGCGAGCAGAATTCAAGGTGGAATATGAGAATTTAAAAAAGGGTAAAACGGTGCACCCAAGCTTGCAATCACTGACTCCATTTATTAATGAGTCAGAAGAGTTTGGATGGCGAGTTTCGTTAATACGAGTAGGAGGCAGACTAGTGAACGCACCGCTAGATTATGACGCGAAATTCCCTGTCCTCATGCCGAACTGTACTTGAGAGAGTTGCACATCGGCAATTGTCACGCAGGAGCAAAGACGATGATCGCTTTACTCAGGCAGAGGATGTGGCTCGTGAATGCTCGACGGGAATGCACTCAGATAATTCGGAAATGCGTCCATTGTTTCAGGTATAAACCGAAGTTAATGGAGCAAATCATGGGAAATTGGCTGGCCGACCGATTTGCCGCGGTTCGGCCATTTAATGTTTGTGGGGTAGATTTATGTGATCCAGTCAATGTCTCGCTGAGGATTAGAGGACGAGCCCCAATTAAAATGTATATTGCCGTGTTCGTTTGTTTTTGCTTCGAAGGCTGTTCATTTGAAACTTGTAGCAGAATTGTCCACTAACTCGTTGTGTGTGCAATCAGCTGTTTTTGTTGTTGTGAGTATACTCTCTCAACGCTTTAACCCTCTCTTTGCTTTGCGCTTGTTTCATTGCCTTTATCTAAACTCCCGCTTTGTTTGTTTATGAGTCGCTCTCTCAACACATTAATACTCTCTTTAGCTTGCGCTCTTTTTTTCCTTGTGTTTCTAATCTTTTGTTTTAGTTTCTTTAATCCCAATTGCCAATATGACCTGTTGTAAAAAAAACTTGCTCAGTGCGGCAAACTTCTGATTCTTCACAAATGCAATTCATTAATTGCTGGTTGTGTGAGAATATGATGCACAGTAAATGTGCTGGCCTTACAGTTGGTACCACCTTCTATACCTTTGTCTCCAAATTTATTAGCGCCTTCTACACCTTGTTCAGACTCTCTTGCGATTCCACCGTCTGGTAGTGCGTCAGGGACACCAGTAGTGGATATCCCAGAGTCTTTACTTATTCCAACCCCGTTGTCTCCATCTGTTGCTCATACTACGAACAACTCTCTGGCCATTTCTCCCACACTTACTATACCTACTTTATCTGTCGTCTCTCCCCGAAAGCAAGTGTTCTTATCAAGGCTTTCATCTGACACGACATGTGAAGCTGTTTCTGCTTTTATTTCCAGTAAATCAAAAGCTAAAGTCTCTATATCGAAGTTCAATTTTGCAACTCCTCGTGAAATTGCTTCTTTTAAAATCAACGTTTCATCTGAATTCTTCACAACGATTTGTGACGCCAAGTTTTGGCCTCCTCATGTAGTTGTGCATGAATTTAAGCATAAGAGTCGAACTAGGCTGTCTCCGGTTTTGCTAAACCCTTCCTCGGTACAATCTTCATCCAATATTGTGCCAAAAAACTAAACACAATTCAACCTTCTTCACAGATTTCCTTAATTTATCAAAACGTTCGTGGTCTGAATTCTAAGCTCAAAAGGCTCTTTTTGAGTAGTTTCAGTGTTCGTTTTGACATTATTGCCTTGACTGAAACGTGGTTAAACCCGAATGTTTATAATAGTGAGATTCTCTCGAACGATTTCACTATTTACAGACATGATCGGCGGACTCGTAGAGGTGGTGGTGTCTTATTGGGCGTTAAATCTTATATACTTTCTGAATCTTTCATTTTTTGAGCATCTCATGATATCGAGATAGTTGCTGTTAAACTTACTCTTAAATCTTGCTCCCTCTTTATTACTTGTTCATATATTCCCCCCCTCTTCTGATTTTCAAGTTTATGCGCAACATATGACTTGCCTTAAAGAAATTTATGGACACGTGAAGGATAACGATTTCTTTCTAGTGTCAGGCGACTTTAATATACCGAACACTTCTTGGATCTCTAATCCTAGTTCAAGTTCCCTTATTCCTACAATTGATCATTTCTTCTTTGATGAATTACTTTCTATTTCTATGTCTCAGATGAATTCAATCTCAAATCATCTGAATCGATGGCTTGATCTGGTTTTTATTAATGATGACTCTTGCATTAATGTTTCCAGATCATCCCCTTTTGTTTACCAGAGGATATTTATCATCCTACATTGGAGGTATCTCTGACCCTAAGTTCACCTCCAATTTCTGAACCTACTCCATCTAAACGTCGTTGTTACGTTAAGTGAAACTTTGCTTTGCTTAACCAACTTATTAGTGCAACAGATTGGTCTACGTTATATGATTCTGTTGATGTTAATTGTGCATCAACTTTTTTCTATAACATTTTAAACTCTCTTATTGATGAGTGTGTTCCTATGTGTCTCCCTGTGCCTTTTTCTAATAAACCTCCATGGTTTACTCAGTCGCTTTCTAATTTAAGAAACATTAAGTCTAAATGTTTTAAAAATTTTAAAAAGTGTGGCTCCACTATTAACTGGTCTAAATATTCCATAGCCAAGTCGAATTTTAACATTTTAAATTCCCGTTGCTATGAGAATTACCTTATGCGTTGCAAAAGACAATTTGCTCGTGACCCTAAAAAAATTTTATTCCTTTGTGAATTTGAATCGTAAGTCTTCTAGTTTACCTTCCACATTTTTTTATGAGTCTTTGAATTCTTGCAATGATCAGGATTCCTAAGATCTTTTTGCCGATTTCTTTTAGTCAACTTACTCATCTGTAGACCCCTATAATACTTCTTACCCATATTATATATCTTCTACAAATATTGTTAACGCTTCCAATATTTCCCTTGATTCTCTGATTTCTGCCATTGGGTCAATGAAATCGTCTTTCTCACCTGGAGCTGATAATATTCCTAGTTGTGTTATAAAAGACTGCTGTGATTCCCTTCAGTTACCTTTACTAAAGCTTTTTAACTTATCTCTGGAAACCTCTGTGTTGCCGTCTATTTGGAAAGAGCCTTTATTATCCCTCTACATAAGAAAGGTGGGCGATCTGACATTTCTAATTATAGGGGGTATTGCCAAACTATCGGCTATTCCGAAGTTATTTGAAAAAATAATAACTTCCACTTTACAGCATTTGTGTAAATCAATTATTTCGCCACTACAACATGGCTTTGTTCTTAATCGATCAACCTCTACTAATCTGCTTGAATTTACTTCCCTAGTAAACGCTAGTTTTTTAAATAAAATGCAAACTGATGTTATTTATACAGATTTTAGCAAAGCATTTGATTCAGTTCATCATGAAGTATTGCTTCATAAGCTTGATCTCTTAGGGTTTTTTCCTCAACTCTTATCTTGGATGTCATCCTATTTAAAGGGTAGAACCCAAAGAGTTATTTTGAGAACATCTCTTTCAAAACAAATCTTTGTTCTGTCAGGTGTACCTCAGGGTAGTCATCTTGGGCCTTTACTTTTTACATTATTTATCAATGATCTTCCCAGCTGTATTTCTTATTCAAAGATTTTCATGTATGCTGCTGACGTAAAACTTTGCCTTTCTTATTCTAACGCAATTAATCATCAATGCTTACAAGATGATCTTAATTCCTTCCAACTTTGGTGCTTGGCCAATAGGTTGCGTTTAAACTGTTCTAAATGTATGACAATGACCTTCTGTCGTACTACTCCATACATTGCTAATTATTCAATTAATAGCGTTTCATTGCAACCCATTTTTTCTGTCAAAGATCTAGGTGTACTCTTCGATTCAAAACTTCGCTTCAATACTCATATCTCAACCATTATAAATGAATCCAAAAGTGTTCTTGGCTTCATTAAACGTTGGGCGAAAGAGTTCAATGATCCGTTTGTAACTAAACTCCTTAATGTTTCATTGGTACGAATCGGTCCAAAAACAGTTTCTTCTCTTTGCTCTAAGAAATCTAAACTGGGATCCGAATCTCCGTCTACCGTCTTATCATAGTCGTCTCCTTCTTATTGATCTTCCTTCATTAAAAAACCGTAGAACAATCCTTGGGATTGGTAATATTGATTCGTCCTTCTTGTTAATGAAACTTCATTTTTCGGTTCCTTCAAGAACAACTAGACACTTTCGCCCTTTGCATTTACCTCTGCTCACATCGGATTACTCGTTGCACAGTGCTTTTCATGTATTATGCGCGAATTATAATAAATTTTATCACGTTTTTTTCCTCTGAACTCTCTCTTTCTCTAATCAAATCTTTGCTTTCAGCTTTTCTTAGGGATATCACTCAATCGTGATGGTGGAAATTTTTTTTTTTTTAGTACATATTTATATTATATATTTATATTTACAGTTAGATTCTGTAATTTTACTTTTAATTTTCCTGTATTGCCTCTTTCTTAAATTTCTTTATTTCAATAATATCACTAACATCGGGCTGTGAATTGGGGCATAGCTGGCCGGACTGGCAAATAAAATACCCCCAACGGGTTGGTGATAAAGTTGTTTAGTTTATACATAAGTTGACACTCGACTTGTCAATTATATTTTGATATTAAATAAATAAAAAAAATAAAAATAAATATCCCCGTCCGGCTATACTCGGACAATGCGACGAATTTCATGGGGGCGAACAACCAGCTCAAGGAGTTTCAAGACGCCTTCAACCGCCAGCAAAGCAAGCTGCAGCTGTTTGCAGCGGAACGAGGGATGGAGTGGAGGTTCTTCCCTCCGAGAGCGCCGCACTTCGGAGCACTGTGGGAGGCGGCGGTGAAGTCGGCCAAGCATTTACTCATGCGCCAATAGGCAGCAGGCCACTTCCTTATAGGACAGTCGCTTCGTTCGCTGCCGCAAGGATTCGAGCAGGAGAGACAAAGCAGCGGCACTTCGTTTTGTTACAGGTGGCAGCTGCTGTCCGCGCTCAGACAGCGCTTCTGGCAAGCGTGGTCGAGGGACTACATCCACAGTTTGCAGCAGTGAGGGAAGTGGCAGAAGGCGCACGACAACGTCACAGTTGGAGATCTCGTCCTGATCCACGAGGACAACACGCCTCCCCAGCGGTGGACAACAAGCAGAGTCGTGGAGGTAACTCCAGGAGGCGACGGGCGAATCAGGGTCGTAAGCGTTAAGACCACCATGGGCATTATGAAGCGCCCAATAGCGAAACTGGCCCGACAACCAGAAAATTGAAGGCGATCCCTTCGTGCGTGCCGGTGTTGAATCACAGCTTAAGTTAGTTTAAGAGTACAAGCAAATATTAGTTAAGAGACTTAAAATGAAGTATTAGAGTTAATCAAACATGAATTCTCTTATAATGTAAGCTAGCATGCAAGCGCACAATTGCATTCGGCAGTGCAGCTGTCGCGACCGACAAACTAGTTATATAATTTCTTTCGTATACACCGCACGCACGCTGACATCCTCTCAGCGCCGAACTGTCCAATAAAATAAATTATAACGTTGCTGAACACACAAGTGTTTTTATTTAAATATTTTGTTTGCGATTTTTCAAGGAGTGAGACACAGGCTAAAACAAAGGGAGGTCATTACGCAGGAAGAAGGAAGTAAGTGAGGGGAAATTAAGGAATAAATTAAATAAAAGAATTTGACGCGACACGTGCGTTTTAAATATCTAAACGAGTGGGTATTGGCAATGTTCCTATGTGGTCTCCCTAGGCCGTTTTCTAAAAAACTCCTTGGTTTACCCAGACGCTTTCTAATTTAAGAAACATTAAGTCTATATGTTATCAAAATTTTAAAAAGTGCAGCTCCATTATTAACTGGTCTAAATATTCTATAGCCTAGTCGAATTTTAACATATTAGATTCCCGTTGCTATGAGAATTGCCTTTTGCGTTGCCAAAGGCAGTTTGCTCGTGACCCGAAAAATTTTATTTCTTTGTGAACTTGAAACGTAAGTCTTCTAGTTTACCTTGCACATTTTTTTTTTTTAATCTAACAATTTTTGCAATGATCATGATGCCTCTAATCTGTTTGCTGATTTCTTCCAATCAACTTACTCATCTGTTGACCCCTATAAAACTTCTTACCCTTATCATAGCTCTTCTACAAATATTATTAACGCTTTCAATATTTCCCTTCATTCTCTGATTTCAAACATTCAGTCAATGAAATCTTCCTACTCGCCTGGAGCTGATAATATTTCTAGTTGTGTTATAAAGGAATGATGTGAATCCCTTCCGTTACCTTTACTTAAGCTTTTTAACTTATCTCTAGAAACCTCTGTGTTTCCGTCTATTTGTAAAGAGTAGTTCATTATCCCTCTATATAAAAAAGGACCTACCGGTCTGACATTTCTAATTACAGGGGTATTGCCAAACTATCGGCTATTCCGAAGTTGTTTGAAAAGATAATAACCTCAACCTTTCAACATTTTTGTAAATCAATTATTTCGCCACTACAACATGGCTTTGTTCTTAATCGATCAACTTCGACTAATCTGCTAGAATTTACTTCCCTAGTAAACGATAGTTTTTTAAACAAAATGCGAACTGATGTTATTTATACAGATTTCAGCAAAGCATTTGATTCAGTTCACCATGAAGTATTACTTCATAAGCTAGACCTCATAGGGGTTTCTCCTAAACTCTTATCTTGGTTATCATCTTTTTCGAAACAAATCTTCGTTCATTTAGGTGTACCTCAGGGTAGTCATCTAGGGCCTTTACTTTTTACATTATTTATCAACGACCTTCCCAGTTGTATTTCTTATTCAAAGATTTTCATGTATGCTGATGACGTAAAACTTTGCCATTCTTATTCTAACACAATTAATCATCAATGTTTACAAGATGATCTTAATTCCTTCCAACTTTGATGCTTGCCAATAGGTTGCGTTTAAATTGTTCTAAATGTATGACAATGACCTTGCTAATTATTCAATTAATAGCGATTCCCTGCAACGCATTTTTTCTGTCAAAGATCTTGGTGTACTTTTCGATTCAAAACTTCGCTTCGGTACTCATATCTCAACCATTATAAATGAAGCTAAAAGTGTTCTTGGCTTCATTAAACGTTGGGCAAAAGAGTGAAATGATCCTTTTGTAACCAAACTCCTTTATATTTCGCTAGTATGACCTATTTTAGAATACTGTTCAATTATCTGGTCTCCACAGCATAAAGTGTACCAGGATCGTATTGAATCGGTTCAAAAACAGGTCCTTCTCTTTGCTCTCAGAAATCTAAACTGGGACCCTAATCTCCGTCTACCGTCTTATTATAGTCGCCTCCTTCTTATTGATCTTCCTTCATTAATAAATCGTAGAACAATCCTTGGGATTGCTTTTCTACATAATTTGATCGTAGGTAATATTGATTCGTCCTTCTTGTTAATGAACAACTAGGCACTTTCGTCCATTGCATTTACCACTGCTCACATCGGATTACTCGTTGCACAGTGCATTTCATGTATTATGTGCGAATTACAATAAATTTTATTACGTTTTTTCCTCTGAACTCTCTCTTCCTCTAATCAAATCCTTGCTTTCAGCTTTTCTTATCCATCAAAGTACCCAATCATGACGGTGGATAAATTTGTATTAAGGCATATCTGCCAACACAAAAGTTATTATACATATATATATTTTTTTACAGTTAAGCGTCTCTATATTTTATTTTAATTTTCCTTGAATGCCTCCTTCATGAAGTCTCTTTAGTTCAATAATATCGCTGACCATGTAGGACTGTGAACTGGGGCATAGCTGGCCGGACTGGCAAATAAAATACCCCCAGCGGGTTTCTCTTAGGCTTTAAACAAAATGTTAGTTTGTGTTTAAGTTGACACTTGATTTTTGTCAAGTATTTTTTAATAAATAAATATGTGTAAATATGTGTAAATCCCATTACGAAGAGAGTAATATAGAGCCTTTACTTATTTTAAGGATATTTCACTCCCGGCTGTGTCGATGGCATATTTTAATGCCTGTATGTCTTCGAATTGCCAACCAGAATTGTAAATCATTTTTTGTCATCCATCTTCATACGTTCTGAACCATGTTGAGATCCGGAGAATATGGAGGACACTCCATAAGAACCACGTTTTGCAGCAGGATTCATATTTTAGCCACTCGGAGAGTATGAATTTGGGCATTATCCTTTTGGAAAGTCCATGTAAATAGTCTCAAGATATTATTTAGCTCAGAAAACGCTTCCTCTAACAAGTCTTTGAAATGCGTTGCATTCATTTCTGTTGAAACTACTTGGATCTAGCATGGCCCATAATATGAGATACCATTATACCATACCATTATACCTTTCTCCCGGCTATGGTGCCGAGACAGAAAGTGTTCTTCTTATCGAATACCGTGAAAATAATATGAAAAGTCATCAGTTCCACCCAAGTTAAACCGTTTTTCTTCTGAAAACACCACGGAATGCCATTCGTGCTGCCAAGTCACATGATCACGAGCAAAAGCTTAATCAGATTCCTTGCGTTGGGTATTAAGTAATGGCTTTTTTTTATAGCTTCAATATTTTTAGATGTTCAGCTTTACGAATAACTATTTTTACAATATCGATAATAGCACTTAGTTGTTGTTTAGAATGGATTTTCGAAGCTGGACTATGTTAATTTGATTATATTGTTTCCATAATTTGATGAGTTTTTAAGAAAATTGTATACCAAACTTTTGTTTTTTCCAATTTTTTTTTTTTAATTTCCCTGTACGTAAGGTTGTAGTCCTTGTACTCAAATTTTGTTCTAATACGCGTTTTACTGCGGCCCAAAGTATTTTTATACTATTTCACGTAGTGATATAGTATATTGGGTTTGTGCAATGTCCGTCATGCTGTCCGTCCGTCTGTCCGTATGAACGCAAACCATTTCCACGCTATTGAAGCTAGATACTTGTAATTTGAAATATATACTCGTGTATACCCTCGTCTGATAAAGTGTGAAGATTTTCCCGATACGCACACTAGGGGCGTGGCAAATCGGAAAATTCATTTTCCTGTATCTCAGAAACACTACTTCTAGAAGGGCTCGAGAGTTGAGATTTTAACTGAACACTCATGTCGACATCCCAAAATCAAAAAGCTATGGCGGATATATCTACGCCCATTGGGCGTGGAAAATCAGGTCAAACTGTATCTTCTACAGTTTTAAAGCTAGAACGCCCAAATTTATCACGTGGGTTACTGTTACGATCCTATACAGCATTACAAGCATTACAAGCAACACATACCCACACACACATATACAGGCGCAAGCACACACAAGCGCCAGTCGTTGCGTCAGCTGTTCTTTGGCTGCTTTGCATGGCAATTCTATGGGAAATTAAATGTTTAATAACTTTTTTTCTAGAATAAGGATTTTGATCACATAACACTAAATGCAAAATTTTAAGACTCTAGCTGTAAAGATTAATTATATATAATTATATAACGGAGCATCGATTTCGTTTTTAATCGATAACATTAAAATTAACACAGTTATCGATTTTTTTTAACAAACTCGATCTTTTGTGCTATACAGGAGCCTACATAAAAAAATTCAAGTCTCTAGCTCTTATAGGTTCTGAGAACGACGCGTTCATACATACGGTCTCCCTGATCAAGAATATATATACTTTATGGGGTCTGCCACGCCTCCTTCTCCCTGTTACATACATTTCAATAAAAACATTATACCCTGATTTTCCCATTTTCAATGGGTTCAGGGTATAAAAAATATGATATATCGGTTTAATAAGTTTATTTGAGTCAAATACTTGTATATTCGATTTCAAAAAGCTGTCCCTAATCAAGTGCATGGCAGTGTATATATATATGTATGTATGTACATGACAAGCAATAAATACACAAACACACTCACAGGCGCAGCTGTTCTTGGGCTGCTATATGTGTGCCAATGCCGTTTTTTGGCATAAATTATTAAAATAACTTATTTATTTAAAAAATATAATTGACAAGTCGAGTGTTAACTTAAGTATAAACTAAACAACTTTGTTTATAGCCTAAAACAAGCAGATAAGCAATTTCAAAATATCACCAACCCGTTGGGTTATTTTATTTGCCAGTCCGGCCAGCTATGCCCCAATTCACAGCCCGATGTGGTTAGTGATATTATTGAAATAAATAAATTTAAGAAAGAGGCAATACAGGAAAATTAAAAATAAAATTAGAGAATCTAACTGTAAATATAAACATATGACAATGTGTAATAAAAATAAACAAGTAAGAGTGCTCTAGTCGAGACTGCTCGACAAAGAGATCCCCTGAACCCTGCGAAGAACTGCGATTCCTAAGAGCCGCTAACATTCTCCGTTACTTTTATATGTATGTACATATGTAGCAAGCAATACATACACACATACAGACGCACGCACAAGAACACACACACAGACGCACGCACCAACACACAATCTGCTAACTGTGCATTATGACTCATCAGCTTCGCTGCTGCTGCAAGACGCCGATAATATGAGATATTAAATGTTTAATAATGTTTTTTCTAGTCGAACGATTTTGATCAAATTTGTGGGGCGTGATCATGACATTCATATGTATGTATGTGCCGAAGCACAAGTCTCTAGTACTTGAAATACGTGATTTAGCAATTTGAGGCGAAGGGGCAATTTGAGGGCGTGGCATCCAAAATTTAACAAAAACCGAAATTGCAGAAGGCTCACATAACACTAAGTGCTAAATTTGGAGACTCTTACTATAAAGATGAATTAAATAGAATTTTATAACTAAATGAAGATATCGGTTTTTAATCGATAACATTAAAACGATTATAGTTATCGAATATTTGAAACAAACTCGATCGAATCGTACTATACACGAACTTCCAAAAAAAATTTGAAGTCTCTAGCTCTTATATCTTCTGAGATCGACGCGTTCAAGCATACGGACAGACGGACAGACGGACGGACGGACAGACGGACAGACGGACAGACAGACAGACGGACAGGGCTAAATCGACTCGGCTTCTCTCCCTGATCAAGAATATATATACTTTATGGGGTCTGCCACGCCTCCTTCTGCCTGTTACATACATTTTCACAAAACCTTTATACCCTTTTTTCCCATTTTCAATGGGTTCAGGGTATAAAAATAAAATTTCCACCATCACGATTGAGTGATATCCCTCAGAAAAGCTGAAAGCAAAGATTTGATTAGAAGAAGAGAGAGTTCAGAGGAAAAAACGTAATAAAATTTTTTAAAATTCGCGCATAATACATGAAAAGCACTGTGCAACGAGTAATCCGATGTGAGCAGTGGTAAGTGCAAAGGGCGAAAGTGTCTAGTTGTTCTTGAAGGAACCGAGAAGTTAAGTTTCATTAACAAGAAGGACGAATCAATATTACCTACAATCAAATTATGTAGAAAAGCAATCCCAAGGATTGTTCTACGGTTTTTTAATGAAGGAAGATCAATAAGAATGAGACGACTGTGATAAGACGGAAGAGGGAGATTCGGATCCCAGTTTAGATTTCTTAGAGCAAAGAGTAGAAACTGGTTTTGGACCGATTCAATACGATCCTGGTACACTTTATGCTGTGAAGACCATATAATTGAACAATATTCTAAAATAGGTCGTACCAATGAAACATAAAGGAGTTTAGTTAAAACGGATCATTGAACTCTTTCGCCCAACGTTTAATGAAGCCAAGAACACTTTTGGCTTAATTTATAATGGTTGAGATATGAGTATTGAAGCGAAGTTTTGAATCGAAGAGTATACCTAGATCTTTGACAGAAAAAATGCGTTGCAGAGAATCACTATTAATTGAATAATTAGCAATGTATGGAGTAGTACGACAGAAGGTCATTGTTATACATTTAGAACAATTTAAACGCAACCTATTCCTATTGGAAGGAATTAAGATCATCTTGTAAGCATTGATGATTGATTGTGTTGGAATAAGAAAGGCAAAGTTTTACGTCATCAGCATACCTGAAAATCTTTGAATAAGAAATATAGTTGGGAAGGTCGTTGATAAATAATGTAAAAAGTAAAGGCCCAAGATGACTGCCCTGAGGTACACCTGACAGAACAAAGATTTGTTTCGAAAGAGATGTTCTCAACATAACTCTTTGGGTTCTACCCTTTATAACGGATGACATACAAGATAACAGTTTAGGAGAAAACCCTTTGAGATCAAGCTTATGAAGCAATACTTCATGGTGAACTGAATCAAATGCTTTGCTGAAATCTGTATAAATAACATCAGTTTGCATTTTATTTAAAAAATTATCGTTTACTAGGGAAGTAAATTGAAGCAGATTAGTAGAGGTTGATCGATTAAGAACAAGGCCATGTTGTAGTGGCGAAATAATTGATTTACACAAATGCTGTAAAGTGGAAGTTATTATTTTTTCAAATAACTTCGGAATAGCTGATAGTTTGGCAATACCCCTATAATTAGAAATGTCAGACCGCCCACCTTTCTTATATAGAGGGATAATAAAAGACTCTCCAAATAGACGGAAACACAGAGGTTTCCAGAGATAAGTTAAAAAGCTTTAGTAAAGGTAACTGAAGGGAATCACAGCATTCTTTTATAACACAACTAGGAATATTATCAACTCCAGGTAAGAAAGACGATGTCATTGACCGAATGGCAGAAATCAGAGAATCAAGGGAAATATAATGTATGATTCGATAGCATTTTAGACAATATATATTTAATATACCTTCTTCTCTACTTTCCATGATAAATAACTTTTGTACACTCACAAAACTTTTGCAATTGAAATTAAAACAAACAGCTGATTGCATGCCTAACTTTCAGGACTCGGTGCGGGTTAGACTTTTAAAAATTAACAATATATCAAAACAGTTGTCTAGTCAACTAGATTCTGGTGATAAATTATTAAGTCAATATGATTTTGAATCCTCTCAAGCTGAGACGTCCACTGATTCTCAGTTGGTACCACATTCAATACCTATGTCTTCTAATTTATTACCGCCTTCTTCATTTAGTTCTGACTCTCTTGCGACTCCACATTTTTGCAGTGCGTCAGGGACACCAGTATAAGACATCCCAGAGTCTATACTTATTCTAACTCCTTTATCTCTGCCTGTTGCTCAAACTACGAACAACACTCTGGCCTACACTTAGCAGACCTACTTTATCTGTCGTTTCTCCCCTTAAGCAAATGCTCTTATCTAGGCTGTCAACTAATACGGCAGTAATCAAAAGCTAAGTCTTTATATCGAAGTTCAATTTTGCGATACCTCGTGAAATTGCTTCTTTTAAAATCAACATTCCAACTGAATCCTTCACAACAATTTGTGACGCCAAATTTTGACCACCTCATGCACCTTGTGCATGAATTTAAACATAAGAGTCTAAATAGGCTGTCTCCGGTATTCCACTGTGCAATCTACATCCAATATGGTGCCAAAAAAACTAAAAACAGTTCAGCCTTCTTCACAGATCTTCTTAACATATCAAAACGTTCGTGTGCTGAATTCAAAATTCAAAAGGCTCTTTCGGAGTAGTTTCAGTGTTCGTTTTGATCTTATCGCCCTGATTGAAACTTGCGTTTAAACTGTTCTGTTTCATTAATAGCGATTCTTTGCAACGCATTTTTTCTGTCAAAGATATTGGAGTACTTTTCGATTTAAAACTTCGCTTCAATACTAATATCTCAACTATTATAAATGAAGCCAAAAGTGTTCTTGGCTTCATTAAACGTTGGGCAAAAGAGTTCAATGATCCTTTTTTGAACAAAACTCCTGTATGTTTCGTTGGTACGACCTATTTTAGAATACTGTTCAATTATCTGGTCTCCACAGCATAAAGTGTACCAGGATCATATTGAGTCGGTCCAAAAAAAGCTAGTTCTCTTTGCTCTAAGAAATCTAAGGTGGGACCCTAATCTCCGTCTACCGTCTTATCATAGTCATCTCCATCTTATTGATCTTCCTTCATTAATAAATCGTTCGACAATCCCTGCGATTGCTTTTCTACATAAGTTGATTGTATTAAAGACTAACAATTTATATGCACACACTCACAGAGCAAGGTGTGTAAGGAACAAATGGAATAGAACAAAAAAGGGAATAGACTAAAGCAGTGTTTACATACTTTCTTTTAACATTTTTGACACTCCTTCTCAATGCGTAGCCTATCCCAACATTTTAGTAAACTTTACATGTTTAATCTTACACAAGTTCTTCGTTAATTTATCCGAAGTCATACCATCTATTGGATAGTTTTTGTATTTGCAGCAAAAACTGATTTCATGTTATTTCCAAACAAAAACAAGTAAGAGTGCTCTAGTCGAGACTGCTCGACAAAGAGATCCCCTGAACCCTGCGAAGAACTGCGATTCCTAAGAGCCGCTAATATTCTCCGTTACTTTTATGTGTATGTACATATGTAACAAGCAATACATACACACACACAGACGCACGCACAAGAACACACACACAGACGCAGGCACAAGCACACAATCTGCTAACTGTGCATTATGACTCATCAGCTTCGCTGCTGCTGCAAGACGCCGACAATATGAGATATTAAATGTTTAATAACTTTTTTTCTAGTCGAACGATTTTGATCAAATTTGTGGGGCGTGATCATGACGTTCATATGTGTATGTGCCAAAGCACAAGTCTCTAGTACTTGAAATACGTGATTTAGCAATTTGAGGCGAAGGGGCAATTTGAGGGCGTGGCATCCAAAATTTAACAAAAACCGAAATTGCAGAAGGCTCACATAACACTAAATGCAAAATTTGAAGACTCTAGCTAGAAAGATGAATTAAATAGAATTTTATAACTAAATGAAGATATCGGTTTTTAATCGATAACATTAAAACGATTATAGTTATCGAATATTTGAAACAAACTTCCAAAAAAAATTTGAAGTCTCTAGCTCTTATATCTTCTGAGATCGACGCGTTCAAACATACGGACAGACGGACAGACGGACGGACGGACAGACGGACAGACGGACAGACAGACAGACGGACAGGGCTAAATCGACTCGGCTTCTCTCCCTGATCAAGAATATATATACTTTGTGGGGTCTGCCACGCCTCCTTCTGCCTGTTACATACATTTTCACAAAACCATTATACCCTTTTTCCCATTTTCAATGGGTTCAGGGTATAATAAATCAGTGTTTTTCTGCAACCATCAGGTTGTCATTATTATTCTCTTCAATATACGCTTTGTTTTTCACAATAATCACTTTCAAACCATTTTCTGTTGCTTTCGACACTGATATAAAGTTGCATTGTAATTTTTTTACGTATACCAATTCGTCAACCAATTTGATCATTTTATTTTTCCAGTTCAACTGTACTGTTCCGCAACCTTCGGTTTCAATGTAACTGTAGCCTGCTAGTTTATTTAGCTCCACTCTTTATGCACCATGCGTGTTTTCCAATTCAATTCTATTTGCAGTCGCAAATACAGATAAAGATTTATTATTCTTTTAGTTCGCGTACACTTATTCTCTTCTCTCTTCTCGCCTACTTCGCCTATTTTGCGTCTCTCCCCTTCTTCCATCAATTTGATTTTGGCGACAAAAGCACACTTAAAAGCAAAATTATGCTGAGAATTTCCTCAGGCACTTGATTCTGATTTTCATTTATTTTCTCTTTCACACTCTCGCTGTTTTTACCAATCGACTACATGTCACCGACCGCAAGTCAGAGTGAACCAAAAGACTTTTCATCTGCACTGACCACATAATATATTTTAAAGAATCCCAATAGAAATATTTTCGACTACCCCGCACAGTTTTACTTTCTGCTGCCTGGGATTTTATTTCTTCGACTTTCTTTTCTCTATACTTTCAACTCACGGTTTTCTTCCTCTCGCTTTCTTCCCAAATCTTCCTTTTCTTTCCGTCTCTTTGTCTCTTCTCTCCTCTTATCCTGGCGCCGCCTCACCGTGAGGAGCACTCCGGCTAGCGACCGATCAGCCTCTGAGCCGTCTAAAGGTTGCAGATCACTCCAGAGTACATTAGGATACGCTCTGTGTTCTGTAGCGGTTCGCTGGGAGGATCACAGGCACTACTACACCTCACACTCCTGTTCAGGTTACGCTACTCTTACGAGCTGCCGGCCGCACCTATATCCTTAAGGATGCGGTTTGGTATGCATCCCGGATATTCCTCTGAACATCCTTGATGTCCCTCGTTGTCCTTCGTTGCACTTTTCACTTTCACTCCGTTTACCCTCGGCACTTTCACTTTAATTTAAAATCGACTGACCAAGTGCCAAGCCGTCGGCGACTTTTTATAGTAGCGCCGCAGGCCCTGCTTCGGCTCTGGAGCGGGGCCTGTCTCGGCTCTCTGTAGCGGGGCCTCTCCTCCTCGAGTCTGCCTTAACGGCAGCATCGCCTGATTTAGTGCGACGCCAAAAACGCCACTGGCAAATGGATCCTCTCACTCTCGGGTACCCACTAATGGGTATGTCAGGCTCCGCTGGAAATTTCGGTGCGCCAGACAACGTTCGTGAGCTGGCTCTGGGGGTGTCGACACTCTGGCACCGGTCAAATGGTATGTCACTCATTCGCGCACAGTTCCAGCAGAGTCGCTGGCCAGTGCGCGAGTGCTGGCTCTGCAGCGTGGGCATGGGGTCGCACCGGCTACTCCTCGGGTCGGCTTCGCTCTCCTCTGCTGCTCCAACCGCCCGAGATATTGGAGGTGACGACGGCGCCGCCATCAAGGGTGCTGGTGACGGTGGCGGTGGGATCTCAGGGCCCGCCGGTTGCTCCTCCAGCTTAAATCCCCGTGGCCACGCGGGAATAGCCTCATGCCACTCGATCTCCATG
The DNA here is from genome assembly GCA_035047545.1 of Drosophila paranaensis. NCBI lineage: Eukaryota > Metazoa > Arthropoda > Insecta > Diptera > Drosophilidae > Drosophila > Drosophila paranaensis. The sequence goes on along the minus strand of JAWNPL010000176.1, from coordinate 176,137 downwards.
TAGGCCACGTGTCTGATGTGGCCATCCACTATGCTCTCCTCGTGTCGGGCGCTGACACGCATCGGCGCTGGCCCCGCTTACTCCTCCTCGTCTGAGCTTGAGATCACGATGACGTCGTCGTCCTCTGGCACCTCCTCGTTAGCCTCTCCCTCGTCCGACTCGTCCCTCACCCAGATGATGTCATCTTCAGAGTCCACGCGGAATGGCGTGACCGCGCGTGGCGGTCGCCACGGCGACGAATGGAGCGGCGAGTAATGCCCATCGTGTACGTTGGTGTACTGCATCCCGTCACCCAGCCCCAGCGTATGCGCTGCGGAGTCTGGCGTACTCTAGCCTGGGGCTGAGGACCCACCTCCGGCGTCCTCGGAGTTCGCAGCTCCCGGTTGCACTACTAGTCCCTTCAGATCAAAGTACCCGGGATGCCTTTGTAAGCGCCTCGCTGCCTGGGGTGAAAAGGCAGCCGCACGGCGCCAAACTCGCCTTCCCACGCCGAGCCCGGCGAGCCGCTCCGGCCCTCCCCTAGTCCCGCTCCAGCGGAGTTGCGGGTCAGCAATTGAGGATCTGCCGGGTGAGCCCGCTTAGCACCTAAGTCTGGGCATCCAATATTGATGTTTGTAGTTTCCATCGCTATTTCTTCTTGTAGTAGCCTGCCTGCATGCCTACACGCCCCTTTTATAGCCTCTGCCGCCTCTCTGCTGGCCGTGCGGGCGGCAGCACTTAACGGATCCTGTGCCCTCTACTGCTCTCTTTCTATCGCGAGGCGCACTCTTCTAACCACCCATCCTTCGGCTCGCCTCGGCTGCAAGAGTTCATTGGCCTCTGTGCCCAGCCGCATCGTTGTTTTTTTTACTCTCTCTCTCTTCCTACTGTAACAATGCTCTCGCCGTGGCTTGAGCGTGTGTGTGCATTTGTAAGTGCGTGGGCATACGCAAATCTAGGTGTGGGGGTGGCCGTTTCTGTTTTGCTTTTCGATCGTCTTCATGAACAAAAGCCGAGATTGTTGTTGTTTGTGGCGCCGCTCTATACCATCACAGTTACAGCTGACACTGTTGTTGTTTGCCCTAAAGAGGGCTCGCCACAGTTACAGCTGTTGTTTTCGGCGTCATTTCGTGCGCGCGCTGATATTCTTAATGCTCTTGCGCTGTTGCCGATGTTATGAGTTTTTGTTTTGAAATAAATATATAAATATTCCACAATTTTTAACAAAAATTTTATAATAAACTCGGGTGGTAACAACAACAACAATACACATAGCTATGTGTATTCACCCCTTTTTATACCCTGAACCCATTGAAAATGGGAAAAAAGGGTATAATGGTTTTGTGAAAATGTATGTAACAGGCAGAAGGAGGCGTGGCGGACCCCACAAAGTATATATATTCTTGATCAGGGAGAGAAGCCGAGTCGATTTAGCCCTGTCCGTCTGTCTGTCTGTCCGTCTATCCGTCTGTCCGTATGTTTGAACGCGTCGATCTCAGAAGATATAAGAGCTAGAGACTTCAAATTTTTTTGGAAGTTCGTGTATAGTACGATTCGATCAAGTTTGTTTCAAATAATCGATAACTATAATCGTTTTAATGTTATCGATTAAAAACCGATATCTTCATTTAGTTATAAAACTCTATTTAATTCATCTTTATAGTTAGAGACTTCCAATTTTGCATTTAGTGTTATTTGAGCCTTCTGCAATTTCGGTTTTTGTTAAATTTTGGATGCCACGCCCTCAAATTGCCCCTTCGCCTCAAATTGTTAAATCGTACTAGAGACTTGTGCTTTGGCACATACACACATATGAATGTCATGATCACGCCCCACAAATTTGATCAAAATCGTTCGACTAGAAAAAAAGTTATTAAACATTTAGTATCTCATTATCGGTGTCTTGCAGCAGCAGCGAAGCTGATGAGTCATAATGCACAGTTAGCAGATAGTGTGCTTGTGCCTGCGTCTGTGTGTGTTCTTGTGCGTGCGTCTGTGTGTGTGTATGTATTGCTTGCTACATATGTACATACATATAAAAGTAACGGAGAATGTTAGCGGCTCTCTTTGTCGAGCAGTCTCGACTAGAGCACTCTTACTTGTTTTTTTTTTTTTTTTTTTTAAATAGTGGGCTCAGACTCACCCGCTTCCGCCTGATATGGCTTCAGATCGGACACATGAGCTGTCCGGCTGTGCTTCTCAGTCTCCGCCTTGATCCGGCATATGACCGGCGAGATGAAACTGACCGCTGTATACGGTCCTTCGTATCGTGGAGCCAGTTTTGCCGCAAATCCTTCAGCGGCATTAGATAGGTGGCGCTCTTTCGCCCACACCCTGTCCCCTATGGCTGGTTTCCAGTGTCGCCGCCTCAGATTGTAATGCCGCGCCTGATCCGGAGCCGCCTTTTCCAGATTTCGCCTTACAATCTGGTACACTTCGGCCAATTTGGTGGTGGTCGAACTAAGCCTTTGGCAACCTTGGCTCACGCTCTGGAGTGAGGAATATTACGGAACACCCTGTAGAGGCCGAGACGCTGCTGTTGACGGCCAGTGTCAGCTCTGGTAGAGCTTCGTCCCAACAACGTTGATCGCTGCCCGCAAATTGAGCGATCATCGTCTTGACAGTGCGATTGGCCCTCTCAGTGGGATTCTCTTGAGGCGTGTATGGCGCCGTCAACTGATGATGCACTCCTAGCTTATCCAAGAATCCCTTGAAGGCACGGCTCGTGAATTGAGTGCCATTATCCGTGATGAGCACTTTCGGCACTCCAAATCTGGCCACGATCCGCTCCCTGAATGCCTTTTGAAGCGCCGCTGTATTTGCGCTTCTCAACGGCACCATCTCCGTTCACTTGGAGAATCTGTCGATGAACACCAACAGCATGGTGTTCCCGTGCTTTGACCTGGGTAGCTGTCCGACAAAGTCGGCGCACACCGTCACCCATGGCTCCTTAGGGATCTGGGTCAGCATCTGTCCGACCGCTTGGAGTTGACTGGCTTTGTAACGCTGACATACCGGGTCAGTAGTATCTTGTTGCCACTCCAGCAATCGTTTTCCGGCTTCCCAGGCGGCCGGCGGTGGCCGCATCGTGGTTCTCTTCCAGAACCTGCTTGCGCTGCTCGCTCGGCACACATAGCTTCCATGCAGCCACATCTTAATGGCACGCTTGGTGAGGAATGTGCCTGTATACATTCCCTGCCTCCTCTCGCTGCTGCACACTTCTTCATCCAGGGCCTGTCGCGACAGAGCATCGGCTACTACATTTTGCTTGCCCTTCCTATACCGGATCTCGAAGTCAAATTGTTGTATCTCCAATGCCCATCTGGCGATTCTGCCTGAAGGACTCTCAATGGAGTTGAGCCACTTCAGCGCCATGTGATCGGTCACCACCACGGAGTGATAGCCTTCCAAGTTAGGCCTCAACTTCCGGATGCCCCAGACGATCGCTAGGCATTCCTTCTCCGTTGCTGAATAGTTCCGCTCCGCGCTTTTCAGTGTCCGACTGGCATAGGAGATGACCCTCTCTCCATCCTCTGAAGTTTGCGTCAGTATTGCGCCGAGCCCATAGTTGCTCGCATCCGTTTGTAAGCAGAATGGCTTCGAAAAATCCGGGCATGCCAAGACTGGTGATTCCATCAGCTTGGCCTTTACTGTATCAAAAGCCTTCTGACGCTCCTCGGTCCACTCCCACTTGACACCATTCTTCAAGAGCGCGATACCAGAATACCACGCCCACATATTGTCGCAACTCCTTCACGTTTCCGGGATGCTTTAGTTCCGCAATCGCGGTAACCTTTTCTGGGTCCGTACGGATGCCATGTTCCGGTTCCCGTGCCGATCGTAGCCTTATGATGCTCTGCTCCGATGGCGACGATCGGCGAGATCTATGTGCCATCATCCACGAGCTGGCCTTTTAGTGCCGCCGTGACGCTGCTCCCGCTTGCCCCTGAATGGCGGGTGCCCGTTTCCCGACTGGCATCAGGCAATCGTCCTTACACCGATGCGCCAACATTGTCATTCATTGGCATTCAATACCAAAGTGACCCTCTTGGCCACACATACGGCACGCCCTGGCAGGATTCGGGATACGCGTCCTTGGTCCTGCCACACCAGTTCTTGGTGCCAGCCGTAGACTCGTCTCTTCGGCGGCCATGCCGCGGTGGACATGGACAATAATACCATACAGTCGAACCGATTCGGGTCCATACATGTTACTGCTGAATAAATGATTAGTCTGAATTAAGTCAGATAAGTAAGCGGGCGTGCTATTGAAGTTATATAAATATTCATAAGGAACCCTATTGGGCGGGGAGCTGCACAGCTGCTGGTTCTCCTAATTGATAACTGAAGTCTGGCTTGATCGTCCTCTGACTTGCAACTGGCACAGCCGCACACAAAGAACCTACAATGAGGAATCTCATAATTACAATTAACATAAGCTATACAAATCTAAGTATAACAAAAAAAGAATATGTACATATAAAATGTAATAGAAGGGATATGTATCTCATGTGTTGTAAGATAATTTACAGGATGCTGGGACGCACTGGGGTAGGGGACGGGAAATACGGCAACTCACGGCCGCTGGCGGAGCTGCTCTCGCCTGGGAGTAGCGCGACAACGATCGCTGCACCGCGCCGGTCAACTTTGGCTGCGGCAGCAGGTTCGAACTTGCCCGCTGGTCTTACACTCTGACAGACAAAGCACGAACGTAGGGCATATAGCGTTCGTTAGCACTTATGCAAATGTTTCTCCAAAATTTAAACGCAAAGATTTCGGTTTCTTCTTTATTTCACTTATCTAACTCACGGTTCCTCGACCTTCCTCCCGTGTCTCCTTTTCACACTCTGACTGCCCTACTCGCCCTTCGGACGATCGCACGCCGACCTCGGCAATGCAATTTGTCGCGGCCGCAACTTCTCACCACGGCCGCAACTTCTCACCATAATTCATCTTCTAATCAAATCTCTTACTCACTATACTTATTAACTATACAAAATCAACTTATGACTAGCTTACTACTAAATGTGAGGCGGCAGATTTATCGAAACAAATTTGACGATCCGGTAAGGGCCGTCAAACTTTGGAGCCAGCTTTGCAGCAAAACCCTCGGCTGCGTTGGACAGTTGGTGCTGACGAAGCAGCACCAGGGACCCGATTGTGGGTCTCCACTCACGCCTACGAAGATTGTAATACCGCCCTTGGTCCCTCGACGCCTTCTGCAGATTACTGCGTGCGATCGAGAAGATCTCTCGCAGTCGATCCTGCCTTTCGTGGGCGCTCAGCTCCTTGGTCGTCATACTGCGCGGCCGGCAAGCGTGGTTCCCGCCCCAACATCAAGAATGACGGGCTAAAGCCAGTCGAGTCCGCCACACTCGAATTTACCGCCAGCGCTATCTCAGGCAGCAGCTCGTCCCACGAACTTTGATGGACCTCGATGGATAGCGCTATCATGGTCTTCACCGTGCGGTTCGTCCTCTCCGTCGGATTCTCCTGGGGGCAGTAAGGGGCCGCATACTGCATGGTGACTCCATAAACGACCGGAAGCTCCTGCTCGCGAACTGCACCCCGTTGTCACACACCAACGTCCTCGGTACCCCGAACCGACCAAGGATTCGTTCGCGGAATGCTGCCTGCAGAGTCGCGGCCGTCGCCCTCCTCAGGGGCACGAGTTCCACCCATTTGGCGAACGCATCGTGGAACACTAACAGCATTGTGCTCCCATGCTTCGACCGAGGCCTCTTCGTCCGCTCGCAGCAGTCTTCGACTCGCGTATGCGATCACCCGTTCTTCCCCCTCTACCGTCTGCGTCAGCACGACGCCCAGACCATAATCACTGGCGTCGGTCTGCAACACCAACTTAGAGGAGAAGTCTGTGCATGCTAAAACGGGCGCGGTCGTCAGTTTGTCCTTGAGCCTCTGGAGCGCCTCCTCCTGTTCTTGGCCCCACTTCCACTTGACGCCTTTCTTCAGGAGTGACGTCATCGGCTGCACCAGGGATGCGAAGTCCGGTACGAAACGCCTGTACCACGACGCCATCCCCAAACATTGCCGCAGCTCTTTGAGGTTTGAAGGAGCTGGGAGTTTCCGGATCGCCTCAACCTTGGCCGGATCCGTACTGATTCCCTCCCCTGTCACCACATGCTCCAGGTAGACTAACCTCTCCCTAAAGAATTTGCATTTCTTGCGATTGACTTTGAGGTTGGCTGCTCTCAACCTCCGAAACACCTCCCTCAAGTTCGCCATATGCTGCTCTTTATCGGCGCCTATCACTACAATATCGTCGAGGTATGCAAACGCGTACGGCTCCATCTCCGGCCCTATAACCTTGTCGAGCGCCCTCTGGAATGTTGCCCCGGCCGAGTGCAAACCGAATGGCATCACCCGCCATTGGAACAAACCCCGCCCCGGCACAGTGAACGCCGTGCACTCCCTACTGTCCGCCGCCATAGGTATTTGCCAATAGCCGCTCTTAAGGTCTAGCGTCGAGATGACACGCGCGTGCCGCAACCTCTCGAGGATGTAATTGATCCGAGGGACTGGATAAGCATCGGGTATCGAATGAGCGTTCAATTGCCGGTAGTCGATGCATATGCACCATTCTCCTGTCTTCTTCTTTACCAAGACTATCGGCGCGCTGTGCGGACTCCTAGACGGCTCAATTGCTCCAATTCGAATCAGCTCCTCCACCTGCTCGCCAATCACTTTCTGCATAGCGGGATTCTTGGGATAATACCTCTGCTTCAGAGGCCTATCATCCCTCATCCGGATGCTATGTTCGCCGACGTGGGACACCCCTTCAAGTTGTTCGAACAGCGCCAGTTCGTCCTCGAGGAACCTCTTGATCCCACTCTCTAGATCGGCCGGCCATTCCGTATGCCCTACGTCCGGCTCCACCTCATTCTCGTCCTCGCCCTCAATCCCTCCTGCCTCGGGCAAGCGCTCGTTCATCGCTTGGCCCGTTACTATCTCCACTTCGTCGGTCATCTCCCCACCACTGCATTCGCTCCTCGGCGGCGTCATCGCGGGTTTCGGCTTCCCCCTCCTTGGTCGTCGTGCAGGTGTCTCCCGTCTCTCTCTCTCGGGGCACCCTCTAACGACGCATCCTTGGAGATGGATGGCAACTCCTTCTCCGATGTCGCGGCCTCAGTCCTCACGTGGAGCTCGGTGCCTCCACAGCGCAGGGTCGTCCCCATGGCGGCCAGGAAATCCATCCCTAGGATGACCTGGTCCAACATGGTCGGCATGATGAGCAGTGCCATCTGCACGGCCCTGCCGGCGAGATCCACTTGCACGCTCATCAGCTTCCTCACCTCTAACGACGACTCATCCGCCAGCCTGATGCGCGAGTGCACCTTCTCCACCGTTCCCGCGATCGCCTCCCTCCGCACGCAGTCTCCGCTCATGAAACTGCGGCTAGCCCCTGTGTCGATCGTAGCGTCTATCTCGCGACCGGCGATCCTAACGCGCGCTACGATCCGGCCTTCCTTCACGACCAACGGACGTTCACGCGGCTCTCCTACGATCGGTTGGCGTCGCCCCTTCCCTGCAGGGGACGCCCTTGCCCGTTTCCCGAGTCTGCTAAGCTACAGCAGTCCCGCGTGTCTACTCCTACTTTCCCGCATCGTTGGCAGAAGACAACCCGCTCGTTAGGACATTCTCGCGCAAAGTGACCTAGCTGCGAACACCGAAAACTCACTCGCCGCGCGCTAGAACCAGCTTAGTTCTCTGGGGCCATCATTCGATGCATGGCTTCGGCCGGCCTCGCGACGGTCGACATTAAATTTCCGACCCTCGGCTCGCCTAACCGTTGCTCCATCGGCTGAGACCGGAACGGGTTGTTCGGTCGCGTTTCCGGCGGATTGACCCAGTCGACACCTGCTCGAGTCGGGCCTGACTTCTGGCCCACTCTTCGCATCTCTTCCCCGAATTTTGCCTTCTGCTCCCTTACGCATTCATATTCCGCAGCCAACTGCGTCAGCTGGGACAGAGACGAGAAATCTTGGCGCCGCACATACATCCGATACTCAGGAGCCGTATTCTCATACACTCGATACAACTCCTGAGCCGGACTGTAGTTGGCATGGCGCATCAATAACCTGATCTCTACCAGGTAGTCCCTGAAGGCCTTGCATTTCCGCTGCCTTCGCCCCCTAATCTCGAGGCGCTCGAAATATTTTGGGGGCATGAAGAAATCCAGAAATTCGGTCCGGAATCCGGACCTGTTCGGCTTCGCACCTATGCGGCCGACCTTCGTGCTCCACGTAAGCTGTCAGCCCTCGCGATCCTACCTCCGAGTCAGCGCGTAACCCCCGGTCGTTGGTCGCGACCTTGGGTTCCCCCTCGCGCATCGTTAACCCGAATCTCGGGCACATCGTTGCCCCCCCGGGGCCCTCGGACCGAATGTCGGGGCCGGGATATGTCCAGCTGTGATTTCCTTAAGTTGGGTTCGGACTTGCGGCAAGAGTGGTGCCCAAGTCCCGACACGGCACTTCCCAGACTGGGCTCCGGCGCCTTGGCATCCAGGGTTTCTAACTCGGCTAGCCGGGCCCAGACCTCTGCGGAATGGCCACCGCCTTGGATGAAGCTAGCTAAGCGTCTACGCAGCTCCTCTACCCGGCCGTCTTTCTCTAGCCCGAACTCTTGGGCCACAGACATCAACTCCTCTTTCCGCATTAGGTACACCCAACGGACGCCCACCCCCGGATTCTGACATTCGCTCGGATCCATGGTAGCGTTAGTGAGAATTTTTATTTATTAAAAAAAATTTTTATTTTTACTTTATTTATTTTTATTTAATTGTCTTTATTTAATTTTATTTAAAAACAAAAAATTTTTTTTTATTATTTACTTAAATTTTTATTTTACTTTATTTACTTTTATTTATTTATTTATTTTTTTTTATTTATTTAAATTTTTATTTTACTTTATTTAGTTTTATTTATTTATTTATTTTTATACCCTGAACCCATTGAAAATGGGAAAATCAGGGTATAATGTTTTTGTTGAAATGTATGTAACAGGGAGAAGGAGGCGTGCCAGACCCCATAAAGTATTCTTGATCAGGGAGACAAGCCGAATCGATTTAGCCCTGTCCGTCTGTCCGTCTGTCCGTCCGTCCGTCTGTCCGTCCGTCCGTCCGTCTGTCCGTATGTATGAACGCATCGTTCTCAGAACCTATAAGAGCTAGAGACTTGAAATTTTTTATGTAGATTCCTGTATATCACGAAAAGATCGAATTTGTTCCAAAAACTCGATAACTGTCTTAATTTTAATGTTATCGATTAAAAACGATATCGATGCTCCGTTATTTAATTATACATAATTCATCTTTATAGCAAGAGTCTTAAAATTTTGCATTTAGTGTTATGTGATCATTGCACAATTTCGGTTTTTGTTAAATTTTGGATGCCACGCCCCCTTCGCCTCAAATTTGTAACTACCGTATATCAAAGTCAAGTCAAGTCTCTAGACTTGTGCTTTGGCACATATATACATATGGATGACATGATCACGCCCAACAAGTTTGATCAAAATCGTTACTCTAGAAAAAAAGTTATTAAACATTTAATTTCCCATAGCATTGCCATGCAAAGCAGCCAAAGAACAGCTGACTCAGCGACTGGCGTTTGTGTGTGCGTGCGCCTGTGCGTGTGTGTGTATGTTTTGCTTGTAATGAACGTACATATGCATGTGTATATAAAAGAAACAAAGAATGCTTGGAATAACGGTTCTTCATAGGGTTTAGGGTATACCCTTGTCGAGCGGTCTCGACTAGAGTTTTCTTACTTGTTTTTTATTTATTTTATTTAATTTGCTATTTATCTTTATTTACTTTTATTTATTTAAATTTTCGTTTATTTAAATTTGTAAAGGTACGTTTTTCCAGCTGGGGCAGACTCAGCCTGGCCCAGGGTCCCCTACAAGATAATTTATAGGATGCTGGGACGCGCTAGGGTAGGGGACGGGAAATACGGCAACTCACGGCCGCTGGCGGAGCTGCTCTCGCCTGGGAATAGCGCGACAACGATCGCTGCACCGCGCCGGCCAACTTTGGCTGCGGCAGCAGGTTCGAACTTGCCCGCTGGTCTTACACTCTGACGGACAAAGCACGAACGTAGGGGATCTAGCGTTCGTTAGCACTTATGCAAATGTTTCTCCAAAATTAAAACGCAAAGATTTCGGTTTCTCCTTTATTTCACTTATCTAACTCACGGTTCCTCGACCTTCCTCCCGTGTCTCCTTTTCTGGTATCTCCTCCCTTGTCTTCTTCCACTTGCCTCACTTTTTCACTTTTCACTTTCACGTCTTGGCGGCGATACGCCCTCACCTTCTCACAACTTACTCCCGACTCCCTCACCTTTTCGCGGTCACACTCTGACTGCCCTACTCGCCCTTCGGACGATCGCGCGCCGACCTCGGCAATGCAATTTGTCGCGGCCGCAACTTCTCACCACGAAGCTCTCAATTTGCCGCGGCGCGCCTAGCTACATTGCCGATCATCGGCGCGCATATAAAGGGGGTTCGCCTTCTAACTTAAACCTAATAAGGGCGGGCCCTCCATTGGTCGCCTCTGCGCTCCATTGCGCCTACACCTAATCTTCATAGTTCATCTCCTAATCAAATCTCTTACTCACTATACTTATTAACTATACAAAATCAACTTATGACTAGCTTACTACTAAATGTGAGGCGGCAGATTTATCGCCGCCTTACACCCCCCCTTTCTTCGGGCAACTTTCTATGCCCGCCTCCTCCAGCAACGCAGCACGTCTCGGTGGGGCCTTCCGCCTGTCCCTCGTCGTCCGTAAGTCCCGCGTCGTCTTCACTTCCGGCTTGGAAAAGTGGCTTTAACTGCGCCACGCTGGCCACCCTTCTCTTGCGCTCGCCCTCCCTCGCGAGTCGCACGACATCGGGGGAAACAAATCTGATGATCCGGTATGGGCCGTCAAACTTCGGGGCCAATCTCGCTGCGAAGCGTCCAGCTGCGTTGGACAGCTGGCGCTGACGCAGCAGGACTAGGGACCCGACCGTGGGCCTCCACTCGCGCCTGCGAAGATTGTAGTACCGCCCTTGGTCCCACTTCCACTTGACGCCTTTCTTCAGGAGTGACGTCATCGGTTGCACCAGGGATGCGAAGTCAGGTACGAAACGCCTGTACCACGACGCCATCCCCAAACACTGCCGCAGCTCTTTGTGATTCGAGGGAGCTGGGAGTTTCCGGAACGCCTCAACCTTGAACGGATCCGTACTAATTCCCTCCCCCGTCACTACATGCCCCAGATAGACCGACCTTTCTTTAAAGAAGCTGCATTCCTTGCGATTAACTTTGAGGTTGGCTTCTCTCAGCCTCCTAAACACCTCCTTCAAGTTAGCCATATGCTGATCCTTATCGGCGCCTATCAACACCATATCATCCAGATATGCGAACGCGTGCGGCTCTATCTCCGGCCCTGTAACCTTGTCGATCGTCCTCTGAAACGTTGCCCCAGTCGAGTGCAACCCAAATGGCATCACCCGCCATTGACACAAACCCCGCCCTGGCACAGTGAACGCCGTGCATTCCTTACTGTCTGCCGCCATCGGGATCTGCCAATAACCGTTCTTTGGATCTAGCGTCGTCTCTGCACTTATTTAATTTATTATTTATCTTTATTTAATTTTATTTATTTAAACTTTTATTTATTCAGATTTTGATTTTATTTTATTTATTTTTATTTCACTCACTTTACCATGGCCCTCGGCCCACTGTTCCACACACTCACTGTACAAATTTCGAGCCACCGCGCACCGAAATTTCCCCACTTGTTTGCGTGGTCTCGACCCATGGTCAGCCTCTCGCTCTCCGACACACGCACCGCTATCAGCCGACGGCACCGACAATGCTCTCGCTCGCACGCCGATCACAAGCGTGTCTTCGCTTGTCGCGTCACTTCTGTGTGTGAGTGTGTGGCTGGCTGCCGTCGCTCGCTTGGCCACGGCTTCACTCTCTCGCTCTCTTTCCCTTTGCGCTCGCCCTTCGTTGCTGGGCTCGAGTGCATTCACTCGCGTCGGCCGTCTCTTCTTTCTCCTCCTATTCCACTGTTCTTCTTTCCAACTTATAGGCGCTAGCTCGAACGCTCACTGCCGAAATTTTCGGCACCTCTTCCCCCGCCCGTTTTACTTACGTCTCTTATACCCACACTCGCAATTGGCGCGCCAATTCGATCAAACTGCACCCCAGAAATCTTAGAGTTCTGGGCCGATTATGCGCGTATTTATTTGGGCACACGATGCGGGGCTTTATGCCGCCCGTGTACCACACTCCCCTACGTCCCAGGGTCCCTGCTCAGGCGCCACTTGTAAAGGTACGTATTTCCAGCTGGGGCAGACTCGGCCTGGAGCAGGGTCACCTACAAGATAATTTATAGGATGCTGGGACGCGCTGGGGTGGGGGACGGGAAATACGGCAACTCACGGCCGCTGGCGGAGCTGCTCTCGCGCGACAACGATCGCTGCACCGCGCCGGTCAACTTTGGCTGCGGCAGCAGGTTCGAACTTGCCCGCTGGTCTTACACTCTGACAGACAAAGCACGAACGTAGGGGATCTAGCGTTCGTTAGCTCTTATGCAAATGTTTTTCCAAAATTAAAACACCAATATTTCGGTTTCTTCTTTATTTCCTTTAGATAACTCACGGATCCACGACCTTCCTCCCGTGTCTCCTTTTCTGGTATCTCCTCCATTGTCTTCTTCCACTTGCCTCACTTTTCACTTTTCACTTTCACTTCCTTTTACCTCTCTGGCGGCGACACGCCCTCACCTTCTCACTACTTACTCCAGACTCCCTCACCTTTTCGCGGTCACACTCTGACTGCCCTACTCGCCCTTCGGACGATCGCACGCCGACATAATTCATCTTTTAATCAAATCTCTTACTCACTATACTTATTAACTATACAAAATCAACTATGACTAGCTTACTACTAAATGTGAGGCGGCAGATTTATCGCCGCCTTACAGTGTTAATATATATACATATATATATGTCGAAGCAAACTATGTTGCTGCATGCTGTATGTGATTGTTCCTGCGTATTGCACGTACGCACTGTGTGTGTATTGCTGTGTATAAGAATTCTGGTTATTACCAGAGTTCCTAATTTCATCATACTAAGAAATATTGCATCAGCCGCTAATTGCGCTTTGATTGGTCCTTTGCATTTTGTCGCTTTAAGAAGTTCCGTTATAGCGCGACGACAGCGCTACAACGCTGTCGTCAAGTGTGGTTCGGTGCGAGGCAGAGAAACGAAAAGGCAGATAGTTCAATTTTGGATCGCGAAGCCTGCGCATCGAAACTCGCTGCGCTATTAGTTAAAGCCATGGAGAAGAATAACGACGCTCCGACATCAGAAGTGGGATCGGCACTACCTACTATATTTTCGACCGAGCAGTGGCGTCCAATTATCGAATTCCCCAACCAAGTGTGGTTCGTGTCTATGCTAAGAAGAAGTAATTGCGCGTAAGAGTAGAATAAAAGAAGCAATCATAAGCTACGAAATTCGCCCCGCTTAGTAAATCACTATGAATAGAATTAACGTTACCATATAACCCACATTTACTGAAGATCAGTGGCGCATAATTTTGTTAATGCGAAATCATAACAAGAACAAAACCGAGAATTCACCTTGCTGTAGTGTACGACATCATTTTGATTGAACGGCCGCTAGAAAAAAACAAGTTGATTATGGCATTAAGCAATGCTATGAAGGCCAGTGCATCACAATGGTTAATGCCGCATGGTATCATCGTTAATTACGGCTTAGAAAAACAACAACAATGAGGATATCGGCGCTTTAGTCGTGTTGTCGCATATGGAAAATATAAACCGCCGTTTGCAACGAATTGTCTTCACTTCAAAGGTGCGAACAGAAGTGATCTGCAATCAGAGTTGACAATAAACGAATGTCATCTATGCTGCACCATTTCTGTGAAAAAGCCGGGCACAAAGTAGAAGAACGCCGAAGCAAACCGCGACAAGAGGGCGAAACGAAATCCCAACGAGAGAAGGACCGTTTTACTAGCTTCAAATGACGTCTCCATAAAATGAAATAGTGTAAACGAATGCGTTGTGGCTAAGCCAACATGGGAGATGATTCAACGAGGTGATATCTATCCAATTTACTTTGATTCTGGTGTTGAATGCTCTTTAGTAACAGAACGAATTGGTAAGAGAGAGAGAAACTCTCAGGCAAACGTAATCATGTTAAAAGGTTTATGTAATGCAGCTCTATATAGTACGCTGCAGATTCTAGCCAATGTCACTATAAACGAAAATGTAATAGAAATTTTATTTTTTTTACGTAGTACATGATGACAATTTGACAGAGCTAGAATGTTATTGTGACAACAAACACATTCGACATTGTGAATTCTAAGTCTGTAAATAGTTGTTCCGTAACTGAACAAGCAATTAGCATGAAAGATTTTAATACCGAATTAGTTAACAATGATAAGGGATGATGTTTTTCAAGTTTTCGATTTTCTGAATGGTCAAGTTGAACGAGTCATGGATACACTCAGAAATCTGTCGAATCGAGCCACAGATCCTGAAAAGATGCACTCGCCGAGGTTCAGCTTGCATTAAATTGCACAATTAGTCGTGCAACTGAAGTGAGCCCCTTGGAAATGCTAAAGGAAAAGAGGATCGATCGATAGGTTTAATTCCACGTGTGGACATAGAAATAGAGGTTGATCTAAACATGCTTATGATAAGCAACGTTTTGATAAAAGTGGCATGTACGAAAAATGTCGAGTAAACAAGAGCAAGGCAATGGTTGAAAAGCTTAAGGTGGACGATTTTGTGTTATTAAAATGTGAGGAGCGAGGAGCTTCAGACAATATCTTTTGATTTCATTGGCGAGTAAAAGGACATTGACGAGTAAAAAGAATGCCAAAGGAATTTGAAATGATTGAAGCAGATGATTACGGTGAAAAAGACGTAGATCATCAGTCGATCTCTACCACCTAGGGTGGAGAGAACATCATGCATGGGGGCTAGATCCATGCAGCAATTGTCATGTCAGCAATGAATGAAATTGGCTGTAAGGGATGTTTGATCTGGTGATAGATCAAGGCACATGAGGTGCATAGCGTCGCAGAATGGCAGCAAGATCCCGAGAACTGTGTGCTGATAAAAGTGAGAGCCAAATGGTCGGGTTTGCGCAGAAGAGTACGAGCTACTAAGTAAAAAAGTATTAATATCCTGCCAAACTGACATTTGATGACTTAAGATGATGAGTTATCCGTCCAGGAGGGACGATGGTTATCCGTCTTTGAGAGACTATGAGTTATCTGTCTTTGAGAGACGATGAGTTATCCGTATTTGAGAGACGATGAGTTATCCGTCTTTGAGAGACGATGAGTTATCCGTCTTTGGGAGACGATGGTTATCGTCTTTGAGAGACGATGAGTTATCCGTCTTTGAGAGACGATGGTTATCCGTCTTTGAGAGACGATGAGTTATCCGTAATGTGTGGCAATGTGTTATCCGTCTAAGAGGGACGGCAAGGAGGTCGATAAACGCCTAGAAATAGTACTCGGGCAGAAGAGAACTAAAACGAGGCAGTCATGGCCTGAGTGTGAACAAAAACAACATAGCACGGAAGTTCGTTAAAGGGCACATCGAAGTATTAATTGTAGATCAAGGCAAAACCAACGACGTCCCGACACACCGTCCATATGGACATTACTGGCAAATTAAGTGGTAAAAGTGATTTAAAGGAATATATCATTGTTCAAATTGACAGCTTCACAAAATTCGTACACCTTTACCACACTCTCAAAATAGATACGGAGAGTTGTATCAGGGCCATAAAGTCTTCAACTTCCTTGTTTGGTGCACCAACACGCATTATAGCTGATCAGGGTAGATGTTTTTCTAACGCGCAGTTTGCAGAATTTTGCTGTTCAAAAACCATAAAACTTCATTTAATCGCGACTGGGGCAAGTCGTGCTAATGGACAAGTTGAGTGCGTTATGAGCACGCTCAAGAACCTATTAACTGCAGTCGAATTAATTAGAAATGTTAATAGGGAAAGAAAAGGTCGACCTCTTGGATTAGTTCCTCCATTGGACACAGAATTGGAAGTAGACTTAGACTCCACACGGGCTCGAGCAAGTAGCAGTATGAAATCTTTAGCCTTTTACAAAAAAAATCGATTTGATAAGTCCAAGGCCGCCGTTGTAAGACACAGTGTCGGTGACTATGTCCTTCTCAAGAACGAGGAGAGAAACCATACAAAACTAGACCCAAAATTCAAAGGTCCATTTTTGGTAGTTACAGTCCTAGACGGTGACAGATACATGTTAAAGTCGTTATCGAGTAAACGATTATATAAATACTGTCACGAGGACACAAGAAAACTTCCAGAGGGAAATGTGCCCCATGAGCAGGACATTGATGATGAAGATCCAGGCCCGTCAAATGGTCTGATAGAAGCTGAGAGTGAACCGTCCAAGTAAGACGATGGTGAGCCGTCCAATTGAGACGAAGGTTATCCGTCCAAGTGAGACGATGATTGTTTCTTTTTGAATTAAATTAGGAATTTTAGTTAAAGAAAATGTAAAATCGACAATTTGGCAAAATATTATGTAATGAAAACAAGCATCATGTTTTATTTTTGTAACCTGCATAGGTGAAGTTATTGAATTGAATTGAAAGAAATATGTTTTCAAATGTTTTAATTAAGAATACATGTTAAAAGTTTGTACGAAGAAATGTTGAACTGAATATTTCATCAGATAGTTATCCGTCTAAAAGAGACGATGAATTAAGTTTGAAATCTATTACAAAGACATTTTTGAAGTTAATGTTTGGCATATTACACGAGGACGTGTGAAGGTCAGAATGGCCGTGTCGAAGCAAACTATGTTGCTGCATGCTGTATGTGATTGTTCCTGCGTATTGCACGTACGCACTGTGTGTGTATTGCTGTGTATAAGAATTCTGGTTATTACCAGAATTCCTAATTTCATCATACTAAGAAATATTGCATCAGCCGCTAATTGCGCTTTGATTGGTCCTTTGCATTTTGTCGCTTTAAGAAGTTCCGTTATAGCGCGACGACAGCGCTACAACGCTGTCGTCAAGTGTGGTTCGGTGCGAGGCAGAGAAACGAAAAGGCAGTTAGTTCAATTTTGGATCGAGAAGCCTGCGCATCGAAACTCGCTGCGCTATTAGTTAAAGCCATGGAGAAGAATAACGACGCTCCGACATATGTATATATATATATATATATATATATACATATATGTGTGTGTAGTGAGGCAGAATGGCCTGAAAGTAATTGGCGGCTGCCAATGGATCGCGGTAATAAATATAACGCGCGGTTTTATTGTGTCACAATTGTCACTTTATTGAAGGGATAGGGGCGAAACCTTTAATTGCGTTACAAGCGAGTTGAAAAAGATGTATATATATATTAATGGCGATTTGCATAGAAGTGCCAGTCACACATTCCAGTGTGCCCGCCTTCTGCGACAATAAAAAAGGCTAACTGATACGATCCTGATTGATCTTTTACTCTGACGACAGCAGTTGCCAGGAGAACTTGGTCAGTGGCGATACTTTCGTGGTTCACAACCGAAAACTGTGACGCAATGGGCCTCGGAGCTACTGGGATAGCCGTTGAGGCAGTCTGAGGAGTCTCCGAAGTGTATCGGTGTAGCATTGAATGATGGGGCTTAGAACAAACACGACAGTGAGCTGATTTACACGCGGCTACCAAATGTCCTATTCGCAAGCAGTTTATACAAAGAGGATAACACTTTGCGAATTTAAATCGATTCTGGCAAGGTATTGCTGCGAATGATGAACAAGACTGGACGTAGTGATCATCAGATTTGCAAAAAACACACTTATTGACTTATAGCTGACGTGGAGCTGACTTGGAACTGCACAGCCGAACTTCACAACAGCGGACAACAAGAGCTGGTGAGTGCCGAGCATACACTCATACAAGTTTGATGCGCACAACGATCAGCGCAACGGGGAGCGCAAATGCGCAGCCGAACTTCACAACAGCGGACAACAAAAGCTGGTGAGTGCCGAGCATGCACTCATACAAGTTTGAAGCGTACAGCGAAAGCGCAACGACGACGAATAGCGGATAGCAACAACAATGTATCAGCGCTCTATCTTCGCAAGCGAGAGCGCACACAACAACGATCGTGCGACCAATAATAGGCAACTAGCAAAGAGTTTAAGAGATCGATTTGAGCACAAAAGGCGGCAAAGCTGTGTAAAACGGTTTTTATACCCTGAACCCATTGAAAATGGGAAAAAGGGTATAATGGTTTTGTGAAAATGTATGTAACAGGCAGAACGAGGCATGGCAGACCCCACAAAGTATATATATTCTTGATCAGGGAGAGAAGCCGAGTCGATTTAGCCCTGTCCGTCTGTCTGTCTGTCCGTCTGTCCGTATGTTTGAACGCGTCGATCTCAGAAGATATAAGAGCTAGAGACTTCAAATTTTTTTTGGAAGTTCGTGTATAGTACGATTCGATCGAGTTTGTTTCAAATATTCGATAACTATAATCGTTTTAATGTTATCGATTAAAACCCGATATCTTCATTTAGTTATAAAATTCTATTTAATTCATCTTTATAGTAAGAGTCTTCAAATTTTGCATTTAGTGTTATTTGAGCCTTCTGCAATTTCGATTTTTGTTAAATTTTGGATGCCACGCCCTCAAATTGCCCCTTCGCCTCAAATTGCTAAATCACGTATTTCAAGTACTAGAGACTTGTGCTTTGGCACATACATATGAATGTCATGATCACGCCCCACAAATTTGATCAAAATCGTTCGACTAGAAAAAAAAGTTATTAAACATTTAATATCTCATATTATCGGCGTCGTGCAGCAGCAGCGAAGCTGATGAGTCATAATGCACATTTAGCAGAACTGCGATTCCTAAGAGCCGCTAACATTCTCCGTTACTTTTATATGTATGTACATATGTAGCAAGCAATACATACACACACAGACGCACGCACAAGAACACACACAGACGCAGGCACAAGCACACTATCTGCTAACTGTGCATTATGACTCATCAGCTTCGCTGCTGCTGCAAGACACCGATAATATGAGATATTAAATGTTTAATAACTTTTTTTCTAGTCGAACGATTTTGATCAAATTTGTTGGGCGTGATCATGACGTTCATATGTGTGTATGTGCCAAAGCACAATTTGAGGGCGTGGCATCCAAAATTTAACAAAAATCGAAATTGCAGAAGGCTCAAATAACACTAAATGCAAAACATGAAAACTCTAGCTATAAAGATTAATTAAATAGAGTTTTATAAATAAATGAAGATATCGGTTTTTAATCGATAACATTAAATTGACGATAGTTATCGATTATTTGAAACAATCTCGATCGAATCGTACTATACACGAACTTCCAAAAAAAATTTGAAGTCTCTAGCTCTTATATCTTCTGAGATCGACGCGTTCAAACATACGGACAGACGGACGGACAGGGCTAAATCGACTCGGCTTCTCTCCCTGATCAAGAATATATATACTTTATGGGGTCTGCCACGCCTCCTTCTGCCTGTTACATACATTTTCACAAAACCATTATACCCTTTTTCCCATTTTCAATGGGTACAGGGTATAAAAATTAACATTTCTATTCAATTCGTTTTTTTTACTCTTAGATGCCCAAGAGTGTCTTGAGACACTTATTACCCTTTTGCACCTGACGGTTAAACGAAAACTTCTTTATTTTTTCTTCCAATATTTTAGAAAACAGCATTAGAGGGTTAAAGAACTCTCCGATTTTACTTCATATTCATTATTACATGACTACTTTGATGGACTCATCGGAATACACATTCTTAATCAACTTGAAGCTATAGTAGACATTCCTAAACAATCTCTAAGCACAAAAACATTTAATATACAAATCGAATTAGAAGAAAAAATAGTACCCACTCTACACACTATAGAAGAAGAGTCAAAGAAAATCATTCCGATAGCTGTCAATCTCTAAAGAAGTATTAATATCAGGCGGACTTTATACCGCAAATAATAATATCAGTCTAATGGAAATAAACAATTTTTCCAATCAAGAACAGAAATTTTACATCGACTTCCCATTAGAAGTCTATAAATGCGAAGAAAATGATTATCTTGAAGTAAATACAATCACAGTAACTAAGATTAAGGACCTTGGCACAGAACCAATTATCCAGACTGATCACCTAAATAAGGAAGACGCGAATGAACTCAAGAAACTCTGCTCAAATTCCCAAATATCTTTTATAGAGAAGGAAACTCCCTAACTTTCACTAATCTGGTTCCAATACATAAAAAACCATTCCGATACAGTATCACAGAAAAGAAAGAAATTAACGCCCAAATCCAACAACTTCAGGATGAAAATATAATCAAACATAGTTATTCACCCTGGAGCTCTCCAACTTTTCTAGTAGCAAAAAAGAAAGATAAATCTAATATGGCCAAATGGAGACTAGTTATCGATTACCGCAAATTAAACGAAAAAACAGTAAAGGACAGATATCCGATGCCCAACATTAACGACGTTCTAGACAGGATCGGTAGAGCAAAATACTTTACAGCTCTAGACCTAGCCAGCGGCTATCACCAAATAGAAATGCACCCAAAAGATATAGATAAAACAGCTTTCTCTATCGTTGACGGACATTTCGAGTTCGTTAGAATGCCTTTCGGTCTTACTAACGCTCCAAAGAGTTATGGACAACATTTTAACAGATTTAAAAGGCAAATGCAGCCTAATATATCTAGATGATATAATCGTTTTCTCATCTTCAATTCAAGAACACATGATACATTTACATATAGTGTTCACCAAACTTAACAACGCAAATCTGAAGCTCCAACCTAGTAAATCAGAGTTCCTAAGAAAGGAAATTGAATATTTGGGGCATATTGTAACAAATAAGGGAATTAAACCAAATACTAAAAAGACACTACTTTGCACTGACCCGCTACTACAATACCCCGATTTTTACAAACCATTCATCCTTACAACCGATGCAAGTAATGTGGCAATTGGTGCCGTGTTATCACAAGGTTCAGAAAACAACGAAAGACCGATTGCATTCGCTAGTCGAACCCTTACTGATACGGAGTTAAACTACTCCACGGTTGAAAAAGAGATGTTAGCAATTATTTGGGCAACGAAACACTTCCTACCCTATTTATTCGGTCAAAGGTTAAAAATCGTTACATCGACCATTAACTTGGCTAATGAATTTTAAACAACAAAATTCAAAATTAGTTCGTTGGAAACTCCAACTACTAGAGTACGATTACGAGATTTCCTATAAAAAAGGATCTGAAAACGTTGTAGCAGATGCCCTTAGCCGCATTACCGCGGAAGTAAACACTAACAACCAGGACAGTACCCTAAAAGAAAAGATACAAGTAACAAATAAACCCATTAACGAATTTAATTTACAAATTGTATTCCAAAAAAATAACAGAACACAGTTAACAACTACAACACTTTTTAAAAACAAACTAAGAAGAACGATTTCCGAGAATAAATTGAAAACAATAATTTCTAAAATTATCAATGACTGCGATACATGCCAAACTTTAAAATACGACAGACAACCGCAAAAACTTATATACCAAGAAACCGAAATTCCTTCCCACCCATGCAAATTCTCCATATAGACCTCTATACCATAAACACTAAAACCATTTTGGCTATTATTGATAAATTTTCCAAATTTGCCTCAGGCTATACAATCCCAGCTCGTGATAGTTTAAATATAATCAGATCCATAAAAAATTTTATGGGAATCTTCGGAATCCCACAAAAATAGTTTGCGACTAAGGCCTGGAGCTTGCCGGAAAAATTTTCAAAGATTTCTGTGACCAATACAATATTCAACTGCACATTAGCTCTTTCCAATGGTCATCGAGTAATTCCACAATCGAGAGACTACATTCAACACTGACTAAAATATACCGAATCATAGTAAATAAAAAAGAAAGAAGAACTAATAACTTGCAATCATGACGAAACCCTGACCGAAACCTTTATTACTTACAACAACGTCATACACTCAGGGGGCACGATGTTTAGAAAAGAAAACAGACGAAACAAATTAACCCCAAGATTTACTGAACACATAGTATCTAAGGATACAGGGATAACATTTATTTCTAGAAAAACCAAAAGATACATAAATCTAAAATAAAGAAAAGACTAAAAAAATACATCTATACTATACAACCCCTTACAGAGGCTACAACATAAACACGCAATTAATAAATATTCAACATTTGACGAATGTAAAAACAAAATTAACACAATTAAAACATGAAATTAATGCACTATTACCAAAAATCAGAAATAGAAGAGGACTAATTAACGGAATATTAAACGTAACTAAAGTAGTTTTCCTGTCAAAAGGGCTTGGTAATATATACCATAAAAAAAACAACTTGTGGTCTTCAACAAGCAGCTTGCTGACAACGAAGTCTTTTGAGTGCTGATTTAATGCAACTTCAAACTTAAGCTAGTGGGCAGAGAGCTAGCACAGAGACCCGAACATCTAGCGAGAGCACTCCATCCCGCTCACGTCGCTCTTGTGCTGCTCTTTACAGTGCCCTAATTAATTTCATGCACCTTACAGCCTACAGCCTGACATTATGCCCATTCAAATGACTGAACATTAGTAACTGGTAACATGGACGACACGGACGAAGCCATTATTACAAACAAAAGCTAGAAGAAAACAAAACAAGTAAGAAAACTCTAGCTCGACTAAGAGATCCCCTGAACCCTGCGAAGAACCGCTATTCCAAGCATTATTTGTTTCTTTTATGTACACATGCATATGTACGTCCATTGCAAGCAAAGCATACACACACATACACAGGCGAACGCACACACACACGCCAGTCGGTGCGTCAGCTGTTCTTTGGCTGCTGTTTGCATGGCAATGCTATGGGAAATTAAATGTTTAATAACTTTTTTTCTAGAGTAACGATTTTGATCAAACTTGTTGGGCGTGATCATGTCATCCATATGTATGTATGTGCCGAAGCACAAGTCTCTAGTATTTGATATACGGGAGTTACAAATTTGAGGCAAAGGGGCGTGGTACCCAAAAAATTTAACAAAAACCGAAATTGCGTAAGGCTTACATAACACTAAATGCAAAATCTGAAGACTACAGCTAGAAATATGAATTAGATAGAATTTTATAGCTTAATTTAGATTTTCGTTTTTAATCGATAACAGTTATCGAATTTCTGAAACAAACTCGATCTTTTCGTGATATACAGGAACCTACATAAAAAATTTCAAGTCTCTAGCTATTGTAGGTTCTGAGAACGACGCGTTCATACATACGGACAGACGGACAGACGGACGGACAGACGGACAGACGGACATGGCTATATCAACTCGGCTTGTCATCCTGATCAAGAATATATATACTTTATGGGGTCTGGCACGCCTCCTTCTGCCTGTTACATACATTTCAACAAAAACATTATACCCTGATTTCCCATTTTCAATGAGTTCAGGGTATAAAAAAAAGATACTTAAGAACATAAATCAACAAAATATGATAAATAAGACATAGCAATAAGATTCAAAAACATTACCGAAGATATAAATATGGAATAGAATAATATAAACCTACAAAATTATGAAAATAACATTTTTAGCTTTAGATAAAAAAATGTAACATTTAAAATTAACATACCAATACTTGATAAAAGTAATTATGGGTTATTGCACATTATTTCTCTACCTATTAATAAGAACAAAATATTTAAGTTATCTAAATATGTAATACATAACCATAAGTATCAATATTTGATAAAATCAATTATGAGTTATTGCACATAATTTCTCTACCTAATAAGAACAAAATATGTATATATATATTAATGGCGATTTGCATAGAAGTGCCAGTCACACATTCCAGTGTGCCCGCCTTCTGCCACAATAAAAAAGGCTCAGCCGTTGGCTCCCCCTGATCACCCTGTGGTGTGAACATGCCGCCCCCCTTGCAACAAGTTGCAATTGCCACACTAGGCATATGATAGGATAGGGAACGGCAGCGTTCTGGAGCCGAACAGCGAACAGCGTGCTTTGGGTGGCGAGTATGCCGTAGTGGGCAGGCACACAACCCGGTTGGATGACCTCAGGATAAAGGTCTGCACCCAGAACCACGGAGATAGACCCAGGTCAGTAGAAGGTCGGATCCGCCAGGACGAGGGTGGAGAACTTCCCTCGCACCGTCTCGGGAACCACGCGGAACTGCAGCACGATGAGCTTCGTCACAGGTCGTCGGATGGTCCCACGCGATGTTCGAACATCGACGACGCGAACCAAGCCGTCAATGACTGAGTGCGCGAGTTACCTACCCGGTCACCAAATCAACGAATCCACCTTCTACGACACAAACCACGGACGACACATCAAAATGGGCAATGAATAATACATACATATATGCATATACATACATGACGACATACATACATACACACATAGTTTTGTAAGCATTAGCTGAAGCTGAGAACGGACTTTGCCGAATAAATTATTATGTTGTTGAACGTCAAACAAGACGGAGGTTTTTCTAAATTACATAAAAACAAGTAAGAAAACTCTAGTCGGGGGTCCCGACTAGGAGATACCATAAACCCCGCGCTATCTGCGTTTTTTAAAATACTGCATAATTAGCATTTCGTATAAACGCACAGAAAACTAAATTCAATTCATTTTCAATTGTTTAGCCAATAGCGCCATCTATGGTTCGATTGAATAGCGCCATCCATGTTTCGATCCAACTGAGCAGCTGATAATTCGCAAATCATAGCGCCATCTATTGGAAATATGTACACTAAAACTTGCGGGTTTTAGAAGTTGCTAGATGCACGCAGCTCAATGTGTATGTGTGTATGTGTGCACATGTATAGGAAAACAGTTTGCTTTGTTTTGCTGGTCACGTGTTAGGCCGATTGGCCAAACGTTTTGTTTAATAACTTCAGTTACTGGCTTTGAGTGCAACTAACCTCAATTTAAATATTTGGGGAACTTTGGAGCCAGTATCCAAAATTTAACAAAAATCAAAATTAGAGAAAACAAGTAAGAAAACTCTAGTCGAGACCGCTCGACAAGGGTATACCCTAAACCCTATGAAGAACCGTTATTCCAAACATTCTTTGTTTCTTTTATATACAAATGTACGTTCATTACAAGCAAAATATACACGCACACGCACACACACACGCCAGTCGGTGCGTCAGCTGTTCTTTGGCTGCTTTGCATGGCAATGCTATGGAAAATTAAATGTTTAATAACTTTTTTTCTAGAGTAACGATTTTGATCAAACTTGTTGGCGTGATCATGTCATCCATATGTATGTATGTGCCAAAGCACAAGTCTCTAGTATTTGATATACGGGAGTTACAAATTTGAGGCGAAGGGGGCGTGGCATCCAAAATTTAACAAAAACCGAAACTGTGTAATGCTCTATCGATTTTTTTTAACAAACTCGATCTTTTCGTGCTATACAGGAACCTACATAAAAAATTTCAAGTCTCTAGCTCTTATAGGTTCTGAGAACGACGCGTTCATACATACGGACAGACAGACGGACAGACGGACAGACGGACGGACGGACAGACGGACAGACGGACAGACGGACAGGGCTAAATCGACTCGGCTACTCTCCCTGATCAAGAATATATATACTTTATGGGGTCTGCCACGCCTCCTTCTCCCTGTTACATACATTTCAACAAAAACATTATACCCTGATTTTCCCATTTTCAATGGGTTCAGGGTATAATAAATATAAAACTTACAACAAAATTTGGGGACTATAGCTATAAAGACGTGGGAGATATAATTTTATAACTAACATTCGATAATGTTTTTAATCGATAACAATAAAATTAAAATAGTTATCGACTTTTTTTAACAAACTCCATCTTTTCGTGCTATTCACGGACCTACATAAAAAATTTCAAGTCTCTAGCTTTTATAGGTTCTGAGAACGACGCGTACAGATGGACAGACGGACATGGCTATATCAACTCGGCTTGTCATCCTGATCAAGAATATATATATACTTAATGGGGTCTGCCACGCCTCCTTCTGCCTGTTACCTACATTTTCACAAAACCATTATACCCTTTTTTTCCCATTTTCAATGGGTTCAGGGTATAAAAATACCTATAAAATACGAACATCACTATTTAACAGTAAATTTAACAAAAACGAAAGAAACTTACAATAATCCATTAACACAAACTAAACAATTTTTTAGAGAAATTAACGGAATTAGAATCATTCAACGTAACAAAAGAGGACTTCCTAATTTCATGGGCACCTTTATGAATACCTTTTCGAAAATATTATACAAGCAAATGAATTAAACAAAGTAATAAAAGCAATCAATAAAGGTATAGAAGTAATGAACAATTTAAGTCTAAGTAATGAAGCAGATCAAAAACTCGTTATTCTAATTTTCAATTTGCAAGAATTCACAGAATATTTCGAAGACATTGATTTATGTATGCAGTTAACAAGATTGTGTATCTTTAACCATAAATTATTAAAATATAATTCACTATCACACATAAACGCAGAAAAAATAATAAACATTAAAACATAAACTTGGTTAAAAACGACTACTAACGAAATTCTGATAATTTCTCATATTCCTAGTGAAATAAAAAGTACAGCACTTTTCGAAATAGTCCCTTACCCCGACGAACACAGAAATATTCTGACAGAGACAACGCATGACAAATACTTTTTACTAAATAATAAATCTTTTATTGCAAACACAAAAAACTTAATAATGAATAAATGTCTGATAGGAATACTAAATCAGGAGCAAACAGAATGTAGATATTCAAAAATCCATAAAAACTATGAAGTAAAATATGTCGAACCAAATATAATGGTACCATGGAATTTACTCAAAACTATCCTTAATCAAAATTGTTTAAATAAAGAAATATTAATCGAGGGAAATAATATCAATAAAGCAATAAATTGTTCAATTCAACTTGACGAAATTTAATCACTAACACTATACTAGATTATACTCAAACCATTTATATAAATAACAACGTAACTAAGCTAGAACAAATATCTTAATCCAAACTAAACAGATTATACAGGAATATAAACGAATGCATAATACACTTCAAATCATAATATTAACTATAATAGCAATTATTTTAAAAATTATATTACTTTATCTAATTTACAAGTAAAAAATGTTACCACGAAACGTAATCATGAAATTTAAGAAACAAAGAAAATCAACCCCAAAGAAAAACGAAGAATTAAAACCTCAAACAATTGTAAATGAAATTGAATATATTATAATTGAAACATACCCAACACTATACCCTAATTTATCCGCCTGAGGACAGGCTAATTTCTTGAGGATGGGGAAGTAACATATCCATTCACGCACCCACATTAAACTTTATCGTTCCCACATTATAATATAAACAACTTCACAGTCGCCATGCATAGTATAAACAATCTCACAGTCCCCCAATTAATATTGTAAACAATTCCTATCAATGGTGACAACATCAACTCCAGCTTGCATAATATAAACAAAAAGTTAGAATAAATGTTCCCACCATTGGGGTTGAAAATGCTAACGTAGCACAAACCAAGGCGCACAGCTCCCAAAATTTTACCCTCCTTAAGAGAGCGATCATTTTGTTTATAAAAGAGTAAATTTCAAAGAGCCAAAAGCTCAATAGATCAAAGTCCAATGAGTAAAGAGCTTGAAGCCAAGGTTTGCTGAACGTATGAAGCAAGTAGAATAATTAGTCTTAAGATTCAATTCGAATTCACATGTATTCCGTAGGATAAGTTCTTTTAATAAAATAAATAATTTTTTTTTTTTTAATAGCAACCTCCGTTAATAAATCGTTATTATATATATAATATATATAGTGACAATCATACCGATCATGTCCACAATATACATAAACATTCTCATGTCAATATTATTAAGAGAGAGTTCTCAGTTGAAAGTTTCAGACGTGTTTTTTTGTTCTCCGTGGCTTTTATTTTTGTTTCGTGATTTTTTTTAAATATAAAATCGCGTTCACTGTTGATTTTGGTTTTTTACCATTAGTCACTGTTGTGCATTTGTGCAAGGAGTAATCCGCGTTGTTTTTTATTTATTTTATCTTATTTTTGTGAAGTGCTTAGAACTTAGATCTGTGCAGCGTCGGTAATTTTTATTTTACTTGCATTCTGCATTCTTCTTTTGGTTTATCGCTTGCTTTCAGTTTTTTTGGTGTGTGCAATCAGCTGTTTTTGTTGTTGTGAGTATATTCTCTCAACGCTTTAACCCTCTCTTTGCTTTGCGCTTGTTTCATTGCCTTTATCTAAACTCCCGTTTTGTTTGTGAGTCGCTCTCTATACACATTAATCTCTCTTTAGCTTGCGCTCTTTTCTTTTCCTTGTGTTTCTAATCTTTTGTTTTAGTTTCTTTAATCCCAATTGCCAATATGACCTGTTGCAAAAAAACTTGCTCAGTGCGGCAATCTTCTGATTCTTCACAAATGCAATTCATTAATTGCTGGTTGTGTGAGAATATGATGCACAGTAAATGTGCTGGCCTTACAGGGCGGGATTATGATAAGGTCATGTCCACTGCTAAAATTGGTTGTGGCGGCTTACGGTGGTCTTGTCCTAGTTGTTTGGAAAAACAAATAAATTTTTCAAAAATGTTTAATTCGGTGCGGGTTCAATTTTTAAAACTTAATAAAATATCTAAACAGTTATCTAGTGAACTAGATGCTGGTGATAAATTATTAAATCAATATGATTTTGAATCATCTCAAGCTGAGACGTTGACGGACTCTCAGTTGGTACCACCTTCTATACCTTTGTCTCCAAAATTATTAGCGCCTTCTACACCTTGTTCAGACTCTCTTGCGATTCCACCATCTGGTAGTGTGTCAGGGACACCAGTAGTGGATATCCCAGAGTCTTTACTAATTCCAGCTCCGTTATCTCCATCTGTTGCTCATACTACGAACAACTCTCTGGCAATTTCTCCCACACTTACTATACCTACTTTATCTGTCGTCTCTCCCCGAAAGCAAGTTTTCTTATCAAGGCTTTCATCTGACACGACATGTGAAGCTGTTTCCGCTTTTATTTCTAGTAAATTAAATGCTAAAGTCTCTATATCAAAGTTCAATTTTGCAACTCCTCGTGAAATTGCGTCTTTTAAAATCAATGTTTCATCTGAATTCTTCACAACGATTTGTGACGCTAAGTTTTGGCCTCCTCACGTAGTTGTGCATGAATTTAAGCATAAGAGTCGAACTAGGCCGTCTCCGGTTTTGCTAAACCCTTCCTCGGTACAATCTTCATCCAATATTGTGCCAAAAAACTAAACACAATTCAACCTTCTTCACAGATTTCCTTAATTTATCAAAACGTTCGTAGTCTGAATTCTAAGCTCAAAAGTCTCTTTTTGAGTAGTTTCAGTGTTCGTTTTGACATTATTGCCCTGACTGAAACGTGGTTAAGCCCGAATGTTTATAATAGTGAGATTCTCTCGAACGATTTCACTATTTACAGACATGATCGACGGACTCGTAGAGGTGGAGGTGTCTTATTGGGCGTTAAATCTTACATACTTTCTGAATCTTTTATTTTTTCAGCATCTCATGATATTGAGATAGTTGCTGTTAAACTTAATCTTAAATCTTGCTCCCTCTTTATTACTTGTTCATATATTCCCCCCTCTTCTGATTTTCAAGTTTATGCGCAACATATGACTTGCCTTAAAGAAATTTATGGACACGTGAAGGATAACGATTTATTTCTGGTGTTAGGCGACTTTAATATACCGAACCCTTCTTGGATCTCTAATCCTAGTTCAAGTTCCCTTATTCCTACAATTGATCATTTTTTCTTCGATGAATTACTTTCTATTTCTATGTCTCAGATGAATGCAATCTCAAATCATCTGAATCGATGGCTTGATCTGGTTTTTATTAATGATGACTCTTGCATTAATGTTTCCAGATCATCCCCTTTTTGTTTACCTAAGGATATTTATCGTCCTGCATTGGAGGTATCTCTGACCCTAAGTTCACCTCCAATTTCTGAACCTACTCCATCTAAACGTCGTTGTTACGTTAAGTGGCAACTTTGCTTTGCTTAACCAACTTATTAGTGCAACAGATTGGTCTACGTTATATGATTCTCTTGATGTTAATTGTGCATTAACTATTTTCTATAACATTTTAAACTCTCTTATTGATGAGTGTGTTCCTATGTGTCTCCCTGTGCCTTTTTCTAATAAACCTCCATGGTTTACTCAGTCGCTTTCAAATTTAAGAAACATTAAGTCTAAATGTTTTAAAAATTTTAAAAAGTGTGGCTCCACTATTAACTGGTCTAAATATTCCATAGCCAAGTCGAATTTTAACATTTTAAATTCCCGTTGCTATGAGAATTACCTTATGCGTTGCAAAAGACAATTTGCTCGTGACCCTAAAAAATTGTATTCCTTTGTGAATTTGAAACGTAAGTCTTCTAGTTTACCTTCCACATTTTTTTATGAGTCTTTGAATTCTTGCAATGATCAGGATTCCTCAGATCTTTTTGCTGATTTCTTTCAGTCAACTTACTCATCGGCAGACCCCTATAATACTTCTTACCCATATTATATATCTTTTTCAAATATTGTTAACGCTTCCAATATTTCCCTTGATTCTCTGATTTCTGCCATTGGGTCAATGAAATCGTCTTTCTCACCTGGAGCTTATAATGTTCCTAGTTGTGTTATAAAAGAATGCTGTGATTCCCTTCAGTTACCTTTACTAAAGCTTTTTAACTTATCTCTGGAAACCTCTGTGTTGCCGTCTATTTGGAAAGATCCTTTATTATCCCTCTACATAAGAAAGGTGGGCGATCTGACATTTCTAATTATAGGGGTATTGCCAAACTATCGGCTATTCCGAAGTTATTTGAAAAAATAATAACTTCCACTTTACAGCATTTGTGTAAATCAATTATTTCGCCACTACAACATGGCTTTGTTCTTAATCGATCAACCTCTACTAATCTGCTTGAATTTACTTACCTAGTAAACGATAGTTTTTTAAATAAAATGCAAACTGATGTTATTTATACAGATTTTAGCAAAGCATTTGATTCAGTTCACCATGAAGTATTGCTTCATAAGCTTGATCTCTTAGGGTTTTCTCCTCAACTCTTATCTTGGATCTCATCCTATTTAAAGGGTAGAACCCAAAGAGTGAAATTGAGAACATCTCTTTCAAAACCAATCTTTGTTCTGTCAGGTGTACCTTAGGGTAGTCATCTTGGGCCTTTACGTTTTACATTATTTATCTTATTGACCTTCCCAGTTGTATTTCTTATTCAAAGATCTTCATGTAACAGCAACATTGATCACTCACAAGTAAACATTAGATTCCAGCAACATGCATCACAAAAAAGTTGCAAGCATCCTAATATTCAATGGACACATATAAGTTAGCCTTAAGTTTAAAACTGGAATTGAGTCGATTTTTAAATCCAGAATAAACTAGATGTCCAAACAGTAAATACTCGGAATCACAAATAACAATGTCAAAATTCTGAGAATGACGCGGTCGACTGTCGCCAAGAAATTACAGTTGCATCGACGCGTCATATTGATGATGCGTAGTTTCAATAGCATATAAAATAAGCCTATGATGAATTTGTCTTCAGTCTTAAGTTAATAGTGAAAAAAGCAAGTTGTCATAAGTGAACCTTGACTCCGTCTTTGAATTTACATTATCGTTGTCGTTAGAGTATAGAGTTAGTATTAATTCGACTCGAAACATATACACAAGTGCCGCAGCCGGTAGGATAGCAATATATTGTGGATCTTGATGCAATAACCAAGCTATTAATTCTTGTGTCCCTTTTACTGCTATCCGCTAAACAACTAACGCAAAGGCAACCCAAGCGACGCTCAATATCGCGTCAAGTTTTTACAAAACCTCGACCAAATAATCGCGTATTGCCAAACATTAAAGAGTTAATCTTTTAATTAATTACGTTATAAATTAGATTCTCTATTATTAATGTAAAAACTTGAAAAACAATATCAACAAGACGCTATAGAATTCGAAGTGAGTATAATTCCAGAAACATCTGGTTCTCTCATAAACATTCGGAAATGCTACCAGTGCATACAAAACCACATACCTAAATAATAAGTTAAACAAGTAAGAACGTTGCTGTCGGACGCAACCGACAGCGAAATACTATTTCACGTCCCAGCAGCACACAGGGGCATCTATCATTACATTTTTTTAAATTTAACCTTAAATCCCCACTGTCGCCGCTTAAATTTGCTGTAGATTAAAAATTTTCATTGGAGGTGGCCAGACAGTTTCAATTAGGATCGAAGCTTAGAACCCTTACCTTAGCAAAACACGCACCTAAATCGAGAGAGGTGGCATCTCTCAAAATAAGAGAGGTGGCAACTCTCAAAATGAGAGAGGTGGCAACTCAGAAAATGTGATATACATAAGTTCGTTGGCGAGCGTAGATGTGTGGGCTCGAACCCCGGTGCGATCATGTTGATATATTTGTTATATTTTCTTTATTTAGTAATTGTGTATTAATAAAATATTCTTTTCAAACACATATATATAATTTGGCAAATCAAAAGACAAGGTCAATGGTCACAAAGTCATTATGTGGCGCGTTATTGACTCAGAAGCTGCAGATGTTTCAGTTTTGATTTGCCACGCCCCCAGGGGCCGTAGACAAATAATTTTTGGCATGTGCATAGAGTGTGCGTTCAGGAATATAACTGTAAAGTTTGGATGCTTACACTCGAAAAATGCGAAAATTACAGGGTATTTTTTGTACGGCATGCCCCCTTTGGGGCGTAACAATAATGTTTGGGGATTCGATACAGGAGACCCCAGGAACTTAGCATCCAATTTTGAAGCTTCTAGCACTAAAACTGTGGGAGATATAAGCTGATATTAGTTGCCACGCCCCCTGAGGTCGTAGATATATCCGCCATAGCTTTTCAGTTGTGGGATGTTAATCCGAGTATATATACCAAGTCTCAAGTCTCTAGCATCAATGGTGCTCAAAATATAACAGAATTAGTAAAATCACTATATTTTCAGAACCGATTTGCCACGCCCCTTGTGGGCGTGGCCATATATTTTTTAGGCGATCTTTATAGGATTATAACAGTAATCCACGTGCCAAATTTGAGCGTTATAGCTTTAAGACTTTATGAGATATAGTTTGACCCGATTTGCCACGCCCCCAATGGGCGTAGATATATCCGCCATAGCTTTTTGATTTTGGGGTGTCGACATGAATGTTCAGTTAAAGTCCCAACTTTCGAGCCCTTCTAGAAGTAGTGTTTATGGGCTACAGGAAAATTCATTTTCCGATTTGCCACGCCCCTAGTGGGCGTATCGGGAAAATCTTGACACTTTATCAGACGAGGGTATACACGAGTATATATTTCAAATTTCAAGTCTCTAGCTTCAATAGCGTGGAAATGGTTTGCGTTCATACGGACAGACGGACGAACAGCATGACGGACATTGCACAAAACCAATATACTATATCACTACGTGAAATAGTATAAAACAAGTAATAAAAGTCAAGTCGAGACCGCTCGACTAGGGTATACACTTAACCCTGCCAAGAACCTCTGTTCCAAACATTCTTCGTTA
Organism: Drosophila paranaensis; assembly: GCA_035047545.1. Classification (NCBI taxonomy): domain Eukaryota; kingdom Metazoa; phylum Arthropoda; class Insecta; order Diptera; family Drosophilidae; genus Drosophila; species Drosophila paranaensis. Next base: position 142,376 of record JAWNPL010000176.1, on the reverse strand, counting down.
CAAGCAAAACATCACTACGTGAAATAGTATAAAAACTAAGCAACTATAATCAAAGAAAAACAATTACAATAAAATAAACTGGAGTTAAACTAAGTGACCCAAAAAAAATTTTATAATAAGTAAAAATAAATGAAAAAAAAAAACCCCAACCAACCAAGAATAAAACAAAATTAAATAACAAAATGGAAGGAGATGCAACAACCCCCCTTTCTGATGCGAGTATGACACAAGTAATCAATCAACTGAACACAAGTAATCAATCAACTCTTCGGACTGGTCGAAAGCTGCATCAGCAGCGAAGTCATGCTATCACTTGCCATGAACAACCTGACAACATGGGCTGAACTTCGCAAACAACTGATTTTGAACTTTAAAACACAAACAAAAAACCACGTGCTATTGGAGGAGTTCAGGAACACCCCGTTTAAAGGCAACGTGCGAGCTTTTCTGGAGGAAGCAGAACACCGTAGACAGACATTGATGAGTAAGCTAGAATTAGAAAATAATTTAGACGAAAAAACATTGTATGCACGGTTAATTAAAACTAGTATTGACGACCTAATTCAAAAATTACCTACAAATATTTGCATTCGAATTATAAATTGCGAAATTCCCGATTTTAGATCTTTAATAAACTTATTACAGGAAAAAACCTTTATGAAGAACCCTGTCTAAATTCAAACCAAAATAAAATAAAACAAGATAAAAATTTTAAGCCGTTACCCCCAAGTTCTAATATTCACCGTCCCTATGTCCCATATCGTCCTTATTTTCAACAACCATATCTTCCTCCAACATCTAATTATACTAACAATAACATTGTTCCACCTAATCAATATTCACCTCGACCAATACTACCAATGCCAAATACAGTCAGACCATTATACTATACATTCATACCAAATGTTAGACAAAACCAATTTGACAATAATCGTTTCGGACAACATACACAAGTAACCCCACAACAATCCCCTTATAATAGTCCTGACATAGTCAATCAACCAGCAAAGCGTGCTAGACCTGTAAAAAGTGGACAAAGTAAAATGAGCGTTGATGAAGGAACTATATGCAGCAAGAATATTATAATCAATTAGCTTATTATTCCGAATACTATCCTCAATATTATCAGGAACAATGTTACCCACAAACCTCAGACGACACATACACACAAACAGCCACAACCGAACAAGAAACAGAGCAATCAAATGAAATAGAAATCGAGAAAGGTGAAAATTTTTCAGCTGCCAGCCCCGGAAACCAACAATACATAATTATCACTTATAAAGGCAAATATGTACAATATTTAATAGATACACGATATACCGTCAATATGATGACATCTAATGTTTTTAATTTACCAATTAATGATACCGATTGTTTTATTCAAACCAGCAATTGACCTTTAACTATCACAAAAAAGGTTATTGTCCTTTCCAACAACTTGTTTAAAAATAATAGTGAATTTCTTTTACATCAATTTTCACCAGATTATGATCTATTAATTGGTGGAAAAATGCTTTCAGAAGCACAAGCCGTTATAGACTATAAGTCCCAAATTGTTAATTTATACAATAAAAAGCATAAATTAATCAACGATATTCCGATCACAAACCAAAATCATTTTGTAGCTCAACCAAATCCTGAAACTAATCAACACTTCAACAATCCAATCAAAAGTAATTATTTTGATATAAAATACATAAAAGGAAAGGAAAACCACATAGCTGACGCTCTATCGCGAGTAAAAATTGAACAGACCTATTTCGGAGAAGAAACACAACATAGCGTTGACGAAGACAATAGTAATTTAATTTGCATTACAGAGAAACCAATAAGCACATTTAAAAGACAAATTATATTTTCTAAAGGTATTCCAAATATTACGAAACAAAATTACTTTAAAAAATTAATTATTCACATTACATATGATAATATAACCAAGGACAAAGCCGAAAAATACTTAATTGACTATTTTTGTACAAAGACCAGTGTAATATTTATAAACAGTGATGCAGACTTTGAAATCATTCAAAATGCACATAAAGAAATTAAGAAATTATCAATACTAGCCATACTCAAATTCTTCGAAGTCTAATTCAACTAAAAAATATTAACTCATATGCCGAATTTAAGGAACTTATTTTAAAAACTCATGAAATACTCTTACACCCCGGAATTCAAAAAACAAACAAGCTCTTCTGTGAAACGTACTACTTCCCCAATTACTCACACAAAATATAATAAACTGAACATAGAAAAACAGACATGCATATGAAAATTCGCTACTCTTGAGAATATTAGCACTCAAAAAATGGCTTGAGAGTGAAGGAGTAGAAATACAATTAAATACTACAAAAACAGGAATAGCAGACATCGAACGACTACACAAAACAATAAACGAAAAATAAGAATAATCAACACTCTAAATGACGAAGAAAACAAACTTAGTAAAATAGAGACTATTCTTTACATTTACAATCACAAAACAAAACATGACACAACTGGACAAACACCTGCACACATATTTCTTTATGCTGGACAACCAAAGCTAGATACCCAAAAAATAAAAGAAAAAGTTATAAACAAAATCAACAGTGACCGACAAGAATATGAAGTCGATACTAGATATCGAAAAGGACCATTACAAAAAGGCAAATTAGAAAACCCCTTTAAAGCCAATAAAAATGTTGAAAAGATTGATCCAGATCATTACCAAATTACTAACAGAAATAGAATTACACGTTACTTTTAAACACAATTTAAAAAATTAAAGAAAATAAATCAAATTCAAATCCCACAGGTTTCTACTTAATCATAATATCGTTTACATTCTTTTAATCCAAAACTACTTACCTATGACAGTCTTAACACCTTCAATAATCGAAACATATGTATTTCTAATCAAAACATCCATTTAAATTAACTATCAAAATAATAACCTTTTAATTGTATCTCATATCCCAATATCGCTGATCATAATGGCTATCAACTTGATAATAAGTATCAATCAATGCAAATGACAAATAAATAACATAACTATAAGCGATAAGTATTTTACACCATTGTACCTTCCAATAGATAGTTAAAACATGTATCTTGTAATATTAATCAAAAAAAAATAAAATAAATAAATAAATAAATAAATAAAATAAAATAAATAAATAAATAAAAATAAAAAAAAATAATAATAATAAAAAATAAAATAAAATAAAATAAAATAAATAAATAAATAAATAAAATAAAATAAATAAATAACTAAACGTAAGACACAAATTCTCGAGCAACTATCAAGATGACACAATCAACTTTACCAAAGCTTTAGTGTCACCTTGACTCGCAGACTCGCCTTTTAAGGAGAGGGAAATGACATAATCATACCGATCATGTCGACAATATACATAAACATTCTCATGTCAATATTATTAATGTAACAGCAACATTGGTCACTCACAAGTAAACATTAGATTCCAGCAACATGCATCACAAAAAAGTTGCAAGCATCCTAATATTCAATAGACACACATAAGTTAGCCTTAAGTTCAAAACTGGAATTGAGTCGATTTTTAAATCCAGAATAAACTAGATGTCCAAACAGTAAATACTCGGAATCACAAATAACAATGTCAAAATTCTGAGAATGACGCGGTCGACTGTCGCCAAGAAATTACAGTTGCATCGACGCGTCATATTGATGATGCGTAGTTTCAATAGCATATAAAATAAGCCTATGATGAATTTGTCTTCAGTCTTAAGTTAATAGTGAATAAAGCAAGTTGTCATAAGTGAACCTTGACTCCGTCTTTGAATTTACATTATCGTTGTCGTTAGAGTATATCGCGACATTAATTCTACTCGAAACATATACACAAGTATATATATATATATATATATATATAATGGTGACAACATCAACTTCAGCTTGCATAATATAAACAAAAAGTTAGAATCGATGTTCCCACTGTTGGGGTATAAAATGCTGACGTAACACAATCCAAGACACACAGCTTCCTAAATTTTAGTCTCCTTAAGAGAGACATAATTTTGTTTATAAAAGAGTAAATTTCAAAGAGCCAAAAGATCAATAGATCAAAGTCCAATCAGTAAAAAAGTTTGAAGCCAAGGTTTGCTAAACGTATGAAGCAAGGAGAATAGTCAGTCTTAAGACTGAATTCGAAATCAAATGTACTCCGTAGGATTAGTTCTATTATTAAAATAAATTATTTGAAAGCCTCCTCGGTTCAAAAACATATATAATCTTGCTTGTAACGTCACTATAGATTGCACCTCATATACTTAAATAAAGTTAAATTGTGCTTCACCAAAACCGCGCGTTATCATTGTTACCGCGATCCATTTCCCAGAGTATACGAAGATATTGGGTGCCGCCAATCGTTTACTCAGGCCTGTTCGTCATCCTACAAACACCCTCGATTCGAATGTTGGGATAAGACTGATTTTATTGTCACTATTTTGGGTTTGTACATATGTTTGTGTGTTCTTATACAATAGGAAGAATCTTTGGGTGGAGGCTCAAGGCCCACTTGCAAGGATGAAAGACTTGCGTAATTTTTGTTGCCGTCAACAAACTTAAATGATGGGAGACCTTCCTCGAGAGCGAATCACATTTTCCAGGCCTTTTACGCACACCGGAATCGATTTCGCAGCACCTTTCGAGATCATAAACTACACCGGCCGGGTACGTCTGCATCTTCGTGTGCTTCAGCATCAGGGTGATGCACTTGTAGGCGAATGGCGTATAGGACGAGTGAAGGCGCCGACGAGTGCAGGCGCCGACGGCTTGGTTCGCGTCGTCGATGTTTGAACTGAGCGCGACACCATTCGATCGCTCGGGCGAATAAACTCCGCCCACGAGGGGGGAGATTCCTACCGGGGTCGACTGTGCCGTGGAGTTCACGCGCTCCGTCAGTACCGGCGGTTTCTCAACCTGAGCGCTGAGAAACGCCTGAGAGCGGTGATCGTTAGCCGTACTGCCGGCTAAAATGCACGAGCATTTTTACTGAGCCTGTCGGAGCTCGGAGGGATGTCGCCGGTGTGGTCAACCCCACCGCACACTGCTCCACATGGCGGATCAACCTCCACGACGTCGATCACCACCGTTCTCGATCTCCTAGGCGGCGATCGGTTAAATCCTCTGATCGCACGGCGGCAGTCGCAGCCTCTCAGGCGACCACACTAGCGTCACTCCTTCAATCCACCGCGATGATCCAGATCGGTGACGGGATACCCGAGTTTAATCAACGGCTCGTTTGCCAAGGCCCTCGGTCTGGCTGTGACTCGCGTTAGGGAAGACGAAGCTTGTTCGGCTGTGGAAGGGGGTCATGTTCAAGGTAGAGCCAGACCTGTTCATCCTCCTCTACTGTGGACAACGAGCTAGATCTTCCTCGCCGAACAAGACCGCGAAAAACATCGTTCTCAGTAAATGGCGGCAAGTACGAATTTTCGATGCTAATAGAGTCTCAACACTCGGGATTAAAATTGATCCCGATACTCTCAAGACCATCCAAATATATATATATATATATATATATATATATATATATATATATATATATATATATATATTGTATATATATATATATATTTTTGGCACTCTCGCAACACTCGCTCTCTGTGGAAGCATAGCGTCCGTGGAAGCATAGCGTCCGTGGAAGCATAGCGTCCCCTCTGAGCAGGACGCTAAGCTTCCACGGACGATATCCTCGTCGTCCGTCCGATATTCCTGGTTTCTATACAGCTGCCCATTTTCCTCTATATAGTCGGCAAACTTTTGCGGCTCTTGAGTGATCCGATCTCGCAACCTCCGTTCTCCACCTGCACGTGGTTTCGCCTGCCACTGCCTGTTGGCCGATCTCTAGAGGCTGCCTCGAGAGGGCGTCGGCCACCACGTTCAGCTTCCCGCGTCGATACTGGACATCGAACTGGCTTTGCTGCAATTCCAGTGCCCACCGTGCAATCCTTCCCGTGGGGCTTTCAATCGAGTTTAGCCACTTGAGCGCCAGGAGATCTGTTACCACCTCGAACCTGTAACCCTCCAGGTAGCAGCGCATCATCCTGATCGCCCTCACGATGGCCAGACACTCCTTCTCGGAGCCGAGTAATTCGCCTCCGCTCTCAACAGCCTTCGACTCGCGTATGCGATCTCCCGCTCTTCCCCCTCTACCGTCTGTGTCAGCACGGCGCCCAGACCATAATCACTGGCGTCGGTCTGCAACACAAACTTAGAGGAGAAGTCTGGGCATGCCAAGACGGGCGCGGTCGTCAACTTGTCCTTGAGCCTCTGGTGCGCCTCTTCCTGTTCCTTGTCCCACTTCCACTTGACGCCTTTCTTCCGGATCCGTACTGATTCCTTCCCCAGTCCCCACATGCCACAGATAGACTAACCATATTCTGCTCCTTATCGACGCCTACCACCACAATATCATATAGATATACGAACGCGTAAGCGAAGTTGGTACCACCTTCAATACCTTTGTCTCCAAATTTATTAGCGCCTTCTACACCTTGTTCAGACTCTCTTGCGATTCCACCCTCTGGTAGTGCGTCAGGGACACCAGTAGTGGATATCCCGGAGTCTTTACTGATTCCAACCCCGTTGTCTCCATCTCTCTGGCCATTTCTCCCACACTTACTATACCTACTTTATCTGTCGTCTCTCCCCGAAAGCAAGTGTTCTTATCAAGGCTTTCATCTGACACGACATGTGAAGCCGTTTCTGCTTTTATTTCTAGTAAATCAAAAGCTAAAGTCTCTATATCGAAGTTCAATTGAAATTCAATTGAAATTGCTTCTTTTAAAATCAACGTGCCAGCTGAATTCTTTTCAACAATTTGCGACGTCAAATTTTGGCCTCCTCACGTAGTTGTGCATGAATTTAAGCATAAGAGTCGAACTAGGTAGTCTCCGGTTTTGCTAAACCCTTCCTCGGTACAATCTTCATCCAATATTGTGCCAAAAAACTAAACACAATTCAACCTTCTTCACAGATTTCCTTAATTTATCAAAACGTTCGTGGTCTGAATTCTAAGCTCAAAAGTCTCTTTTTGAGTAGTTTCAGTGTTCGTTTTGACATTATTGCCCTGACTGAAACGTGGTTAAGCCCGAATGTTTATAATAGTGAGATTCTCTCGAACGATTTCACTATTTACAGACATGATCGACGGACTCGTAGAGGTGGAGGTGTCTTATTGGGCGTTAAATCTTATATACATTCTGAATCTTTTATTTTTTCAGCATCTCATGATATTGAGATAGTTGCTGTTAAACTTACTCTTAAATCTCCCTCTTTATTACTTGTTCATATATTCCCCCCACTTCTGATTTTCAAGTTTATGCGCAACATATGATAATAAATAAATAAATAAATAAATAAATAAAAAAATAAATACAAAAGATCCAACTTTCATCGAAGCATTTGAAAAATTAAAGCATCTGTTCACACCCTATATTAAGATACCCTAACTTTGAAAAAGCATTCACGCTTACAACCGATGCTTCAAATTACGCCATTGGATCGGTTCTGTCTCAAGAAGGACATCCAATTTGTTCTGGTGTTAGGCGACTTTAATATACCGAACATTTCTTGGATCTCTAATCCTAGTTCAAGTTCCCTTATTCCTACAATTGATCATTTTTTCGTTGATGAATTACTTTCTATTTCTATGTCTCAGATGAATTCAATCTCAAATCATCTGAACCGATGGCTTGATCTGGTTTTTATTAATGATGACTCTTGCATTAATGTTTCCAGATCATCCCCTTTTTGTTTACCTGAGGATATTTATCATCCTACATTGGAGGTATCCCTGACCCTAAGTTCACCTCCAATTTGTGAACCTAATGCATCTAAACGTCGTTGTTACGTTAAGTGGCAACTTTGCTTTGCTTAACCAACTTATTAGTGCAACAGATTGGTCTACGTTATATGATTCCGTTGATGTTAATTCTGCATCAACTATTTTCTATAACATTTTAAACTCTCTTATTGATGAGTGTGTTCCTATGTGTCTCTCTGTGCCTTTTTCTAATAAACCTCCATGGTTTACTCAGACGCTTTCAAATTTAAGAAACATTAAGTCTAAATGTTTTAAAAATTTTAAAAAGTGTGGCTCCACTATTAACTGGTCTAAATATTCCATAGCCAAGTCGAATTTTAACATTTTAAATTCTCGTTGCTATGAGAATTACCTTATGTGTTGCAAAGGCAGTTTGCTCGTGATTTAAAAAAAAATGTATTCCTTTTCTAGTTTACCTTCCACTATTTTTCTTGAGTCTATCAATTCTTGCAATGATCATCATTCCTCTGATTTTCTTGCTGATTTCTTCCAATCAACTTACTCATATGTTGACCTCTGTAAAACTTCAAACCATTATTATATCTCTTCCACAAATATTATTAACGATTCCAATATTTCCCTTGATTCTCTGCTTTTAACCATTCGGTCAATGAAATCATCCTACTTGCCTGGAGCTGATAATATTCCTAGTTGTATTATAAAAGAATTCTGTGACTCCATTCAGCTACCTTTGCTTAAAGCTTTTTAACTTATCTCTAGAAACCTCTGTGTTCCCGTCTATTTGGAAATAGTCTTTCATTATCCCTCTATATAAAAAAGATGGGGGGTCTGACATTTCTAATTACAAAGGTATTGCCAAACTATCGGCTATTCCGAAATTATTTGAAAAAATAATAACTTCAACATTACATTTTTGTAAATCAATTATTTCGCTATTCCTCGACTAATCTGCTTGCATTTTCTTCCATAGTAAACGATTGTTTTTATATAAAATGCAAACTGATATTATATATTCAGATTTCAGCAAAGCATTTGATTCAGTTCACTACGAAGTATTACTGCACAAGATCTCTCCTAAACTCTTATCTTGTTTATCATCCTATTTAAAGGGTAGAACTCAGAGTTGTGTTAAGAACATTTTTTTCGAAACAAATCATCGTTCTTTCAGGTGTACCTCAGTGTAGTCATCTAGGGCCTTTACTTTTTACATTATTTATCAATGACCTTCCCAGCTGTATTTCTTATTCAAAGATTTTCATGTATGCTGATGACGTAAAACTTTGCCTTTCTTATTCTAACACAATCAATCATCAATGATGATCCTAATTCCTTCCAACTTTGGTGCTTGGCCAATAGGTTGCGTTTAAACTGTTCTAAATGTATGACAATGACCTTCTGTAGTACTTCTCCATACATTGCTAATTATTCAATTAATAGCGATTCTTTGCAACGCATTTTTTCTGTCAAAGATCTAGGTGTACTCTTCGATTAAAAACTTCGCTTCAATACTCATCTCAACCATTATAAATGAAGCCAAATTTGTTCTTGGCTTCATTAAACGTTGGGCGAAAGAGTTCAATGATCCTTTTGTAACTAAACTCCTTTATGTTTCATTGGTACGACCTATTCTAGAATACTGTTCAATTATCGGATCGTATTGAATCGGTCCAAAAACAGTTTCTTCTCTTTGCTCTAAGAAATCTAAACTGGGATCCGACTCTCCGTCTACCGTCTTATCATAGTCGTCTCCTTCTTATTGATCTTCCTTCATTAAAAAACCGTAGAACAATCCCCTGGGATTGCTTTTCTACATAATTTGATTGTAGGTAATATTGATTCGTCCTTCTTGTTAATGAAACTTAACTTCTCGGTTCCTTCAAGAACAACTAGACACTTTCGTCCGTTTCATTTACCACTGCTCACATCGGATTACTCGTTGCACAGTGCTTTTCATGTATTATGCGCGAACTATAATAAATTTTATCACGTTTTTTCGTCTGAACTCTCTCTTCTCTCTCTTTGCTTTCAGCTTTTCTTAGGGATATCACTCAATCGTGATGGTGGAAATTTTATTTTTTTTATTACATATTTTTATATATTTATATTTTTTTTTATTTTATTTATTTTATTTTTTTTTATTACATATTTTTATATATTTATATTTACAGTTAGATTTTCTAATTTTATTTTTAATTTTCCTGTATTGCTTCTATCTTAAATTTCTTTATTTCAATAATAGCACTAACCACATCGGGCTGTGAATTGGGGCATGGCGGACTGGCAAATAAAATACCCCCAACGGGTTGGTGATATTTTGAAATTGTTTATCTGTTTGTTTTAGGCTTTAAACAAAGTTGTTTAGTTTATACTTAAGTTGACACTCGACTTGTCAATTGTATTTTTGAAATAAATAAATAATAATAAAAAAAAAAAAAATTCCCTGAACCCATTGAAAATGGGAAATCAGGGTATAATATTTTTGGTGAAAGGCGTATTTATGTAACAGGCAGAAGGAGGCGTGGCAGACTCCAAAGTATATATATTCTTGATCAGGGAGAATAGCCGAGTTGATATAGCGATGTCCGTCTGTCCGTTCCTTCCGTCCGTCTGTCCTTATGTATGAACGGGTCGTTCTTAGAACCTACAAGAGCTAGAGACTTGAAATTTTTTATGTAGGTTGTACAGCACGAAAAGATCGAGTTTTTTTTTTTCAAATAATCGATAACTATCATCGTTTTAATGTTATCGATTAAAACCCGACATCCTCGCTTAGTTACATAATTCTGTATAATTCATCTTTTAGTGTTACTTGGGTCATACGCAATTTCGGTTTTTGTTAAATTTTGGATGCCACGCTCCCTTAGCCTCAAATTTGTAAGTCCCGTATATCAAATACTAGAGACTTGTGCATTGTCACATACAGACATATGGATGACATGATCACGCCCAACAAGTTTGATCAAAATAGTTGCTTTAGAAAAAAAGTTATTAAACTTTTAATTTTCATAGCATTGCCATGCAAAAAGAACAGCTGACACAACGACTTACGCTTGTGTGTGCGTGTGTCTGTGCGTGTGTGTGAGTGTGTTTTCTTTTATTTCATTTAATAAAAATTTTCTGTCATTTTAATTAATTAAATTTTATCAAATTTTTCCTTTGTTTTATTTAATTAAATTGACTTTAATTTTCTGTTATTTAATAAAATTTATTTTTACTTACTTTATTTTTATTTATATTATTTTATACTATTTCACGTAGTGATATAGTATATTGGGTTTGTGCAATGTCCGTCATGCTGTCCGTCCGTCTGTCCGTCTGTCCGTATGAACGCAAACCATTTCGACGCTATTGAAGCTAGAGACTTCAAATTTGAAATATATACTCGTGTATACCCTCGTCTGATAAAGTGTCAAGATTTTCCCGATACGCCCACTAGGGGCGTGGCAAATCGGAAAATGCATTTTCCTGTATCTCAGAAACACTACTTCCAGAAGGGCTAGAGAGTTAAGATTTTAACTGAACACTCATGTCGACACCCCAAAATCAAAAAGCTATGGCGGATATATCTACGCCCATTAGGGGCGTGGAAAATCGGGTCAAACTGCATCTTCTACAGTTTTAACGCAAGAACGCCCAAATTTGGCACGTGGGTTACTGTTACGATCCTATAAAGATCGCCCAAAAAATTTTATGGCCAAGCCTACTAGGGACGTGGTAAATCGGATCTGAATGTATAGGGATTTTACTAGTTTCGTTATATTTTGAGCACTATTGATGCTAGATACTTGAGACTTGGTATATATACTCGGGTTAACATCCCACGACCGATAAGCTATGACGGATATATCTTCGCCTTCAGGGGGCGTGGCAACAAATATCAGCTTATATCTCCCGCAGTTTTAGTGCTAGGTTACTGGGGGCCTCCTCTATCGATTCCCCAAAAATTATTGTTACGCCCCAAAAGGGGCGTGACATACAGAAAAATACCCTGTAACTACCCGCCCGTCCGAAGATATAGCAAAACGCACAAAGTCACCTCAAATCCTTTATTTGACTTACTTTTGCTAATTCTTATTCTCACTTACTCTTTATATAAGTTTTCGCTTCCTCCCTAGTCTGTGTCTCCCTTTTCTGCTTCTCCTCCTTGCAAACACTTTTCGTTTCACCCGTTACTCACAACCACGACCGCTTTCTTTCAGTTCACGACACAGACTGCCCTCTCTCTAAGGCCGCCCTCACTCTCATCGCGATTCGTTTCGCCGCGAGGCGACAAATGCGCCGCGACAATTTCAGCTGCGCTGCTGATCTGCCGGCAGCGCGGCACCCAACTCCGAAATCGCTTAATGAGCCCTCCACGGGCCGCTTCTGCGCTTCATTGCGCCTACACCTAAACTTCATAACTTATCTCCTAATCAAATCTCTTACTCACTATACTTATTAACTATACAAAATCATCTTATGACTAACTTACTACTACCAAATACAAACTAACGATTCCTATACCTAACCACGCTCCACTGCGCTTAAATTAACGACTCCATAATTAAATAACTTAATAACTACAAATCGAGCAACTTAATTACTACAAACTCCCTAGCTAAGTAGCTTACTAACTACAAATTACAACTTAATAACTACAAACTCCCTAACTTACTAACTTACTAACTACAAATTCCAATGTGAGGTGGCGGTTTTCCCCGCCGCCTTACACCCCCCCCCCCCCTTTCATCGAGTAGAGCGGCCTCCTGGCCGCGCCCCTCCGACCTGTCTCGCCGCGACGCGCCTCAGTCTGCGAAGCGGCAACACACCTTCACGGCGGCTCCCCCGGCGATCCGGAAACGCGTCCTCCGAAACCTCTCCTGGCGCGTGGAAATTTTCGCCTTGAGCAGCCGCACCACCTCGCTGCTCAGGAGCGTGCCCTTTGGGATAACCTGCCAAGACGCGGGGATCGCCATCTCGGCCGGTACCGCCTCTTCGCTGAGGAGATCCAGCGCATGCCTGCCGCAGCGCTCGTGGGAGTGGGGTCGCCTTCGCCTCTCATGGCACGTCGGTGGGGGCGCCTCCATCTGGGTCCGCAGCAACCGCTCCCCTGCCGGTGCTGCGCGCCTCGCGTTGTGGACGACTCCGGGGCGGTAGCGGACGCTGACCCGAGGGAGCTCGCTATCCCTTCTCGTCCACCGGTCCACCCCGGCCAGCCATTCATGGATGGCGGAGTTCCCATCCCGGGGGACCGAGGATAGAGGCCTTGAGTGCGCCCGTTGTTGGACCCTGGGGGCCGCTCGCCGCCCGGCTCGCCCCTAGATCGACTCGCCTCTCCACCATCGGGAGACCTGCGGCCCTGCGGGCACTCGCCGGTTGGCTCGGCCTTTGGCGAGGTCGGCTCCCAGCTCGCGGGGCGCACGCTGTGCCCCTCTCCCGCGAAGATTTCCTCCCAATTGATAGGGGATGGCTGCTGGGGACGGCTGCCACTCGGCCCGTCCTTCGGCGGAGTCGCCTCCCAGCTCGCGGAGGATACGCTGGGCTCCTCCCCCGTGAATATCTCCTCCCAGTTGATGGGGGATGACTGTTGGGGACGGCGGCCGCTCGGCCCGTCCTTCGGCGGGGTTACCACCCTACTCATGGAGGGTACGCTCATCTTTGGGTCGCTCGTGGCCTTCTCCATACTGGCGTAGTTGACGAATTATTCGTCATCGCCGTTGATGCTCAGCACGTCATCCATCTTCTTCCTGAAAGCAAACACACCATTAGTACATGGCGTGACTCCCTCATATAATGAACGGGTGATCCGTTATTTCACTCGTCATGGGCATCCCTGTGATTGGAGTCTGCCACGACCTCGGACCTCATGCGAAACTTCGAACGGTTTCGCCGCCCTCCCCGTCTTCTTGTCCGTCATGCTTCGTGGGCTCTACGTCACCTTCAGCTCCTTCTCGGAAGAATGGCTTCAGCTGCGCCACACTGACCACCCTTCTCTTGCGCCCGCCCTCCCTCGCGAGTCGCACGATATTGGGGGAAACAAATTTGACGATCCGGTAAGGGCCGTCAAACTTTGGAGCCAGCTTTGCAGCAAAACCCTCGGCTGCGTTGGACAGTTGGTGCTGACGAAGCAGCACCAGGGACCCGATTGTGGGTCGCCACTCACGCCTACGAAGATTGTAATATCGCCCTTGGTCCCTCGACGCCTTCTGCAGATTACTGCGTGCGATCGAGAAGATCTCTCGCAGTCGATCCTGCCTTTCGTGGGCGCTGAGTTCCTTGGTCGCTGATCCCGGGGTCACCTCGTCATACAGCGCGGCCGGCAAGCGTGGTTCCCGCCCCAAAATCAGGAATGACGGGCTGAAGCCAGTCGAGTCCGCCACACTGGAATTTACCGCCAGAACTTTGATGGCCCTCGATGAACAGCGCTACCATGGTCTTCACCGTGCGGTTCGTCCTCTCCGTCGGATTCTCCTGGGGGCAATAAGGGGCCGTATATTGCAGAGTGACTCCCAGTGACTCCATAAACGATCGGAAGCTCTTGCTCGCGAACTGCACCCCGTTGTCACACACGAATGTCCTCGGTACCCCGAACCGACCAAGGATTCGTTCGGGGAATGCTGCCTGCAGAGTCGCGGCCGTCGCCCTCCTCAGGGGCACGAGTTCCACCCATTTGGCGAACGCATCGTGGAACACTAGCAGCATTGTGTTCCCATGCTTCGACCCACAAAATCTGCGCAGAGTACCGCCATCGGCTCAGCCACTTGCCTCGTCAACATCTGGCCTGCCGGTCGTCGCTGCTCGCCCTTGAACTTCTGACACGGCTCGCAGCATCTAACGTACTTGGCGGCGTCCCGAAACATGCCGGGCCAGTAGTAGCGCTGGGCGAGCCGGCATGCCGTCTTCCGCACGCCTTGGTGACCGGCCGTGGGAGCGTCGTGGCACTCTCGCATCACCCGTCCTCGCTGCTCCACGGGGACGCACAGCTTCCACGTGATGTAGTCCTCTTCGTCCGTCCGATGACCCAGATTCCGGTACAGCTGTCCGTTCTCCTCCACGTAGTCGGCGAACTTCTCAGGCTCCTCTCCCGCATCTTCGCGATCCACCTGCACGCCGTTCCAGCTGCCACTGCCTGTTGGCAGACCTCAAGAGGCTGCCTCGAGAGGGCGTCGGCCACCACGTTCAGCTTCCCTCGCCGATATTGGACGTCGAATTGGAATTGCTGCACGCTTCCTAGATCAGCCGGACACCCCGCACCCCCTGCGGTCGTCTCCACCTCGTCCTCGTCCCCGCATACGATCCTCCTTGCCTCCGGCGAGCGCTCACCAATCGCCTGCTCTGTTGCGGTCTCTTCCGTTTGTCGTCTCCGCACCGCTACATTCACCATCTGGCGGCGTCATCCTGGGGCTTGGCTTCCTCCTCCTCGGTCGTCGTGCAGGCGTCTCCCGTCTTTCTCTCGGGGCACCCTCTAACGACGTATCCTTGGAGATGGATGGAAACTCCTTCCCCGATGGCGCTTCAGTCCTCATATGTAGCTCGGCGCATCCACAGCGCACGGTCGTCCCTACGGCGGCCAGGGAATCCATCCCGAGGATGACCTGGTCCAACATGGTAGGCATGATGAGTAGTGCTATCTGCGCGGCCCTGCCGGCAAGATCCACCTGCACTCTCATCAGCTTCCTTAATTCCACCGACGACCCGTTCGCCAGCCTGGTGCGCGACCGCACCTCCTCGAACTTTCCCGTGATCGCCTTCCTCCGCACGCAGTCCTCGCTCATGAAGCTACGACTGGCCCCTGTGTCGACCGTAGCGTCCATCTCGCGACCGGCGATCCTGACTCGTGCGACGATCCGGCCTTCCCTTACAACTAACGGAGACTCACGCCCCCCTTTTAAGATCGGTTGGCATCGCCCCTTCTCTGTGGGAGGACGCCCTTCTCTGTTTCCCGCGTCTGTTCGGCAGCAGCGGTCTCGCGTGTCGACCCCTGCCTCCCCGCATTGTTGGCCGAAGACCACCCGCTCGTTAGGGCAGTCCCGCGCAAAATGACCTGGCTGCGAACATCGGAAACCCACGCGCCGCGCGTCAGAACCAATTCGGTTCTCTGGAGCCATCGTCCGATGCATGGCTTTGGCCGGCCTCGCGCCGGTCGACATCGAATTTCCGACCTTCGGCTCGCCTGACCGTTGCTCCATCGGCTGAGACCGGAACGGGTTGTTCGGTCGCGTTTCCGGCGGATTGACCCAGTCGACACCTGCTCGAGTCGAGCCTGACTTCTGGCCCACTCTTCGCGTCTCTTCCCCGAATTCTGCCCTCTGCTCCCTTACGCATTCATATTCCGCAGCCAACTGCGTCAGCTGGGACAGAGACGAGAGATCTTGGCGCCGCACATACATCCGATACTCAGGAGCCATATTCTCATACACGCGATACAACTCCTGAGCCGGACTGTAGTTGGCGTGTCGCATCAATAACCTGATCTCTACCAGGTAGTCCTTGAAGGCCTCGCCTCTCCGCTGCCTTCGCCCCCTAATCTGATCCTCGAGGCGCTCGAAATATTGTGGGGGCATGAAGAAATCTAGAAATTCGGTCCGGAATCTACCCCAAGACGCACTCCTCAACCCGCTGGTCAGGAACCATTTCGCAGCCTTATCCACCAGCACCTCGCTTACCACCCAAGGTAGGTTATCGAGCTCGATCCCATACGTGATGGCTCTCTCCTCCAAAATCTCGAGGAAGCCCAACGGATCCGTCTGGCCGTCGTAGCACATGCCCCACCTCCGGACCTGTTCGGCTTCGCACCTATGCGGCCGACCTTCGTGCTCCACGTAAGGTATCGGCCCTCGCGATCCTACCTCCGAGTCCGCGCGTAACCCCCGGTCGTTGGTCGCGACCTTGGGTTCCCCTCGCGCATCGTTAACCCGAATCTCGGGCACATCGTTGCCCCCCGGGGCCCTCTGACCGAATGTCGGGGCCGGGATATGTCCATACAGATGTGATTTCCTCAAGTCGGGTTCAGACTTACGGCAAGATTGATGCCCAAGTCCCGACACGGCACTTCCCAGACTGGGCTCCGACGCCTTGGCCTCCAGGGATTCTAATTCGGCTAGCCGGGCCCAGACCTCTGCGGAATGGCCACCGCCTTGGATGAAGCTAGCTAAGCGTCTACGCAGCTCCTCTACCCGGCAGTTTTTCTCTAGCCCGAACTCTTGGGCCACAGACATCAACTCCTCTTCCGCCTTAGGTACACCCAACGGACGCCCACCCCCGGATTCTGACATTCGCTCGGATCCATGGTAGTGTTAGTGAGAATTTTTATTTATTAAAAAAAAATTTTATTTTTACTTTATTTATTTTTATTTAATTTTCTTTATTTAATTTTATTTAAAAAAAAAATTTTTTTTTTTTTTATTTACTTAAATTTTTATTTTACTTTATTTAATTTTATTTATTTATTTATTTATTTATTTTTATTTCATTCACTTTACCATGGCCCTCGGCCCACTGTTCCCCACACTCGCTGTGCAAATTTCGAGCCACCGCGTACCGAAATTTCCCCACTTGTTTGCGTGGTCTCGACCTAGGGTTAGCCTCTCGCTCTCCGACACACGCACCGCTATTAGCCCTCGCACGCCGATCACAAGCGTGTCTTCGCTTGTCGCGTCACTTCTGTGTGTGTGTGTGGCTGGCTGCCGTCGCTCGCTTGGCCACGGCTTCACTCTCTCGCTCTCTTTCCCTTTGCGCTCGCCCTTCGTTGCTGGGCTCGAGTGCATTCACACGCGTCGGCCGTCTCTTCTTTCTCCTCCTATTCCACTGTTCCTTCTTTTCAACTTATGAGCGCTAGCTCGAACGCTCACTGCCGAAATTTTCGGCACCTCTTCCCCCGCCCGTTTTACTTACGTCTCTTATGCCTGCAATTGCAATTGGCGCGCCAATTCGATCAAACTGCACGCCAGAAATCTTAGCGTTCTGGGTCGATTATGCGCGTATGTATGCGCGTATTTATTTGGGCACACGATGCGGGGCTTTATGCCGCCCGTGTACCACACTCCCCTACGTCCCAGGGTCCCTGCTCGGGCGCCACTTGTAAAGGTACGTATTTCCAGCGGGGGCAGACTCAGTCTGGGCCAGGGTCACCTACAAGAAATATATAGGGACGCACTGTAGTGAAAAAATAATTTTAGTACCAAAAAATCTTTGTTCGTTTGGCAATTTCAACTAAATTCATACAAAATGTGTTAAACAACATATTAAACACACACGCTAAGTTTCATTAAAATCGGACTACGATATCATATAGCTCCCATAGCTTAGTGGTTGCGCTTATATGGGGCTGGTGGTCAAAAATACTTCCCGTAAAGATAGAGCGCTGAAATTTTTTAATGGGTATTAGAGATGAATTTAGATAGCATACAGTAAATATTTGTGAAAGAGAAACTCCCCAACCCCCTCCGCTCCCGCCATAAGTAAGAAAAAAATTCGGGTCTCCAGTTTTTTATCATATATTTATAATAGTAAATGTAATTTAATTATAAGATAATAAAAACAAGTAAGAAAACTCTAGTCGAGACCGCTCGACTAGGGTAACCCTGAACCCTGCGAAGAACCACTATTCCAAGCATTCTTTGTTTCTTTTCTATACACATGCATATGTACGTTCATTACAAGCAAAACATACACACACACGCACACACAAGCGCAAGTCGGTGCGTCAGCTGTTCTTTGGCTGCTGTTTGCATGGCAATGCTATGGGAAATTAAATGTTTAGTAACTTTTTTTCGAGAGCAACGATTTTGATTAAACTTGTTGGGCGTCATCACATCATTCATATGTATGTATGTGCCAAAGCACAAGTCTCTAGTATTTGATATACGGGACTTACAAATTTGAGGCGAAGGGGGCGTGGCATCCAAAATTTAACAAAAACCGAAACTGCATAAGGCCCAAATAACACTAAATACAAAATTTGAAGACTCTAGCTAGAAAGATGAATTAGATAGAATTTTATAGCTTAATTTAGATTTTCGTTTTTAATCGATAACAATAAAACGATAACAGTTATCGAATTTCTGAAACAAACTCGATCTTTTCGTGATATACAGGAACCTACATAAAAAATTTGAAGTCTCTAGCTATTGTAGGTTCTGAGAACGACGCGTTCATACACACGGACAGATAGACAGACGGACATGGCTATATCAACTCGGCTTGTCTTCCTGATCAAGAATATATATATTTTATGGGGTCTGCCACGCCTCCTTCTGCCTGTTACATACATTTCAACAAAAACATTATACCCTGATTTCCCATTTCAATGGGTTCAGGGTATAATTACGAAAATTAAAATAAATAATAAAATAGGTTAACATGCATCATCCAATAAATCATATGCAGATGACATAAAAGTGGATTTGTGATTCCATGGTAGATTTCTTTGATCTTTTATAAAAGGGCCTGACCTCAAAAGAAGCGTTTAAATCAAATCTGTAATTGTCAGTATACGATACATCTTCCGAGTATGCTGCAGACGGCACTTTTTATACCCTGAACCCATTGAAAATGGGAAAATCAGGGTATAATGTTTTTGTTGAAAGGAGTATGTATGTAACAGGCACAAGGAGGCGTGGCAGACCCCATAAAGTATATATATTCTTGATCAGGGAGACAAGCCGAGTTGATATACCCATGTCCGTCTGTCCGTCCGTCCGTCCGTCCGTATGTGTGAACGCGTCGATCTCAGAACCTATAAGAGCTAGAGACTTCAAATTTTTTATGTAGGTTCCTGTATATCACGAAAAGATCGAGTTTGTTTCAGAAATTCGATAACTGTTAATGTTATAACGCAATTTCGGTTTATGTTAAATTTTGGGTGCCACGCCCCCTTGGCCTAAAATTTGTAACTCCCGTATATCAAATACTAGGTGTATGTGCTTTGGCACATACATACATATGGATGACAGGATTACGCCCAACAAGTTTGATTAACATCGTTACTCTAGAAAAAAAGTTATTGAACATTAAATTTTCCATGTAAAGCAGCCAAACAACAGCTGACGCACCGACTTGCGCTTGTGTGTGCTTGCGCCTGTGTATGTGTGTGTATGTTTTGCTTGCATTGAACGTATATGTATATACCTGTGTACATAAAAGAAACAAATAATGCTTGGAGTAGTGGTTCTTTGCAGGGTTCAGGGGATCTCTTAGTCGAGCGGTCTCGACTAGAGTTTTCTTACTTGTTTATTTCTTTATTGTTTGACTCCGCAGTTTCCTCTGATACCAAAGCGTGCTCAATTGCCTTAAGTGCATGAATTAAAATTTTATGCACTGTAGCTGGAAGATAGTACCATGGACACATTTCAGTTTATTTATTATCCGTATCTAGTGCGTATTTTTCGAATTTTATACTATTTCACGTAGTGGTATAGTATATTGGTTTTGTGCAAAATCCGTTTGTCCGTATGAACGCAAACCATTTCCACGCTATTGAAGCTAGAGACTTGAAATTCGAAATATATACTCGTGTATACCCTCGTCTGATAAAGTGTCAAGATTTTCCCGATACGCCCACTAGGGGCGTGGCAAATCGGAAAATGAATTTTCCTGTAGCCCATGTACACTACTTCTAGAAGGGCTCGAGAGTTGAGACTTTAACTGAACACTCATGTCGACATCCCAAAATCAAAAAGCTATGGCGGATATGTCTACGCCCATTGGGGGCGTGGCAAATGGGGTCAAACTGTATCTTCCACAGTTTTAAAGCTAGAACGCCCAAATTTGGCACGTGGGTTACTGTTACGATCCTATAAAGATCGCCAACTATCCCAAAATCAAAAAGCTATGGCGGATATATCTACGCCCATTGGGGGCGTGGCAAATCGGGTCAAACTATATCTCATAAAGTCTTAAAGCTATAACGCTCGAATTTTGGCACGTGGATTACTGTTATAACCCTATAAAGATCGCCTAAGAAAATGTATGGCCACGCTCACTAGGGGCGTGGCAAATCGGTTCTGAAAATATAGTGGTTTTACTAATTCTGTTATATTTTGAGCACTATTGATGCTAGAGACTTGAGACTTGGTATATATACTCGGATTAACATCCCACAATTGAAAAGCTAGTGCGGATATATCTACGCCCACAGAGGGCGAGGCAACTAATATCAGCTAATATCTCCCACAGTTTTAGTGCTAGAAGCTTCAAAATTGAATGCTAAGTTACTGGGGACCTCTTCTGTCGATTCCCCAAACATCATTGTTACGACCCAAAAGGGGCGTGCCGTACAAAAAAATATCCAGTAATTTTCGCATTTTTCGAGAGTACACACCCTCTATGAACATGACGAAAATTTTATGTCTACATCCACTGGGGGCGTGCCAATTCAAAACTGTTTTTTGATTTGTTAAAAGAATATTTTATTACTACAAAATAACTAAATAAAGAAAATGTATTTCGAGCCCACACCTCTGCGCTCGCCAACAAACTTATATCACATTTTCAGAGTTGCCACCTCTCTTATTTTGAGAGATGTCATCTCTCTCGATTTGGGTGCGTGTTTTTGCTAATGTAAAGGTTCTAAGCTTCTATCCAAATTGAAACTGTCTGGCCACCTCCAATGAAAATTTTAATCTGCAGCTAATTTGAGCGGCGACAGTGGGGATTTAAGGCTAATTTTAAAAAAATATGTGTGGGGTGCTTGGACGTGAAATAGTATTTCGCTGTCGGTTGCGTCCGACTGCAACGTTCCTACTTATTGTATATTTATTTTGTATCCTGATGCTAAGGCTTGCAATATCGTGGCGCATCGGGCAATCGTTGCTTCATCAATGCCTGTGATCTGAGATGCTAAGCTTGGGTTACTGAAAAATTTCCTGATTTTTTCTCTTTATCAAAATAGCTCTGCCGATCGTACTTGGCAATGCTTTACATCCAGTTTATACGAAATGTGCGGGAAATATTCAAAGAACCGGATATATGAATGAAGTGATAACCCGAATTCAAAATACTTTACACATCTCTTCCAACGCATTTTTTAATGTTGTTCATTTCTGTGGGCTTTGCTCCACATATAAAGCATTTCATCGAGGACGTGTTGCTTAACGCGTTGCAAACTTTACCATTCACCATAGTTAATTGAAGGGCGTGCCATCCTCAATTTCCAATTAATATTACGGTTGTTTCAGTTTCATCCAAACGTTATTCAATTAAAGTCTTTTGAAGCTCTAAAATACTTGAAGCCGTGTTATCTAAAAGACTTTGTAGCACTGTAATACAGTGCTTATCATAATGATAAGACACAATAACTTTGAATTTTTTTGCTTGTAACAAATTTTTTACTCAGAATTTAAGAAAAATAAGTATAAGGAATGAAAGAGTAAAGCATAGACAGCGATGAAGAACCGTTGTTTGCTATTTTTAGCTATGCGTTGAAATACACCGTTACTTTTTCCTCGAAGTGCAAGCATTTTGAGTGTTTGCAAGCGTATCAAAATTATAAGACACCCTTAAATTTAACGCATAAAAATAAAAAATATGTTTATTTCTTTAACTTTTAAAATAATTAATAATTAATGGAATTAATCCGGTGAGCAGGCTGGCCAGTCCATTAAAACGATGAGCTGGCTGGAACTGTCTTTCAGAAATGCCCTTGTCTGGCGACTTGTGTGGATTCTGGCGTTATCCTGCATGAAAATGTATGGCTTTTCTCGATTTTCATTTAAATACGGAAGCAAACTACTCTCTAACACTTGGATGTAGTCGGAGCTATTCATCCTGGAACTTGTAAACTGCAAGTTTAGTGTTCCAAACTTATTAAAAGCTCCCCACACCATGACTGATCCGCCGCCGAAGTTCCGCTTTGAAAAACATAGAGGATCTTTCCTCAAATCACGCCAGTAATGACGATATCCATCTGGTCCGTCCAAATTAAATATTTTCTCATCAGAAAAAATTACCTTTTAAAATAAAAAACAATAGTACAAATGCATGGCAGTGATGTAACATTTTTCTTACGGAGTCCCAATTTGTATCTAAGTTCCTAAGCGCGAAATCGATCCTGGCAGCCTTGTGTTTTAAAGTTAAATGAGGTACCTTCTTGAGCACACCTCGATACTTTATTTCTAGAAATAGAGCTGGGCACATGATGTGGTCGAATTGCTTGCTTTTTTGAAAATGCGGCGCTTATCGCGGTCATCTAAGATTGGATTACGACCAGTGCTTCGTTTTTGGCCGTATCCATCCGAGTTTTTTAAAAAATTGACAATAGCAGTGCGACTACGACCAATTTCTCGGGAAATTTGGCTAAGAGTCCAGCCAGCCTTAGCAAATTCTAGAATGGAGCTATTTTCTTTCTCCTGCAGCAGGCATGAACGCCCCATTTTATAAAAATTAGTCAATTTGAATATTATTGATACAATTTATCAAGAAATAACACGATCCAATCACTTTTACTTCACTTTTACTCAATGTGTCTTATAATTTCGATACGCTTGCAAACACTCAAAATGCTTGCACTTCGAGGAAAGAGTAACGGTGCATTTCAACGCATAGCTAAAAAAAACAAACAATGGTTCTTCATCGCTGTCTATGCTTTGCTCTTTCAGCTGCAGACTCATCATGCTTTTGTATCAAGGCTATTCGACGACGTTTCGTTAAGTTCGTTTTTGAGGACTCAGCAAAATCCATTTTAGGCCGTCCAGGACTAGAGCTCGCATCAATTTGTTAAGCACTAACAGTAGGCTTCAGGACAATAAATTCTTTTGTTTTTAGCCATTGTAACGAACCTTCGGTTTGCCCCGAGTTTAAGCCGGGCCGTACTCAGCCGACTGTGTGTTCGTGCCAACAAGTTTATATGTTGGGCGCCTGCCGATAAATAATAAGTCCTGCTTTTTAGATTTAATAATATAAACAGGTTTATTCACGTAGATATATAACTATTATAGTACAGCAAAGTGCTGGCTTAGGCTATAGCTGCGCACGGCTAAGCCCGCAGGATTCGTAGGTGCCGTGAGGAGCACTTCGGCTAACGAGCGGTCAGCCTCTGAGCCGTCTAGAGGTTGCACAACAATTCAGAATACGCCAGGAAACGCGCTGTGATCTCTAGCGGTTCACCGAGAGTATCACAGGCACTCCTACTGCTGGATTCGCTCGCTGGCACACTAGACCGCGCCTCAAAGACGTGCGCTCTTCCGCACGACTACTCTCACGTACCTTTTACTCCTGGTTGTAGGGCACGCCATTCCTTGTAAGGCGTTCCGAGCACACCTTTCAAGCCGGCTGGGCTAGCGCACACTGTTCTCTACAGGATCGTTGTTCTGCCGTGAGGAGCACTTCGGCTAGCGACCGATTAGCCTCTGAGCCGTCTAGAGGTTGCAGAGCACTCCAGAGTACGCCAGGATACGCGCTGTATTCTCCAGCGGTTCGCTTGGATCACCACACGCACTCCTACAACTGGATGTACTCGCTGGCACTCTAGACTGCGTCTCAGAGGGCTTACGTTCTTTCGCACGGCTACCCTCACTAACCTCACTCTCCTGTTTAGGTGACGCTGCTGCAGCACCAGCTGCCGGCCGTACCTCTGTACTCAAGGATACGGTTTGGTATGCGTCCAGGATATTCCTCTGAATATCCTTGTATAAGTCTCACGATGTCCTTTGTGTCCTTGATGTCCCTCGTTATCCTTCGTTGTCCTTCGTTGCACTTTACACTTTTCACTCCGTTGACACTCGGCACTTTCACTTTTTAACTCGAATCGACTGACTCAGTGCCGAGCCGTGGGCGCCTTTTTATAGCAGCTCCGCAGGCCCTGCTTCGGCTCTGGAGCGGGGCCTGCCTCGGCTCTCTGTAGCGGGGCCTGTCTCCTCTTTGGTTCTGCCTAAACGGCAACAACGTGCGACGCCAAATACGCGTGATAGCGTGGCAGCCTCTCATTGGACGAAGCACCGTTACAAGCCTGCGAGTGAAAGTAATAGCTACTTTCTCGCGGCTACGAACGGCACTTCGGCTAGCGGTGCACGATCAACGCAGAGAGTGCGACGCGAGTAAATCGCTGAATCGCTAAGAGCGAGCGAGACGTCTCATCGCTCGCCTTTGACCCTTTCCAGTCGCGAGAGTCGCTTTTAGCGTACTCGCGTCGCTGTGTGGAACATTTATGTGCCTGCCCACCCATATAAATGCACAGCAAATACATGCAATTATACAGGTTAATACGTGCCTGCATGTAATGTTCCTCACACTATTCAGATTGAAATTGTACAACTGAACTTTTAACTCTTTTGTATCGAATCCAGTATGCAACTTTTTTTTGCAGATGTACTGAATGCATTTTTTAAGGTCAATCGTATTGACTTCGTATTCTTTGCTTCTTATATTCTTATATTAAGCAAATTATTGATGTCTTGCATTTTTTCAGCCTGACAATTCACCAATTTCCTTTACAATGAATAGTAAAATATGAAAAGACGACAAAATTATAAAAAACAATATTTAACAAATAAGACTCTAGTCGAGACCGCTCGACTTGGGTATACCCTGAACCCTGCGAAGAACCGCTATTCCGTGCATTCCTAATATCTTTTATATACTTATGTATATATATGTTCATTACACACACATACACACAGGCGCACGCACACACAAGCGCAAGTCGGTGCGTCAGCTATTCTTTGGCTGCTTTGCATGTTTATGTTATGGGAAATTAAATGTTTATTAACATTTCTTCTAGAGCAACGATTTTGATCAAACTGTTGGGCGTGATCATATCATCCTTATGTATGTGCCAAAGCACAACTATCTAGTATTTGATATACGCGAATTAAAAATTTGTGGCGAAGGGGACGTGGCACCCAAAATTTAACAAAAACCGAAATTGCGTAAGGCACAAATAACACTAAATGCAAAATTAAAAGACTTTAGCTAGACAGATGAATTAGATAGAATTTTATAGCTTAATTTAGATTTTCGTTTTTAATCGATAACAATAAGATAACAGTTAACGATTTTTTTAACAAACTCGATCTTTTCGTGCTATACAGGAAACTACATAAAACATATAAATTCCCTAGCTCTTATAGGTTTTGAGAACGACGCCTTCATACGTACGGACAGATGGACATGGCTATATCAACTCGGCTTGTCATCCTGATCAAGAATATATATACTTTATGGGGTCTGCCACGCCTCCTTCTGCCTGTTACATATATTTCAACAAAAACATTATACCCTGAATTCCCATTTTCAATGGGTTCAGGGTATAAACATTTCAATAAAAAGTATAATATACAAACATAATTGACGAAAACGACAGGAACATCACATAAACAAAAGAATAGCAGCTAATTGCGCAGCACGTTTGTTCTTGAAAAATAGTGAGACCGCTTTAGTTTATTTAAGAATATATGCAAATCAGCAATAATCAGCAGCTAAACTTTTAATTTTTATTATCTTAAAACATTGACAATTACAGAGATTACACTCACATTGTAAACATAAAACTTTAAGTAAACATAAAAGATACGTTCAAAAAATACACAAAAACAGTTAAGTTGGTTAAAAGGACACAAAAACAAATTAATTAATAATAACTCTTCGAACACTTTGCCAAACGTAAGTGCGCTTTTGTTGTGACAGAAAACATACAAAGCAGAGAGGCTTCGCAAAAATGAACATCTGTTCGTCAGTTCAATTCAATTTTTAGAAAGTCCCGTTGCAAATCCGATATGGTTACATGTTTTCAAAATATTTTATAATTGATTTTTTTATTTTTGACCTTTGGGCGCAACCACTGTTTACCGCTTCACAGCACTTCCAACGGAGAGGTAGAACGACTCCACAGTACTCTGGTTGAAATAGCCAGAAGGTTATAACTATATACAATATGTGGAAAAGCCAATGAAACTATTTAACTGATATTGAGATCAATAGTAGAATACAAGTCAATCCACTCTGTTACAAACGAAAAGACCGATTGACATCATAGATGCTACATGAACAGAAGTCAGAAAAAATTCAAATATCTGTCCGGGTTGCTGTCAAGCACTGTTTGACAGCAACCCGGACAGATAAAACAGAGTATTTGAGGTAGGCGAGACAGTGTTCTTGAAAAGCAACAAAAGGCTTGGAAACAAGCTAACGTCGTTATACTTAGAAGAAAAGGTAGAAGATTTGGGAACCACGGTTCTCATTAAAGGAAGGGTGGTCCATAATTGTTTTTAGATAGTAGACTTTCAACTGTAGTTAACGCAGAGTCGTGACCCAAATATTGTTATACTCCATGAGAATTCGGAAAACATAAGTTGTCAGATTTCGAACTTCAGGTCAGATCCACGTTGATCTTTTGGGTCCCCTTCCATCTATACATTCCAAGAAGTAATACCCTGCCGCTACGACTAATTCTTGAGAGGTATGCCAGCTTCCGATTGAATTCGCTTTAAGAAACTCCGTCCAATTCACGACGGAATGTTCAGCATCCGTTCTCTTTTTCGGAGTCGAAGAACAAGGTGACGTTGTAGACAAATTAACCGAAAAACTGGATGATAGGTTTCGTGAAGGCCATCTTCAACAGAGGAATGGACTTCAGGAACACCGAATACTTTGCTAAGAATCATCCGTCGGCAGTTAACTATGAGGAGGGCGAATTTGTTGTCATGAAAAATGTGGGCACAAATTAGAAACATATTCGGCGATACCGCGGTCCCTACTATATACATAAGAAACTCGCGAAAGACCGGTATGTCATCCGGGACGTTGACGGGTCCCAGCCCACCCAACTGGGGTGTGTTACAAGCCGCTAAGCTTAAGTTGTGGCTTATGTCGAATCGAGATTACACAGCAACATGTCCCAATCTTAAGTATTACCCCCAGTATTACTCGTAATTAGGGCTCGAGGACGATTCGCCTCTCAGGTCGGCCGAGTTGTAAATTATTTGTATCGATATTTTACGTTAAGCCTTCAGCGATATGTGGATAAGCTGTTTTAAGTATTAATGTTAGTATTAAGAACGACTATCGAGATGAATCAGCTGTTAATGGTTCTGTCTTCTTCCGGTCACGCTTTGAGCGAGCAGATATGTGTTCTCGATATAAAAAAATATAATCGGATTATAAAATATAAATTATATGTTCAATAACTTTTTCACAGTGTATATATTTCATATACAGACATGCTCAAAAGTATTTGAGCATCCTAATTTTGTTGTTGTTGTTGTTAGTCTGATGTGCAAATAAAAGCGAAAAAGATAACGGCACATACGGCAAAACCAAAGAAAATTCGCCTTGATATTTAAAAGCCGCCTCATCCGTCCACAATACATTGTGCCAAAACTCTACAGGCTTTTTATATGAATTTCAAAGCAAACTCTAGCCGTTTTGCTTTGTTTGCTGGGCTTATGTCAAAAATCGTCCGGACCACGTAAGTTTTTATATTAATTTCTTTCATCCTGAGATAGGTAGTGCAACTGCTAACTTTCTTTTCAATTAAATTTTCTGATGCCGCTGCCACTTTTACAGGACTTATTGATAAAATTTTCCTGGGTATCCTTTTTTGTTCAAAAAGTACACAGTATCACGTGAAATTTTTTACATCTTTGTCAAGGCCGATGCTGAGGTTCCACCATTGAATTCTGTTACGATCTCCGTTCGAAGCTCAAGAGAAAGTTCTGTGGTTTTCACCATTTTAATTTCGAGACATCAGCAAAGTATTATGCATTTGCTAAACTGTACTTTGCGGACGCCAATCAAAAAATAAATGCTACTTTTGCACTGCTCAAAAAATATGACAAACAAAATGTGCTCAAATAATTTTTAAAAGAGATAAAGAATCTTTCGTTTGCTTTGGTTTTGTCGTATGTGCCATTATCTTTTTCGCTTTTTATTTCATATGCTTCTAGACAGACCGAACTTTCAAACGGTGTGCATCTTTTGTCAGTTGTTGAAAAAAAAA
Source organism: Drosophila paranaensis (assembly GCA_035047545.1). Classification (NCBI taxonomy): domain Eukaryota; kingdom Metazoa; phylum Arthropoda; class Insecta; order Diptera; family Drosophilidae; genus Drosophila; species Drosophila paranaensis. The sequence continues at coordinate 113,651 of JAWNPL010000176.1, read as the reverse complement.
TATATTGGCAATCCAAAATTAAAAAACTACAAAATATTAATAGTTATTACTCGAATTTGCACAATGAATTTGAAATGCCCAGTTTGAAAGATACACAACTTAGGGAAACGGAATAAGTTATCGAATTTCTTAAAGAACTCCTACTACGTGTGGTATCTTAAAATTTAAGATAACTCGGGGTACACGAAAACTATACCCAAATCAATGAAAATAGGGTTTTAATATTAGAAAGCTCTATAATGATCCATATAACATGTTATCGAATTTTTGGTTCAGTTCTAAAAGTTAATAATCATATTTTTATTTCTAGATAGATCGTTTCCGATTTATGAATAGCCTAAGAGTCTTAAATTTGGAAGGTAACCCAATAGCTCAAAATATGGACTTTCCTTTATCACAATATGTAATTACCTTATTACCAAATTTACATTATTATGAGTATACCTTTATTAAAAGTGAAATGAGAGAACAATCTCAAATACGATTCTGGTAAGCGTATAATTTAGATAAAAGTAATTTAATTTTCAGTGATATTACAATTTTTCAGCCGTGAATTGCGAGAAATTGAATTCCTACAAGAAAAAGAAATTCAGGCGCGCGAGCAAGAAGCTCGAGAGCAATCTGAAGCTAAACGTTTAGCTTCCAGTTTTGTGGATCATTTGGATGGTAACCAACTTTTCGATTCTTTTTGGCGAGATGATGCTGATGGCCGCGTATTAATGTTAGTAGGACAACAAGCTCAGGAACTAGCTGAAGAATATGAAAAAGATGTATTTGAACTCACCCAAGAAATTTATAAACTGGGATTAAAACGATTTGTTGAACGTGATGAAGAAATAACGGATTTTACGGTTAACTTACTTGATGGACAAAAGGAACTTCAGAGCTCAGGGCAAAAGGAAATTGAAGACTTTCTAGTATACAAGGATAAAATATTTGATGAAGCTCGGATCACACTTCGATTATTAGAGCAAAATGTAATGCACGGAGATGATGAGGATTCACTAGAAAATATGAAGCTTTCTGATACGATGGACAAATTGAATGTACATTTTGAAGATTCATTAAATGATATGTGGCTCGTTCTGATGTCTCAGGAATTGCATTTGCATGAAACAATTGAGGTTATATAAATAAAATATACATTTTTATACACTGAAACCACTAAAAATGGGAAATCAGGTTTTATTTCGTTTTAATTCTACGAAACAGTCAAAAGATTCAGTGCATCTGTCCGTCAGTCTGTTTGTCCGGCCGAATGTAAGTTCGCGTCGACTTTACAACCTATAAAATCTGGAAAATGTTTTGGAGGTTCCTACGTACTAGGTCAGATATTAATTATACCTATTAGCGTGAAATATGTATATTCGTTTTGTGCGTGTCTGTCATGCTGTCCGTCCGGCTGCCCGTATGAACGCAAACCATTTCTACTCTATTAAAGTTAGAGACATAAAATTTGGAATATATACTCGTGTATACCCTCGTCAGATAGTGTCAAGATTTTCTCCGATACTCTCACGAGGGGCGTGGCAAATAGGAAAAATGCAATTTTGCTATAACTCGGAAACACTACTTCTAGAAGGGCTAGACAGTTAAGATTCGGAATGTATATTCGCGTCGATATCTCAAGATATGGCAGATATACAGACATGCTCAAAAGTATTTGAGCAACATAATTTTTATTCACATTGCACTTTAGCGGCGTTTGTTGTTGTTGTTGTTAGTCTATGCCGATGGGGACGTGGCACATCGGGCCAAAATACGTATTCTACAGCTTTTAAGCTAGTATGCCCAATTTCTAGGGACATAGCATCTGAATGTATAGTGATTTTACTAATTGTTGTATTATGAGCATTATTGATGCTAGAGACTTATTATATATACTCGGGACCTCCTCTATCGATTAACCAAAGCTTATTTTAATACCTTGAACCCATTGAAAATGGGAAATCAGGGTATAATGGTTGTGTTGAAATGTACGTAACAGGCAGAAGAAGTCGTGGCCGACCCCATAAAGTATATATATTCTTTATCCGTATGTCCGTATGTTCGAAAAAACGATAAAATTTTAATGTTATCGATTAAAAACTAAATCTATACTCAGATATATAACTCTATTTAATTCATTTTTATAGCTGGAGCCTTCAACTTTTGCTTTTAGTGGTATGCAAGCCTGATACAATTTTCATTTTTCTTAAATTTTGAATGCCACGATCTCTTCGCCTCAAATTGGCAAAACACGTATTTCAAGTAATAGAGGCTTGTGCTTTGGCACATACATACATATGAAAGACATGTTCGCGTCACAAAAAAGATATTAAACATTTAATTTACATATACATAAGCATATACAAGAAACGAAAAATGAACGGAATAGCGGTTCTTCGCAGGGTTAAGGGTATCTGCTAGTCGAGTGGTCTCGACTAGAGTGTTCTTACTTGTTTTATTTCATTTTAGATACCGGCTCCATAATTTATCTTAATTTATCTTCTTAAAATGAAGTTCAATTGCAAATATAGCCAGTTTCTTTTCTTTTGTCTTTTATCTTCTATTGGTGTCGACCGCACTCTCTATTCATCCGCGCACTTACACCGTTATGAAATCTTGTAGACGAGTGCCGCTCGTAATCAACCTTTCTCTTTCCACGCTCGTAATCAACTAGCCTCTTCTCACCCGGTCAAGACATCCTCTCGCCAACCGGCCTCCCCACTTCGGCTCCCGCTCTCCACTCTAGAACACGCAAGTTATGTATGTTTATAGTAAATTGTCATCAACATTGCGAAATTCAAATTAGTAAGAAAACTGTAACGCCAGACTGACGACAGGGCAGTCTAACAATATTGTGAAATTAAAATCATGTAGTCTAGCAACATTAAGAAATTAACATATAAGAAGAAGCAAAGATGAATAAAGTGCAGTTGACAACTAAAAATAAGTTGACTAATTTACGACAAAAGCAGAATGGCACAAGCTAGCTTCTCCAAGGAGTGGAGCCCTCTCAACTAAAACAAGACACCACTAGGAAAAATCTTCTACAAGACTATCCAAAGACAGGTGAAGGATGTGGTCATCAATGTGTCGGAGCCAGACAACTGGGAGCTAATCAAGTCAACCCTAAAGCTCAGGTATCACCGTGAAATTTACGAGTTAAGAGTAGACACAGTAAGCGAACTTGCGGTAGAAATACAAAATATTAAATATAAAGTAGATGAATTAAAAGTTTACCATCAAAATGGTAGTTTTATAGATTGAAGTAATGTTGAAAGTTTATTAGTAAATGCAGCTAAAGAAATCACTCAAGGCACTTTACTTGATAAAATATATGAAGAAAAAATGTTAATACGATTTTAAAAATAATGATGTTACGTAGATACGAAAATAGTTGAATTAGATTCCAATATAAGAAAACCAAATCCAATACGTAGAATACTGAGGCAGAGTCCAGCAAGAAAAAGCATGACTACAACAAGTAAGAAAAATCTAGTCGGGGATCCCGACTAGGAGATACCCTAAACCCCGCGCTATCTGCGTTTTTTAAAATACTGCATAATTAGCATTTCGTATAAAGGCACATAAAACTAAATTCAATTTATTTTCAATCCAACTGTTTCGATCCAACTGAGCAGCTGATAATTCGCAAATCATAGCGCCATCTATTGGAAATATGTACACTAAAACTTGCGGGGTTTAGAAGTTGCTAGATGCACGCACATGTATAGGAAAACAGTTTGCTTTGTTTTGCTGGTCACGTGTTTGGCCGATTGGCCAAACGTTTTGTTTAATAACTTCTGCGCGAATTAATGGATTTAAGTGAAACTTTCAGCTTATGTTCAACATATTTTATTACATTTTTTCCAATTTTAAAAAATGTAAACCCATTCATTTACTGGCTTTGAGTGCAACTAACCTCAATTTAAATATTTGGGGAAATTTGGAGCCGGTATCCAAAATTTAACAAAAATCAAAATTAGAGAAAATAAATATAAAACTTACAATAAATTTGGGGACTCTAGCTATAAAGACGTGGGAGATATAATTTTATAACTAACATTCGATAATGTTTTTAATCGATAACAATAAAATTAAAATAGTTATCGACTTTTTTAACAAACTCGATCTTTTTCGTGCTATTCACGGACCTACATAAAAAATTTCAAGTCTCTAGCTCTTATAGGTTCTGAGAACGACGCGTTCATACATACGGACAGACGGACGGACAGACGGACATGGCTATATCAACTCGGCTTGTCATCCTGATCAAGAATATATATACTTTATGGGGTCTGCCACGCCTCATTCTGCCTGTTACATACATAAGCCCTCCAACAAAAACATTATACCCTGATTTTCCCATTTTCAATGGGTTCAGGGTATAAAAACGAAAGCATCCATCAACAAAAATATAACAATTATCAATAAAATTATAACAATAATATATTATCATATTATCAACCTCAAAATGCTCAAAATAATAATCATCAAAACAACCAACAACAAAATTACAGAAACAACTCAGGTCAGTACAGACAAAATAATATTCATTAAAATAATCAAGAAAACAACCAACAACAAAATTAAAGAAACAACTCAGGTCCATATAAACAAAATTCAACAGAATTCAGGAAAAAGCCGACTTAGCCCGAACCATCAGCAAACAATTTCACAACAGTCTAAACAGTATATGTCAGGGAATTCAGAACACATGGAAATAGAAAACGTAGAAACAAATCAAGTTACAAACAGTCACCAACAAACAAACGAAAACAATAACAATAATGACAACTCAAACAACCAGAACTATCAAAATCATTATTAGAATTAAACATTATTAGGATTAAACATTGACAAACAAAAATGTGTAGCATTAATAGATACAGAGGCAAGTTTAAGTCTAGTAAACAACCAAATTAATGGTCACAAGAAGATTAAGCTTAATAAACCCATATCATATAGCACAATTAATAGTAGGGACATAATAGAATACGAAATTCATACAACAGCACCTAGAGAAAAAAATTTTGAAAACTCAAAAATAAACAAATTTCGTATTGTAATAGACTATAGAAAACTTTAACGAAATAATCATCGACGATAAATTCCCTATTCCTAATATTAGTTCAATTCTTGTTAAACTCGGAAGAGCCCAGTACTTCACAACAAAAGATCTAGCAAAAGGATACCATCAAATTTTAGTAAAAGAGGAAAATAGAAAGAAAACTGGCTTTGTTACGCCACATGGCTTATGTGAATTTATTAGAATACCATTCAGGTTGAAAAGTGCCCCCGCCACATTTCAAAGACTTATGAATGAGATCTTAACAGATTTTATAAACAAAAGTAGAAGTTGTGTGGAGGGTAGCCGACAGCGAACTATTTCACGCCCTAACAGCACACAGAAGAATCTATCACATTACATTTTAAAATTTAACCTAATCCCCACTGTCGCCGCTTAAATTAGCTGCAGATTAAAATTTTCATTGGAGGTACCAGACAGTTTCAATTAGAATTGAAGCTTAGAGATGCCACCTCTCTCGATTTATCTCGATTGCCTTACCTTAGCAAGAACACGCACCTAAATCGAGAGAGGTGGCATCTCTCAAAATAAGAGAGGTGGCAACTCTCAAAATGAGAGAGGTGGCAACTCAAAAAATGTGATATACATAAGTTCGTTGGCGAGCGTAGAGGTGTGGGCTCGAACCCCGTTGCGGTCATGTTGATATTTTTGTTATATTTTCTTTATTTAGTTATTTTGTATTAATAAAAATATTCTTTTCAAACACATATATATAATTTGGCAAATCAAAAGACAAGGTCAAAGGTCACAAAGTCATTATGTGGCGCGTTATTGGCTCAGAAGCTACAGATTTTTCAGTTTTGAATTGCCACGCCCCCAGTGGCCGTAGACAAATAATTTTTGGCATGTGCATAGAGTGGGCGTTTAAGAATATAACTGTAAAGTTTGGATGCTTACATTCGAAAAATGCGAAAATTACAGGGTATTTTTCTGCATGTCACGCCCCTTTTGGAGCGTAACAATAATTTTTGAGGAATCGATAGAGGAGGCCCCCAGTAACTTAGCATCCAATTTTGAATCTTCTAGCACTAAAACTGTGGGAGATATAAGCTGATATTTGTTGCCACGCCCCCTGAAGGCGTAGATATATCCGCCATAGCTTATCGGTCGTGGGATGTTAACCCGAGTATATATACCAAGTCTCAAGTCTCTAGCATCAATAATGCTCAAAATATGTCGAAACTAGTAAAATCACTATATATTCAGATCCGATTTTCCACGCCCCTAGTAGGCGTGGCCATAAAATTTTTTGGGCCATCTTTATAGGATCGTAACAGTAACCCACGTGCCAAATTTGGGCGTTCTAGCTTTAAAACTGTAGAAGATACAGTTTGACCCGATTTGCCACGCCCCCAATGGGCGTAGATATATCCGCCATAGCTTTTTGATTTTGGGATGTCGACATGAGTGATCAGTTAAAATCTCAACTCTCGAGCCCTTCTAGAAATAGTGTTTATGGGATACAGGAAAATTCATTTTCCGATTTGCCACGCCCCTAGTGGGCGTCAATCTTGACACTTTATCAGACGAGGGTATACACGAGTATATATTTCAAATTTCAAGTCTCTAGCTTCAATAGCGTCGAAATGGTTTGCGTTCATACGGACAGACGGACAGACGGACGGACAGCATGACGAACATTGCACAAAACCAATATACTATATCACTACGTGAAATAGTATAAAAAATGTATCGTATATTTGGACGACATACTTATTTTTAGTACATCATTTTAGTAAAAATGGGAAAAAAGGGTATAATGGTTTTGTGAAAATGTATGTAACAGGCAGAAGGAGGCGTGGCAGACCCCATAAAGTATATATATTCTTGATCAGGGAGAGAAGCCGAGTCGATTTATCCCTGTCCGTCTGTCTGTCTGTCCGTCTGTCCGTCTGTCCGTCCGTCCGTCTGTCCGTCTGTCCGTATGTTTGAACGCGTCGATCTCAGAAGATATAAGAGCTAGAGACTTCAAATTTTTTTTGAAGTTCGTGTATAGTACGATTCGATCGAGTTTGTTTCAAATATTCGATAACTATCATCGTTTTAATGTTATCGATTAAAACCGATGTCTTCATTTAGTTATAAAATTCTATTTAATTCATCTTTATAGTTAGAGTCTTCCAATTTTGCATTTAGTGTTATTTGAGCCTTCTGCAATTTCGGTTTTTGTTACATTTTGGATGCCACGCCCTCAAATTGCCCCTTCGCCTCAAATTGCTAAATCACGTATTTCAAGTACTAGAGACTTGTGCTTTGGCACATACACAGTTATGAATGTCATGATCACGCCCAACAAATTTGATCAAAATCGTTATTAAAAAGTTATTAAACATTTAATATCTCATATTGTCGGCGTCTTGCAGCAGCAGCGAAGCTGATGAGTCATAATGCACAGTTAGCAGATTGTGTGCTTGTGCCTGCGTCTGTGTGTGTTCTTGTGCGTGCGTGTGTGTGTGTATGTATTGCTTGCAACATATGTACATACATATAAAAGTTACGGAGAATGTTAGCGGCTCTTAGGAATCGCAGTTCTTCGCAGGGTTCAGGGGATCTCTTTGTCGAGCAGTCTCGACTAGAGCACTCTTACTTCTTTTTAGTAGATTCATTGCGAGAGCATGTTGAAGCCATCAGCGAAATTTTTAAAATATTACAAGACAAATGTAACTTCATGAACAAGGAGACAGAATTTGTAGGTCATTGATTGTAGGAGGGCGGACTGGTCTGAATAAGCGTTGGCGGCTGCCAATATCTTCATACACTCTTGACGGTGGATCGCGGTAACAAAGACAACGCGCGATTTTCATGGTGATTCAAAAATAACTTTATTGAATGGAGGCGCAACCTTTAGTTGCGTTACAAGCAGGTTGAAAAACAAAAAAAATTTATATATATTAATGGCGATTTGCATAGAAGTTCCAGTCACAGAAAAGGCTCAGCCGTTGGCTCCCCCTGATCACCCTGTCATATTCTAACAAAAGAAGGTATTAGGCCAAACCCAAACAAGTTAGTCATTATAGAAAGTTTATTAAAGATAACGCTAAAGTAGCGCAACCAATAACAAAATATTTAAAGAAAAATACTAAAATAAATACAAAAGATCCAACTTTCATCGAAGCATTTGAAAAATTAAAGCGTTCTCTGTTCACACCCTATATTATATACCCTCACTTTAAAGAAGCATTCACGCTTACAATTGATGCTATAAATTACGCATTTTGATCGATTCTCTCTCAAGAGGGACATCCAATTTGTTTTGCGCCCAGAACGTTGAATAACCATGAACAAAATTATTCAGCCATAAATAAAGAGTTTTCATCAATACTTTGGCGTGTAAACTTTTTTAGACCATATCTCAACGGAAGAAAATTAGTTATTACATTAAAAGCGCAGAGGGAAACATATTTCGCCAAGGCATCAAAGATGGTTATTAAAGCTAGTAGAATATCAGTTTGAAATAGATTACTTAAAAGGATAAGAAAACAGAGTGGCCGATTTTTAAGCAGACTAAAAGATAACTATTGTGTAAATAACAACAAAGAGGAGCCACACCAAGATAACAATGACAACATATCCGACATAAACAAAATAACAAATATAGAAGACAACTTTTCAAGAGGGATTTATTAAAAACTTTTAAGCAGTCAGACGCAAAGAGGTACCAAAGTTTAAAAAACTAATCTTAAGGATAACAATAATTATAATCATTACCTACATTATATTATGTCTCTAAATAAGAAAATTAATAATAATGATAGAATTCAGGAGAATTCTTATGTATGTATATGACATGTATATATATGACAAATTGTCATCAACAGTGCGAGTTATGTAGGCAAATAATAATTGTCATCAACATTGAGAAATTCAAATTAGTAAGTAAACCGTAACGCCAGACTGACGACAGGACAGTCTAGCAACATTGTGAAATTAAAATCATGTAGTCTAGCAACATGACAAAATTAACATATAAGATGAAGCAAAGATGAATAAAGTGCAGTTGACAACAAAGAAAAAAAAATCGCGTGCATGGTTGCATATCATTGCCCAGCTGCATTGCATGGTCACATGAACAGATCGACGGTGAGCGCTTGTGCTGTTACGATTTAAATTCAAATTAACTATTCTTTTGATTTTTCCAACAAACTATACAGAATAGTTCTTAATTCTACAAACGAATGTAAGGCGGTCGCTCTGTAGCCGCCTTACAGTCGGAAATAATAAAGGTGTGAGAACTACAGCTACTGCATTTAATGCTTAGTTGCCTCGATGAATATTCATTTTGTGTATACATATACATATTGTTGTTAATCATCGATGGATTATAACAATCCATCTTATAATTCGTCCCTCTATCTCTGCCGAATTCTTTCGATTATGTACTTACATATTATAAATAAACAAATCTTTTATCCAATGCCTTGTGAGGAACATTATATGTAGGCACGCCTCAACAAATGAAATTGCACGTATTTGCTGTGCATTTATATGGGTGGGTGTGCAGGCATATAAAGTGTTCCACACAGCGACGCGAATACGGTAAGAGCATCCCTCGCGACTGAAAAGGGTCAAACGCCAGCGATTGGACGCGATTACTCGTGTCGCCCTCACTTCGAGTAGCTATTACTTTCCTTCCAGGCGTATTACGGTTCTTCAGCCAATGAGATGCTGCCACGCGATAAGGCGGGCCACGCGAGTGAAAGTTAGAAAAGGACAACGAGGGACATCAAGGACATCAAGGACATGTGGGACCTATACAAGGATATTCAGAGGAGTATCCAGGACGCATACCACACCGCAGCCTTAAGGACATAGGTACGGCCAGCAACTGGTGCTAGGAGCAACATAACCTGTAACAGGAGTGAGGGCAGCCGTGCGGAAAAGCATAAGCCTTTTGAGACGCGGTCTAAAGTGCCAGCGAGTAAATCCAGTTGTAGGAGTGTCTTTGGTGATCCAAGCGAACCGCTGGAGAACACATCGCGTATCTTAGCGTACCCTGGAGTGCTCTTCAACCTCTAAACGGCTCAGAGGCTGACCATTCGTTAGCCGGAGTTCTCCCGAGGAACAGAGTATCCAGCCAGCGTCGCAGTCTGGCAAATTTCGGCCTGATACGACACCGTGAAATATGGGTGGCGACCGCCACTACAGCCAACACACATCCGCAACACAGCCGGGTGGCTGGTGGCGCGTTGTCAGGAACAAGAGCATCTACAGCAGCGGCGGGCGGAGCATGGATAGAGGGTCATCAAAGAAGGAGGTCAGCTAGAACGCCAGGAAAGTTTTTATTAATATAAAAAAAAAAATTTTTAATAAAAACACTTGTTTTGCTTCCCTGCTTGTTCTGACAGTGTTGCCAGCAGGAACATTATATTTAGGCTCGTCTCAACCTATGAAATTGCATGTATTTGCTGTGCATTTATATGGGTGGGCGTGCATGCATATAAAGTGTTCCACACAGCGAAGCGAGGACGGTAAGAGCTACCCTCGCGACTCAAAAGGGTCAAAGGCGAGCTGTGGGACGTCTCGTTCGCTCTTGCGGATTCGCCGAAGTACCGGTGGTGCGCGCGAGAAAGTTTCTATTACTTTTTGAGCCTTTTGAGACGTGGTCTAGTGTGCCAGCGAGTAAATCCAGTTGTACCCTGGAGTGCTCTGCAACATTTAGCGGCGGTCCGTTCGTTAGCCGGAGTGCTTCTCACGGCACCGACGATGCTGTGCGTGTAGATGTGATCAGCCATAGCCTAAGCCATAACACTTGTACTATTCTGGATTTATACTCTATAATAAACCATTTTATATATCTAAATTTACATTTATTATTATTTTTCTCGAGGTGCTCAACATATAAATTTGTTGGCCACAGTTGGCTGAGTGCAGCCCGGTTTAAACTTTTACTTGTACTTAAAATCTACACAAATCCCTACTAATAACTAACTTATTATTAAATGTGAGGCGGCGGATTGAATTGTGGCCAGCAAAACAAAATATAAACCTGACAAAGGAATTGGAGTCGTTAGAGATATCGTAAATTCCTTATGGCTATTCCGTTTCTATTGCCATTTTCTAATAAACCTCCATGGTTTACTCAGACGCTTTATAATTTAAGAAACATTAAGTCTGGATCCACTATTAACTCTTCTAAATATTCCCTAGCCAAGTCGAATTTTAACATTTTTAATTCCCGTTGCTATGAGAATTACCTTATGCGTTGCAAAGGACAGTTTGCTCGTGACTCAAATAAGTTTATTCCACATTTTTTCTTGCCTATCAATTCTTTGCAATAATTATGATTCCCCTGATCTTTTTAAAATAAGAAACTTTTACCATTATTAAAAAAGGTTGGAGGTCTGACATTTTTAATTACAGGGGCATTACAAAACTATATCACATTCCAAAAGTTATTTGTAAAAATTATATCAACTTTATATTTTTGTAAATCAGTTGTATCAGTTAGCCTTCCCAACATGGATTTGATTCAAATTGATTAACTACGATTTATTGGCCGGGATTAACTTCCCTTGTATATGCAAATTTTTAAAATAAAATGCAAACTGATGTTATATAAAGATTTCAGCAAAGCACTTGTTTAGGGCATTTGACTTTGCGAAATACAATAAGTTAAATTATAATATGAATTGTAATTTAAATATATTTGTTATCGCAATTGAACTAATAAGTGCCACTCTTAACTTGGTTGTTCATATATTATTGTCAAAAATAATTAGACATTGACCTCTATATGCTCTCGAATTTGACAAACATAGAGTCATAACGGAGCCAAAGAGTTCAACCTTTGTTTAAAGAAGAGAAAAAAAAGTTTCACACAGCCTTGCTGCCCTTTGTGCTCGCGCTCCGACTACAACCGTTTTTATGTGCGAGTATTTATATGAGATTCAAACATACTTTGTGTATGGAATTACTCAAAGTATACGAAATATTTTAATTTTTTAATGATATCATGCTTAAACTGACACATTTAATTGCGCTCGCACAGGTAGTTCTAGCTACACCGGTAACTCAAGTGTCTGTGGAACGCGCATTTTTATACCCTGAACCCATTCAAAATGGGAAAACAGGGTATAATGTTTTTGTTGAAATGTATGTAACAGGCAGAAGGAGGCGTGTAAGACCCCATAAAGTATATATATTCTTGATCAGGGAGAGAAGCCGAGTCGATTTAGCCCAGTCCGTCTGTCCGTCCGTCCGTCCGTCCGTCCGTCCGTCCGTATGTGTGAACGCGTCGATCTCAGAACCTATAAGAGCTAGAGACTTGAAATTTTTTATGTAGATCCTCGTATAGCGTGCGCAGATCAAGTTTGTTTAAAAAAAACGACAACAACTATCGTTTTAATGTTATCGATTAAAAACCGATATCTTCATTTAGTTATAAAATTATATTTAATTCATATTTCTAGCTGGAGTCTTCATATTTTGCATTTGGTGTTATGTAAGCCTTACGCAATTTCGGTTTTTTGTTAAATTTTGGGTGCCACGCCCCCTTCGCCTGAAATTTGTAACTCCCGTATTTCAAATACTACAGACTTGTGCTTTGGCACATATATACATATGAATGATGTGATTACGCCCAACAAGTTTAATCAAAATCGTTGCTCTAGAAAAAAAGTTATTAAACATTTAATTTCCCATAGCATTGCCATGCAAAGCAGCCAAAGAACAGCTGACGCACCGACTGGCGCTTGTGTGTGCTTGCGCCTGTGTATGTGTGTATGCTTTGCTTGCAATGGACGTACATATGCATGTGTACAAACAAATAATACTTGGAATAGCGGTTCTTCGCAGGGTTCAGGGGATCTCTTAGTCGAGCGGTCTCGACTAGAGTTTTCTTACTTGTTAGCCCTACATTTCATATTAAATGACTTATTAAACTTAACAAAAAGCAGTATAACTTTAGTAAGTTAGTTAAGTTAGTTAAATAAATTAATTAAATATTTAAATAAATAAATAAAATAAAACAAGTAAGAAAACTCTAGTCGGGGGTCCCGACTAGAAGATACCCTAAACCCCGCGCTATCTGCGTTAAAATACTGCATAATTAGCATTTCGTATAAACGCACAGAAAACTAAATTAAATTCATTTTAAATTGTTTAGCCAATAGCGCCATCTATGGTTCGATTGAATAGCGCCATCCAAGTTTCGATCCAACTGAGCAGCTGATAATTCGCAAATCATAGCGCCATCTATTGGAAATATGTACACTAAAACTTGCGGGTTTTAGAACTTGCTAGATGCACGCAGCTCAATGAGTATGTGTGTATGTTTGCACATGTATAGGAAAACAGTTTGCTTTGTTTTGCTGGTCACGTGTTTGGCCGATTGGCCAAACGTTTTGTTTAATAACTTCTGCGCGAATTAATGGATTTAAGTGAAATTTTCAGCTTATGTTCAACATATTTTATTACATTTTTTCCAATTTTAAAAAATGTAAACCCATTCATTTACTGGCTTTGAGTGCAACTAACCTCAATTTAAATATTTGGGGAAATTTGGAGCCGGTATCCAAAATTTAACAAAAATCAAAATTAGATAAAATAAATATAAAACTTACAATAAATTTGGGGACTCTAGCTATAAAAACGTGGGAGATATAATTTTATAACTAACATTCGATAATGTTTTTAATCGATAACAATAAAATAAAAATAGTTATCGACTTTTTTTAACAAACTCGATCTTTTCGTGCTATTCGCGGACCTACATAAAAAATTTCAAGTCTCTAGCTCTTATAGGTTCTGAGAACGACGCGTTCATACATACGGACAGACAGACGGACAGACGGACATGGCTATATCAACTCGGCTTGTCATCCTGATCAAGAATATATATACTTTATGGGGTCTGCCACGCCTCCTTCTGCCTGTTACATACATACGCCCTCCAACAAAAACATTATACCCTGATTTTCCCATTTTCAATGGGTTCAGGGTATAATGAGTGCTCAAAAGACCTTTTGCAATATGTTCAGTCATTTGACTGGGCATAATGTTAGGCTTTAGGCTGTAAGGTGCATGAAATTAATTAGGGCACTGTAAAGAGCAGCACGAGAGCGACGAGAGCGGGATGGAGTGCTCTCGCTAGATGTTCGGGTCTCTGTGCTAGCTCTCTGCCCACTAGCTTAAGTTTGAAGTTGAATTAAATCAGTATCAAAAAGACTTCGTTGTCGGCCAGCTGGGTGTTGAAGATCCACGAATTGTTGTTTCATGTGTTATATACACCAAGCCCTTTTGTCAGGACATTTTTGGCGCCCCCGGGTGCACCCTTCAACAGCAGGTGACATCGGTGGATTACATACAGGAGGATTACATGGATTGCGCTAATAATCAGGGAAGTACATAGAGTTATACGTTCATAGACCGAGTATTTTAAATTCAATAAAGTGCACTCGAGACATGCAGATTTTAACTGCAGGTAAACCTATGTACATGTGTATATGCCTTTCATTAAATGCTTAACTTGGTTATTTGTACATACATATATATATTGTCAAAATAATTAGACATTGACCTCTGTCTGCCCTCGAATTTGACGAACGTAGAGTCAAAACGGAGCCAGAGAGTTCTGCCTCTGTGTTAAGCAAGAAACTAAAAAACCGTTTCACACAGCTTTGCCGCCTTTTGTGCTCAAATCGATCTCTTAAACTCTTCGCTAGTTGCCTATTATTGGTCGCACAATCGTTGTTGTGTGCGCTCTCGCTTGCGAAGATAGAGCGCTGATACATTGTTGTTGCTATCCGCTCTTCGTCGTCGTTGCACTCCCTGTTGCGCTCTCGTTGTGCGCTTCAAACTTGTATGAGTGCATGCTCGGTACTCACCAGCTTTTGTTGTCCGCTGTTGTGAAGTTGGCTGTGCATTTGCGCTCCCCGTTGCGCTCTCGTGGTGCGCATCAAACTTATATGAGTGCATGCTCGGCACTCACCAGCCTTTGTTGTCCGCTGTTGTGAAGTTCGGCTGTGCATTTGCGCTCCCCGTTGCGCCCTCGTTGTCCGCATCAAACTTGTATGAGTGCATGCTCAGCACTCACCAGCCTAGATCGAGAAGCACTGGGTACTGTTAAGGCTTATCAGGTAACAGATGATAATTACCCGAAAGCTTTAAAGGCTTTAAAAACAGTGTATGACAACCAATGTCTCATATTTTTTAATAGCATCTCCAAGCTGTTCGAACTACCCAGTATGTCTGCACCGTCAGCAGCATCTTTGCGCAAGATGATTGATTCGGTGCGTGCCATTTATGAATCGCTGTTATCGCTAGGCTCTGAAAGAGATTTCCAATGCCATGTTAATACATTTAGTAATGAGCAAGGTAGACACTGGCACACGCTCAAGATGGGAAGAGAACTGGGACTACAACAAACTTCCATTGTGGAATGATTGTGAAGTTGCATTAAATAGACGCTATCAGCATTTGACTGCTGAAGAAGTCTCTTCTGCATGCGGCGTAGGTCGTAAGACACCTCATGACAGTGGAAAAAGAGGTGGAAAAACATCATTAGCCGTTGCTCTTCCAAGTCAGCTCCAAGGCAATAAGTGTGTTTTTTGCAAATCTGACGATCACTATGTTCAGTCTTGTTCATCATTTGCAGCAATACCCTGACAGAATCGATTTAAATTCGCAAAGAGTTTTCCTCTTTGTATAAACTGCTTGCGAATAGGACATTCGGTAGCCGCGTGTAAATCAGCTCACTGTCGTGTTTGTTCTAAGCCTCATCATTCAATGCTACACAGATACACTTCGGAGACTCCTCAGACTGCCTCAACGGCTATCCCAGTAGCTCCGAGGCCCATTGCGACACAGTTTTCGGCTGTGAACCACGAAAGTAGCGCCTCTGACCAAGTTCTCCTGGCAACTCCTCTTAGACTTAGCAGCTACAATTGAAGAGGCAAAAAAGGGGTATTCACTTATTGGGTATTGCTAACTGTCAGTCAATCGTTAGTCACAGTGTTCAGACATCGATAGCCTCACGAACAGACGACACACAAATCATGACTGATTTTGGTATCCTTCGGTCCATATCGTCGTATCAACCTGAGAAACTTACTGAGAAGATCACTGTGCCTGATAGCGTGCAGTTAGCTGATCCTCAGTTCCACAAGCCACAAAGCATTGACATGCTTCTCGGCGCCGATATCTTTTTTGATGTATTAAGAGAAGGCCGAATAAAGGGAACTAGCAACAGTCCAACACTCCAACTTACAGCCTTTGGTTGGATAGTGTCTGGTCGTTGTCGAACGAAGGAAAAGCCGCCCGTTCCTCAACTTTAATGAGCGTTGTGAAGGACGAGATCTATGTAGACTCGATCGTTCGAAAGTTCTGGGAGTTAGAAGACAAACCTAATACAATTAATTCAAATTTGTATACCCCAGAACAACAGCTGTGCGAGAAGTCCTTTATAGAGACTATTCGCCAAACCACCTCGGGTCGGCTCAGAGTGTCGTTGCCATTTAAATCTAGTCCGCACAGTCTAGGTATGTCATATGACATAGCCAGACGACGGTTCATGGCTCTGGAGAGAAGAATGTGCAAAGAAGATGACATTCGGCCCATGTACATTGACTTCATGAAGGAGTACTTGGCCTTGGGTCATATGAGTCCAGCAGATAATCAGATTCCGAGAGAGCCGCATTACTTCATTCCGTACCAATGCGTGCTAAGACCGCACAGCTCGTCAACGAAGCTCCGGGTAGTGTTCGATGCCTCTAGCAAATCGTCTTCTCAGTTGTCGCTGAATGATCTACTCATGGTGGGTCCGACCATTCAGCCTCAGTTATGGGAAACGTTGCTACGTTTTCGACTTCGCCCTTGGGCTGCAACCGCAGACATAGCAAAAATGTACCGTCAAATAGAATTAGACGAGTCCCAGCGCAACTTTCAACTTGTTGTGTGGAGAGAAAAGCTCACTGACCCGTCACAAATTTTTCGCTTAAATCCAGTAACGTATGGGACAGCTGCTGCGCCATTTTGGCAGTTCGATGCCTAAAGTATCTGAGCGAATTACATGCTTCCACTCACCCAGCTGCAGCTCGGTCCTTATCTCACGACTTTTATGTCGATGATTTGTTGACAGGATCAGACAGCGCTGAGGAGTTATGCTTGTTGCATCGCGATTTAATCGCAATTCTTCAAGGGTTTGGCTTCCATTTTACAAAATAGTCGTCCAACTGTAAGAAACTTGCAGCTCAATCAGCAGAGGACAACATTGTCATTGGTCATCACGAAGACACAAAGACCTTGGGATTAATTTGGAATCCGAAGGCTGACGTGTTCAGATATACAATGGAATCTACAAGAGATTCGAATCCTACCAAGCGGTCCGTTCTATCGTTTGTGGCACGATTATACGATCCCTTAGGTTTGCTAAGTCCGATTGTAACTCGTGCAAAGGTCCTGATACAGGAAATGTGGTTGAATAAGCTTGGATGGGATGACCAACTACCTGCCAAAATGATACAAGAGTTGGAAGCAGTGACCAACTGTTTTTCAGAATTAAATGCTTTGTGCATACCTCGTTACGTAGGTACGCTTAAAGCAAGAGGCTGTCAAGTCCATGGCTTTGCTGATGCGTCAACAAGAGCCTACGGCTGTTGTCTATACGTACGAGTGCAAACAGTTGAGGGTATCACTATCAGGTTACTAACCGCCAAGCCCAAAGTAGCCCCACTGAAAACGAAATCAGTGCCGCGGCTTGAACTGTGTGCTGCGGAGTTATTAGCTACCGTGTGGGACGCGGTAAAGAACTTACTCAACTGTCCATTAGACAAAGTTGTTCTTTGGTCAGACTCCGAAGTTGTTCTTCATTGGCTGCAAATGCACTCATCAAATTTGAACACATTTGTTGGCAATCGAGTAGCAACCATTCAGGAGTTGACAGCCAATGTCTCCTGGCGTCATGTCCCAACAAAAGACAACCCGGCGGACACAGTGTCTCGGGGATGTTCAGTTGAAGAACTTCGATCTTCAATCTGGTTTGGAGGACCGTCATTTTTACAACATTCAGAAGAATTGTGGCCAGCAAACCCACATATTAAGCTGTCGAAGGAATTGGAGTCGTTAGAGAGGCGTAGAGCTGCCTTTACTACGGTTGCAGTTGAGGAGATCGTGAATTCCATCACGCCATTAATAGAAGCTATATCTTCATTTCCAAGGCTGATCCGCATAATAGCTTACATGTTCCGCTTCATCAATGGAAGGAGCGAGAAACATGTATCTTTGATTCCTTCAGCTTCTGAATTAAGTTTCGCCTTTCTTGCAGCAGTATCTGTGCTTCAGCATACAGAATTCGCTCAAGAAATTGAAACATTAAAAAAGTCCACAGTTTTGCAACCGGCTCTTCAAAAACTGGCACCATTCCTGCATTCTCACCAACATGGCAAGCGTGCCTTGTGGTTAGTGCGGGTAGGAGGTCGTTTGATGAAAGCGCCATTAGCGCATAATGCCAAGTTCCCCTTGCTGCTGCCTAAGAAGTATCGATTTGTCACACTCTATTTAGAGCATTTGTATCGCTCGCATCCAATGGTGCTGATGGGATTACTTCGGCAACAGATCTGGGTGATCAATGCTCGAGAGATGTGCAGTGCAGTGGTGAGAAAATGCGTGCATTGCTTTCGATATAAGCCGAAGCTTTTGTCGCAAATAATGGGCAACCTTCCCGCTGATCGTTTACACGCGAACAGACCCTTTGAGATCAGCGAAGTGGACTTTTGTGCTCCAATTTTAGTTTCGTTGGGGATGCGGGGCAAAGCGCCCGTTAAGATGTATATTGCCATATTCGTCTGCTTCACTTCTAAGGCTGTATATATAGAGCTTGTAACCGATCTAACCTCTACCACCTTTCTGATGGGTTGATCTAGGTTTATTGGTCGACGTGCCCTTGGCCACCAATTTCGTGGGTGCGGCTCGCACGCTAGCAGACTTTGCGGCGAATTTCAGCGCCAATTCAGCTGCGATTCAAACATATGCTGCGGAACGGGGAATGGAGTTTGTTTTCATTCCTCCACGAGCGCCGCATTTCGGCGCCCTGTGGGAAGCAGCGGTGAAGTCGGCGAAAGGCCTGTTGCTCAAGGCAATTGGCAGCGCAGTGCTGCGCCAGGACGAGTTGGCAACGGTGCTCGTCGAGGTGGAGGCCATTCTCAATTCGCGGCCGATCATCGCTCCCAGCAGCAATCCAAACGACGGCGAGGTGCTCACTCCAGCTCATTTGCTGGTCGGCGCACCGCTCGTGCCGCTGCCACTCGCATCAACGCAGCCAATCGACGTCAGGCTGCCATACTTAAAAAGATGGCAGATGACATCAAGAATCAAGCAGCGATCCTGGACAGACTGGTCCAGGGACTACCAGCTCAGTCTGCAGCAAAGGAGCAAGTGGACGCGAGAGTCGAGGAACGTGGAAGTCGGCACAGTCGTCCTCGTGGGAGAGGACAACGCTCCGCCTCAGCAGTGGATGCTCGGCGTGGTGACCGAAGCGATACCCGGCGGAGATGGTAGGGTGCGAGTGGTGGTCATAAAGACCAAATCGGGAACATACAAACGCCCAATTCATCGCATTGCACCCTTGCCTATTACATAGTTTAGTTTAAGTATTAAGTGAAGTTGAAGCCCTACGGCCTTTCAACGCGGCCGATGTTCAGTCATTTGACTGGGCATAATGTTAGGCTTTAGGCTGTAAAGTGCATGAAATTAATTAGGGCACTGTAAAGAGCAGCACGAGAGCGACGAGAGCGGGATGGAGTGCTCTCGCTAGATGTTCGGGTCTCTGTGCTAGCTCTCTGCCCACTAGCTTAAGTTTGAAGTTGAATTAAATCAGTATCAAAAAGACTTCGTTGTCGGCCAGCTGGGTGTTGAAGATCCACGAATTGTTGTTGTTTCATGTGTTATATACACCAAGCCCTTTTGTCAGGACACAATAATTTTTTCAGTCATTAGTTCACTTACTAAGGCTCAACTCACGAGCAACCAATTTTTCGCTCTACTCAAAAAACCCCCAGACCCGTTTAATCATACGTGCAAACATTCAAAATATAGATTATCAACCGAACGAAGTGGAAAGTCTTCTGTAATTCCTTTGTTTACCGCCCATGGCATTACAATTAGGATTTAGTTTAAATTGGTTTCAATTGAACAATATTTTTGAGAATCATAAATGGCAAATGGGGAAATAATCGGTCTATAGACGAGTCATCATCAGCGCGGATTGAAAGCCTTACAAAAATGTCACAAACAATATAACTCGTATTAATAAATCGTTGAAAGATAAAACAATATAGGCAGAGCCATTTAAAAACAAATTTCGTTTAGAAATACTAAACCAATATACAGAAAACGCTGTAAAGGTACTTGTAAAGGTACGTTTTTCCAGCTGGGGCAGACTCAGCCTGGGTCAGGGTTACCTACAAGACAATTTATAGAATACAACAACTCACGGCCGCTGGCGGAGCTGCTCTCGCCTGGGAGTGTTGAGACGGTGACTTCTGCACCGCGCCGATCAAATTACAGACAAACATGGCAAGAAGGGGGTCTTGCTATTTCCAGCATCCACCCGTCAGACAATTTCAAACGAAAAAGGTTACTTCAACTTTCTTTTATTTAACTCTTAGCTTAATTCTCCTCACTTACGTTCTCTATTCCTTTGCCTATGTCTCGTGCTGTCTGCTTCTCTATACTCTACTCACTTCTCACTTTCGTTTATCACTTCTTCGCGCAACCGCTCACTCTCGAATCTCGACATAGACTGCCCTCATGCCCTTCGACCGATCGCGCTACGTCGCGATGCGACAAATTCGCCGCGATCGCTGCAGCCACCGGCGACGCGGAGCCTAGTTCAACTTCGCTTCATTGCGCTTAAACCCTATACCCTACTTACAGCTACTTATGACTAAAATATAATACAAATAATAATAAACTTACGACTAAACGCGCTCCATTGCGCCTACGCCTAATCTTCATTATTTATCTCCTAATCAAATCTCTTACTCACTATACTTATTTACTATACAAAATCAACTTATGACTAACCTACTACTAAATGTGAGGCGGCAGATTTATCCCCCCCCCCCCCTTTCTTCGGGCAACGCAGCACGTCTCGGTGTGTTCTTCCACCTGTCCCTCGTCGTCCGTAAGTCCCGCGTCGTCTTCACTTCCGATTCGGAAAAATGGCTTCAACTGCGCTACGATGGCCACCCTTCTCTTGCGCTCGCCCTCCCTCGCGAGTCGCACGATATTGGGGGAAAAAAATTTAATTTCGGGTCAGTTTCGCTGCGAAGCCTTCAGCTGCGTTGGACAGCTGGTGCTGACGCAGCAGGACAAGAGACCCGATCGTGGGCCTCCATTTGCGCCTGTGAAGATTATAATACGCCTTTTGCAAGTTACTGCGTGCGATCGAGAAGAGATCTCGCAGTCGATCCTGCCTTTCCCGGTCGCTGAGCTCTTTAGTCGCTGATCCCGGGGTCACCTCGTCATACAGTGCGGCCTACAAGCGTGGTTCCCGGCCCAACATCAGGAACGACGGGCTGAAGCCAGTCGAGTCCGCCACACTGGAATTTACTGCCAGCGCTATCTCAGGCAGCAGCTCGTCCCACGACCTTTGATGACCCTCAATGAATAGCGCTATCATTGTTTTCACCGTGCGATTTGTCCTCTCCGTCGGATTCTCCTGGGGGCCATACGGGGCCGTATACTGCAGGATTACTCCCAGCGATTGCATAAATGACCGGAAACTCCTGCTCGCGAACTGCACCCCATTTTCACACACGAACGTTTTCGGTACCCCGAACCGACCAAGGACTCGTTCGCGCAATGCTGCGAGTCGTGGCCGTCGCCCTCCTCAGGGATACGAGTTCCACCCATTTGGCGAACGCATCATGGAACACTAACAGCATCGTGTTGCCATGCTTTGGCCGAGGCAGAGGGCCCACGAAATCTGCGCATAGGACCGCCATCGGCTCGGCCACTTGCATCTGTCCTGCCGGTCGTCGCTGTTCGCTCTTGAGCTACTGGCACGGCTCACAGCACCTCACGTACTTGGTGGCGTCCCGAAACATGCCGGGCCAATAGTAGCGCTGGGCGAGCCGGCATGCCGTCTTCCGCACGCCTTGATGACCGGCCGTAGGGGCGTCGTGGCACTCTTGCATCACCCGTCCTCGCTGCTCTACGGGGAAGCACAGCTTCCACGGGACATAGTCCTCTTCGTCCGTCCGATGTCCCAGGTTCCTGTACAGCTGTGTCGGGCTCCCGAGCGATACTCTCCCGCATCTTCGCGATCCACCTACGCGTTCTTCCGTCTGCCTCTGCCTGTTGGCAGACCTCAAGAGGCTGCCTCGGCCACCACGTTCAGCTTCCCTCGCCGATACTGAACATCGAATTAGAATTGTTGCAATTCCAGCGCCCACCGAGCAATTTTTCCTGTGGGACTCTAGCAGCGCACCATCCTGATCGCCCACACGATGGCGAGACACTCCTTCTCGGTTGCCGAGTAATTCGCCTCCGCTCTCAACAGCCTTCGACTCGCGTATGCTCTTCATCCTCTACCGTCTGTGTCAACACGGCGCCCAGACCATAATCGCTGGCGTCGGTCTGCAACACAAACTTAGAGGAGAAGTCTGGGCATGCCAAGACGGGTGCGGTCGTCAACTTGTCCTTGAGCCTCTAGAGCGCCTCTTCCTGTTCTTGGTCCCACTTCCACTTGACGCCTTTCTTCAGGAGTGACGTCATCGGTTGCACCAGGGATGCGAAGTCCGGTACGAAACGCCTGTACCACGACGCCATCCCCAAACATTGCCGCAGCTCTTTGAGGTTTGAAGGAGCTGGGAGTTTCCGGATCGCCTCGACCTTCGCCGGATCCGTACTGATTCCCTCCCCTGTCAGCACATACCCCAGACAGACTAACCTTTCTCTGAAGAAATTGCATTTCTTGCGATTAACTTTGAGGTTGGCTGCTCTCAACCTCCGAAACACCTCCCTCAAGTTCGCCATATGCTGCTCTTTATCGGCGCCTATCACTACAATATCGTCGAGGTATGCAAGCGCGTACGGCTCCATCTCCGGCCCTATAACCTTGTCGAGCGCCCTCTGAAACGTTGTCCCGGCCGAGTGCAACCGAATGGCATCCCTCGCCATTGAAATAAACCCTGCCCCGGCACAGTGAACGCCGTGCATTCCCTACTGTCCACCGCCATAGGTATTTGCCAATAGCCGCTCTTTAGGTCTAGCATCGAGATGACACGCGCGTGACTCAACCTCTCGAGGATGTAGTTGATCCGAGGGACTGGATAAGCGTCGGGTATCGAATGATTGTTCAACTGCCGGTAGTCGATGCACATGAGCCATTCCCCTGTCTTTTTCTTCACCAAGACTATTGGCGCACTGTACGGACTCCTAGATGGCTCAATTGCTCCAATTCGAAGCAGCTCCTGCACCTCCTCATCAATCACCTTCTGCATAGCGGGATTCTTGGGATTATACCTCTGCTTCAGAGGCCTATCATCCCTCATCCGGATGCTATGTTCGCCGACGTGGGACACTCCTTCGAGGTGCTCGAACAGCGCCAGTTCGTCCTCGAAGAATCTCTTGATCCCACTCTCCAGATCAGTCGGCCACTTCGTATGACCTACGTTCGGCTCCTCCTCGTTCTCGTCCTCGCCTTCGATCCCTCCTGCCTCGGGCAAGCGCTCGTTTATCGCCTGGACCTTTAAAATCTCCGCTTCGTCGGTCATCTCCGTACCACTGCATTCGGTCGTCCTCCTCGGTCGTCGTGCAGGCGTCTCCCGTCTTTCTCTCGGGGCACCCTCTAACGACGTATCCTTGGAGATGGATGGCAACTTCTTCCCCGATGTTGCGGAATCAGTCCTCATATGTAGCTCGGCGCATCCACAGCGCACGGTCGTCCCCATGGCGGCCAGGAAATCCATCCCTAGGATGACCTGGTCCAACATAGTCGGTATGATGAGTAGTGCTATCTGCACGGCCCTGCCGGCGAGATCCACCTGCACCCTCATCAGCTTCCTCACATCTAACGACGACCCATCCGCCAACCTGATGCGCGAGTGCACCTTATCTACCTTTCCCGCGATCGCCTTCCTCCGCACGCAGTCTCCGCTCATGAAACTACAGCTAGCCCCTGTGTCGATCGTAGCGTCCATCTCGCAACCGGCGATCCTAACGCGCGCTACGATCCGGCCTTCCTTCACGACCAACGGACGCTCACTCAGCTCTCCTACGATCGGTTGGCGTCGCCCTTACCTGAGGGGGACGCCCTTGCCCGTTTCCCGAGTCTGTTGGGCTACAGCAGTCTCGCGTGTCGATCCCTACTTTTCCGCATCGTTGGCAGAAGACCACCCGCTCGTTAGGACATTCTCGCGCAAAGTGACCTGGCTGCGAACATCGGAAGCATACTCGCCGCGCGTCAGAAACAGTTCGATTCTCTGAAGCCATCATCCGATGCATGGCTTCGGCCGGCCTCGCACCGGTCGATTCGGCTTCGCACCTATGCGGTCGACCTTCGTGGGGCCCTCGGACCGAATGTCGGGGCCGGGATATGTCCATATAACTGAGATCTCCTCAAGTCAGGTTCGGACTTCCAGCAAGAGGGGTGCCCAAGTCCCGATACGGCACTTCCCAGACTGGGCTCCAGCGCCTTGGCATCTTGAGATTCTAACTCGGCCAGCCGGGCCCAGACCTCTGCGGAATGTCCACCGCCTTGGATGATGCTAGCTAATCGCCTGCGCAACTCCTCCACGCGGGCGTCTCTCTCTAGCCCGAGCTCTTGGGTCACAGACATCAACTCCTCTTTCCGCCGTAGGTACACCCAACGGACGCCCACCCCCGGATTCCGACATTCACTCGGATCCATGGTAGTGTTAGCGAGAATTTTATTTATTAAAAAATTTTATTTTTATTTTATCGATTTTTATTTAACTCACTTTATCATGGCCCTCGGCCCACTGTTCCCCACACTCACTGTACAGATTTTGAGCTACCGCGCACCGAAATTTCCCCACTTGTTTGCGTGGTCTCGACCCACGGTTAGCCTCTCGCTCTCCGACACACGCACCGCTATCAGCCAACGGCACCGACAATGCTCTCCCTCGCACGCCGATCACAAGTCTTCGCTTGTCGCGTCACTTCTGTGTGTGTGTGTGTGTGGCTGGCTGCCGTCGCTCGCTTGGCCACGGCTTCACTCTCTCCCTCTCTTTCTCTTTGCGCTCGCCCTTCGTTGCTGGGCTCGAGTGCATTCACACGCGTCGCCCGTTTCTTCTATCTCCTCCTATTCCCCTGTTCTTCTTTCAACTTATGCGCGCTAGCTCGAACGCTCACTGCCGAGATTTTCGGCACCTCTTCCCCCGCCCGTTTTACTTACGTCTCTGATTCCCACACTCGCAATTGGCGCGCCAATTCGGTCAAACTGCACGCCAGAAATGTTAGAGTTCTGTGTCGATTATGCGCGTATGTCTGAGCGTATTTATTTGGCACACGATGCGGGGCTTTATGCCGCCCGTGTACCGGACGCACTAGGGTAGGGGACGGGAAATACTGCCACTCACGGCCGCTGGCGGAGCTGCTCTCGCCTGGGAGTGTTGAGACGGTGTTTGACGGCTGCACCGCGCCGATCAAATTACAGACAAAGATGGCAAGAGGGGGGTCTTGCTATTTCCAGCATCCACCCGTCAGACAATTTCAAACGCAAAAGGTCACTTCAACTTTCTTTTTTGCCTATGTCTCGTGCTGTCTGGTTCTCTATAATTCACTCACTTCTCACTTTCGTTTATCACTTCTTCGCGCAACCGCTCACTCTCGAATCTCGACATAGACTGCCCTCATGCCCTTCGACCGATCGCGCTACGTCGCGATGCGACAAATTCGCCGCGATCGCTGCAGCCACCGGCGACGCGGAGCCTAGCTCAACTTCGCTTCATTGCGCTTAAACCCTATACCCTACTTACAGCTACTTATGACTAAAATATAATACAAATAATAATAAACTTACGACTAACCGCGCTCCATTGCGCCTACGCCTAATCTTCATTATTTATCTCCTAATCAAATCTCTTACTCACTATACTTATTTACTATACAAAATCAACTTATGACTAACCTACTACTAAATGTGAGGCGGCAGATTTATCGCCGCCTTACAACGCGTTTAAAATACAGCAAGAGTTGGACGATATCAATTCAGATTTAGTCCCTCGATCAACATTAGAGGAATTGTGTGTGTCACCCAAGGCACTACTAAAGAAGCTAGAAATTTGTTAAGTGCTGGGACGCACCGGCGTGCGGAGAGGGAAAATATAGCTACTCGTCGCAAGGCTCGCACGGGAAGCCGAGGGCAGACGGTGGGCGTGGAGAGCACTCTAACCGTAGGCTCCACGTTTTCTCACGGCCTCGGGGCGTCCACCGACAGGCAGAGCTACTCGTGCCTTCTGGTTTTGATTCAGCGGTCACTTATTTATTTCTTTTAATTTATTTTTCATTAACTTACTTTTCTATCGTCCTTTCTATTTATTTCTCCGCCTCTCAGTTACGTCTTTCTCACGGCCGGTTCTTGCACTCTCACTTCCAAAAATAAATCTGCTCTCACTCGCTTGGACAATCGACACCGACTCTATTTCTTTGGGCCGGCGACACGCCCTCACCATCTAATGGCGCGCATCTAAGTCGTTGCTACTTAAATTAAAAATATTTAGGGCGTGCCCGCCATGGGCCGCCTCTGCGCTCCATTGCGCCTACTAATGTACCTATTCCCAAACTTAAGACTACTTAAAATTTATACAAATCCATACTAATAACTAACTTATTATTAAATGTGAAGCGACGGATTTTTCGCGCCTTACAAACTTTCGGATGAATTGTGGCCACGTCTTCACGTCCGTCCCACGTCTTCACGATCCACTGCCTGTTGGCAGCCCTCTAGAGGTTGCCTCGAGAGGGCGTCGGCCATCACGTTCAACCGCAATTCTCACGCGGTCCAAATATAAGTGGCCGATCATATATCAAATGTTTATGTAGATCGCGTCTTGTATATTTAACAAAAAGGTGTCACTTTGTGCACATGCACTATACACTGTTCACTGTTCACTGTTGTGTCGGGTATATATAGATATACTACACCTCCCTTTCTAAAAAAATAACGTAATATTATGAAGTTATTTAAGTATAATATGTATGTATTATATGTTTATTAATGTTTAATATGTTAAATGATTTTGTTTTGAATTCTTAATTTTTAATTTAAGTTTAATTTGATTTTAATTATTATTAATATTTTTTTTTTTCAATTTAATTGTTATTTCTGTGGTTTTATGAAATTAGAAAAGATAATTTGCATATATTAGGTAGAAAATGAAAGAGAAATAAACGGAATATTGGAATATAAAAATTAATAATTTTTTTTTTTTTTGAAGTGGTTGATCAGACCCCTCTTCTTTTCATGAAACGTTTCATTGGGTATATACTTTTAACCTATCCTTATGAGCTTTTTGTTCTCTATTTTTCTGATTCTTTATGATTATATTATTGTTATTTTCTATACTAATTACCTCGATTGGTCTTATATTAGATGGTTCTAGTTTATGATCTGTCACGTTTTTTAAGTAAACTTGGTCTCCAATTTTTATTTTAAAATCTAATACTTTATCATTTTTATACCCTGAACCCCTTGAAAATGGGAAAATCAATGTATGTAACAGGGAGAAGGGGGCGTGACAGACCCCATAAAGTATATATATTTTTGATCAGGGAGACAAGCCGAGTCGTTTTAGCCCTGTCCGTCTGTCCGTCTGTCTGTCCGTATGTATGAACGCGTCGTTCTCAGAACCTATAATAGCTAGAGACTTGAAATGTTTTATGTAGGTTCCTGTATAGCACGAAAAGATCGAGTTTGTTAAAAAAATCGATGCTCCGTTATATAACTCCCGTATATCAAATACTAGAGACTTGTGCTTTGGCACATATATACATATGGATGACATGATCACGCCCAACAAGTTTGATCAAAATCGTTACTCTAAAAAAAAGTTATTAAGCATTTAATTTCCCATAGCATTGCCATGCAAATCAGACAAAGAACAGCTGACGCAGCGACTGGCGTTTGTGTGTGTGCGCCTGTGCGTGTGTGTGTATGTTTTGCTTGTAATGAACGTACATATGCATGTGTATTTAAAAGAAACAAAGAATGCTTGGAATAACGGTTCTTCATAGGGTTTAGGGTATACCCTTGTCCAGCGGTCTCGACTAGATTTTTATACTATTTCACGTAGTGATATAGTATATTGGTTTTGTGCAATGTCCGTCATGCTGTCCGTCCGTCTGTCCGTCCGTCCGTCTGTCCGTCTGTCCGTCTGTCCGTCTGTCCGTATGAACGCAAACCATTTCGACGCTATTGAAGCTAGAGACTTGAAATTTGAAATATATACTCGTGTATACCCTCGTCTGATAAAGTGTCAAGATTTTCCCGATACGCCCACTAGGGGCGTGGCAAATCGGAAAATGCATTTTCCTGTATCTCAGAAACACTACTTCTAGAAGGGCTAGAGTGTTGAGATTTTAACTGAACACTCATGTCGACATCCCAAAATCAAAAAGCTATGGCGGATATATCTACGCCCATCGGGGGCGTGGCAAATCGGGTCAAACTGTATCTTCTACAGTTTTAAAGCTAGAACGCCCAAATTTGGCACGTGGGTTACTGTTACGATCCTATAAAGATCGCCCAAAAATTTTATGGCCACGCCTACTAGGGGCGTGGCAAATCGGATCTGAATATATAGTGATTTTACTAGAGTCGTTATATTTTGAGCACTATTGATGCCAAAGACTTGAGACTTGGTATATATACTCGGGTTAACATCCCACGACCGATAAGCTATGGCGGATATATCTACGCCTTCAGGGGGCGTGGCAACAAATATCAGCTTATATCTCCCACAGTTTTAGTGCTAGAATCTTCAAAATTGGATGCTAGGTTACTGGGGGCCTCCTCTATCGATTTCTCAAAAATTATTGTTACGCCCCAAAAGGGGTGTTACATACAGAAAAATACCCTGTAATTTTCGCATTTTTCGAATGAAAGCATCCAAACTTTACAGTTATATTCTTAAACGCCCACTCTATGCACATGCCAAAAATTATTTGTCTACGGCCACTGGGGGCGTGGCAAATCAAAACTGTAAAATCTGTAGCTTCTGAGCCAATAACGCGCCACATAATGACTTTGTGACCTTTGACCTTGTCTTTTGATTTGCCAAATTATATATATGTGTTAGAAAAGAATATTTTATTAATACAAAATAACTAAATAAAGAAAATGTAACAAAAAAAATATCACATTTTCTGAGTTGCCACCTCGCTCATTTTGGGAGTTGCCACCTCTCTTATTTGGAGAGATGCCACATCTCTCGATTTAGGTGCGTATTCTTGCTGAGGTAAGGCAATCGAGATAAATCGAGGAGGTGGCATCCCTAAGCTTCGATTCTAATTGAAACTGTCTGGCTACCTCCAATGAAAAGTTTTAATCTGCAGCTAATTTAAGCGGCGACAGTGGGGATTTAAGGTTAAATTTAAAAAAATATAATGTGATAGATGCCCCTGTGTGCTGTTGGGACGTGAAATAGTATTTCGCTGTCGGTTGCGTCCGACAGCAACGTTCTTACTTGTTCTTACTTGTTTTCTTTTTCTTTAACTTTATTTTTTTCTAAACGTATTCACGCTCTTTTGTAAGCGTTTTCTTGTCTAAACTTAACCTCTTTAGAATAATCCTCTATATTATATATAGGTTCTATACCAGATACACTATTAAATTGTATTGGTAGGTTATTCTGCCTTCCAAATACTAGTTCATAAGGACAATAATTATGAGTTACTGATGGTGTTGTGTTAAAACAATACACGAAATACTTTAACCATATGTCCCAGTCAGTTTTATCTACTGATATATAGGAACGAATGTACTCGTTGAATGTCCTATGACATTCTCTCAACAGTACCTAATGTCTGGTGGTGGTGTGCAGTAGACGCTATGTTGTGTATTTTTAAATATTTGCACAGGTCAGTAATAATGGAATTTTTGTATTCTGTTCCCATGTCCGTAATGAACGTCTTCATTGGACCGTACTTCAGAATAAAAGATTCAAATGTAACTTTTGCGACAGTTGTTGCATTTTTGTTTGCAACCGAAATGGCTACTAAATATTTCGTCAAATTACAAGTCAAGCTGATTGCGTATTCATTTCAATTTTCTGAGCGTGGTAGTGGACCTATTGTGTCAACTATCACTCTGTCAAAAGCATATATTGGTGTTTCTGTCATAGCCATAGGTGATCTATTATGTTTCGTCGTTTTCGACGACAGGCATTTTGGACATTTCTTAATGTACTCTTTTACATGTTTAGTCATGTTTTTCCAATAATATTTTCTCAGTATTTTTGTCCACGTTTTGTTGATGTCTGTATGACCTCCTTGACTTGGATCGTCATGGAATGAAGACAATATACCTTCTATTTCTTTCTTATTATTTATTTGGGTCACCGACTTGAGTAGCGCTACCCATAGAAATTTTAAAAGATTCTATAGAGATGATCTCAAAGGTATTTTCGCACGGTGCCACTTTGACTTGGCTGATATTAAGTATACCGGCTTCTGAAAAGAATTGACCTAGGTCAATAATTTCATTGGTGTACATATCGCTTATGTCCAATCATGCCATTACTCTCTTTCCATGTTTAAATAAGCATAGAGAATCAGTTATTCGCAAAGTCACTACTTTTCGTACCTCGTCATTGCAAATGACTTCGAGTACTTAGGGCTAAGAAGCTTTATTTTGAACTTGCTTAGGCATAGTTTCATTTTTGTTCTCTGGCCAGAGATTATTTTGTCTGCCTGGTAGTGACTTTCCGGACTTTTCTATTTATGTCAATAAGATCTTCTATTGTTATTCTAGATAGGTCGACTGCCACAATATTGTCTTTCCCTCCCAGATACTCTACTGTGAAATCATATTCTTCCAATTCGAGTCGCATTCGTGTTAATTATACCCTGAACCCATTGGAAATGGGAAATAAGGGTATAATGTTTCTGTTGAAATGTATGTAACAGGCAGAAGGAGGCGTGGCAGCCCCATAAAGTATATATATTCTTGATCAGGAGAGAAGCCGAGTCGACATAGCCCTGTCCGTCTGTCTGTCCGTCTGTCCGTCCGTCCATCCGTCCGTCCATCCGTCCGTCCATCCGTCCGTCTGTCCGTATGTATGAACGCGTCGTTCTCAGAACCTACAAGAGCTAGAGACTTGAAATTTTTTATGTAGGTTCCTGTTAGTTAAGCCTTATGCAATTTCGTTTTTGTTAAATTTTGGATGCCACGCCCCATTCACCTCAAATTTATAAGTCCCGTATATCAAATATTAGAGACTTGTGCTTTGGCACCTCGTGTACAAAAAATGAGCATTTCTCTGGATGTAATTTCAGATTATGTTTTCTGCAAAGTTTGAAAACATCTATTAAATTTTTAATCATATGTTGTTGTTCAGAACAACCAATAACAATTTAATCATCCATATAAAGGAAAGCTTGTTAAGGCTCAAGGCCTGAGAATCCTATTGTCATCATTCTCTGAAATGAGTTAGAAGCTATATTTAAACCAAATGGTAATCGCGTGAAGCGATATGAACCATTGCTTGTTGAAAAAGAAGTTACATTTCTTGAGTTTTCCTTATGTTCAATTTGGTGGAAACTTGACATTAAATTAATGCATGAAAAATATTTAGCTCGACCCAATTGATGAAGAATATCGTCAATTCTGGGGAGTGGGAATTTATCAGACAGCAATGTTTTGTTTACTTGACGATAGACAATTACTAACCTACAATTGATTATCTGTTCTCTAGAGAAGTGATATTTTATATCCATATATTTGGCTCTTTTGTGACATGAGGGGTTGTTTGCTATGCTGATGCAACCTTGGTTGTCTTCATATATCTTAATGGGCCTTTTTCAGTTATATATTAACACTCCTTAGAAGTGATTTCAACCATAAAGCTTCTCTCACAGCTTCAAAGAGGGCCATATACTCAGCTTCAGCTGACGAGTCTGCTACTGAGTTTTGCCCTTTCGTATTCCAACAAATCATATTAGAATAAAACAATTTAAATAAATAGCCCGTTGTACTTTTCCTATCAATTTCATTTCCACCCCAATCTGAGTCGACAAAACTAACTATTGTATTTTCAAACGATGTATTCTTTTTAAAAAGAAGTTTCATATAAATTGTGCCTTTTAAATATCTGATTACTTTTTCTAAGCACTGTTATAATTCTGAATTATTTTTTAACTAATTCATATTTCTAGCTATAGTCTTCAAATTTTGCATTTAGTGTTATTTGGGTCTAACGCAATTTCGGAATTTGTTAAATTTTGGATGACACGTCCCCTTCGCCTCAAATTAGTATATCAAATACTAGAGACTTGTGCTTTGGCACATACATATATATGGATATACATGATCACGGCTAACAAGTTTGATCAAAATCGTTACTCAAGAGAAAAAGTTATTAAACATTTAATTTCCCATATCATTGCCATACAAAGCAGCCAAAGAACAGCTGACGCAATGTGTATGTGTTGCTTGTAATGAACATATATATACATATATTAAAGAAACGGAGATTGTTTGGAATTGGGGTTCTTCGCTAGTCGAGCGGTCTCGACTAGAGTTTTCTTACTTGTTGTTTCTCTCTTTCAAAAAAATTGTTTACCACTATTCTTATTATAATTCAGAATATTTTTTTGTTCACCCTCCTTACTCTCATTCAGAATACTTTCACGGTTCTCTTCCTTACTCTCTTTCAGGAAATTTTCATTATTTGTTTCTCTACTCTCATTTGGGATTTCTTCTTCAAATTTTGATGCTCTAGAATTGACCATATTTGTCGCATCGACAACAACGTCCCTAGCAACAAAAAACTTTTTTTGCATGGCATCCCATAATTTATAACAATTTTGTTCATATCCTATATCTTTATATGATTTCTCATCTAATTTTTATACTATTTCACGTAGTGATATAGTATATTGGGTTTGTGCAATGTCCGTCATGCTGTCCGTCCGTCTGTCCGTCTGTCCGTATGAACGCAAACCATTTCGACGCTATTGAAGCTAGAGACTTGAAATTTGAAATATATACTCGTGTATACCCTCGTCTGATAAAGTGTCAAGATTTTCCCGATACGCCCACTGGGGGCGTGGCAAATCGGAAAATGCATTTTCCTGTATCTCAGAAACACTACTTCTAGAAGAGCTAGAGAGTTGGGATTTTAACTGAACACTCATGACGACATCCCAAAATAAAAAAGCTATGGCGGATATATCTACGCCCATTGGGGGCGTGGCAAATCGGGTCAAACTGTATCTTCTACAGTTTTAAAGCTAGAACGCCCAAATTTGGCACGTAGGTTACTGTTAAGATCCTATAAAGATCGACCAAAAATTGTAATGGCCACGCCTACTAGGGGCGTGGTAAATCGGATCTGAATATATAGTGGTTTTACTAGTTTCGTTATATTTTGAGCACTATTGATGCTAAAGACTTAAAACTTGGTATATATACTCGGGTTAACATCCCACGACCGATAAGCTATGGCGGATATATCTACGCCTTCAGGGGGCGTGGCAACTAATATCAGCTTATATCTCCCACAGCTTTATAATTTTTATACCCTGAACCCCTTGAAAATGGGAAAATCAATGTATGTAACAGGGAGAAGGGGGCGTGACAGACCCCATAAAGTATATATATTTTTGATCAGGGAGACAAGCCGAGTCGTTTTAGCCCTGTCCGTCTGTCCGTCTGTCTGTCCGTATGTATGAACGCGTCGTTCTCAGAACCTATAATAGCTAGAGACTTGAAATGTTTTATGTAGGTTCCTGTATAGCACGAAAAGATCGAGTTTGTTAAAAAAATCGATGCTCCGTTATATAACTCCCGTATATCAAATACTAGAGACTTGTGCTTTGGCACATATATACATATGGATGACATGATCACGCCCAACAAGTTTGATCAAAATCGTTACTCTAAAAAAAAAGTTATTAAGCATT
This sequence comes from Drosophila paranaensis, assembly GCA_035047545.1. Lineage (NCBI taxonomy): Eukaryota > Metazoa > Arthropoda > Insecta > Diptera > Drosophilidae > Drosophila > Drosophila paranaensis. The sequence continues at coordinate 79,489 of JAWNPL010000176.1, read as the reverse complement.
TAATTTCCCATAGCATTGCCATGCAAATCAGACAAAGAACAGCTGACGCAGCGACTGGCGTTTGTGTGTGTGCGCCTGTGCGTGTGTGTGTATGTTTTGCTTGTAATGAACGTACATATGCATGTGTATTTAAAAGAAACAAAGAATGCTTGGAATAACGGTTCTTCATAGGGTTTAGGGTATACCCTTGTCCAGCGGTCTCGACTAGATTTTTATACTATTTCACGTAGTGATATAGTATATTGGTTTTGTGCAATGTCCGTCATGCTGTCCGTCCGTCTGTCCGTCCGTCCGTCTGTCCGTCTGTCCGTATGAACGCAAACCATTTCGACGCTATTGAAGCTAGAGACTTGAAATTTGAAATATATACTCGTGTATACCCTCGTCTGATAAAGTGTCAAGATTTTCCCGATACGCCTACTAGGGGCGTGGCAAATCGGAAAATGCATTTTCCTGTATCTCAGAAACACTACTTCTAGAAGGGCTAGAGTGTTGAGATTTTAACTGAACACTCATGTCGACATCCCAAAATCAAAAAGCTATGGCGGATATATCTACGCCCATCGGGGGCGTGGCAAATCGGGTCAAACTGTATCTTCTACAGTTTTAAAGCTAGAACGCCCAAATTTGGCACGTAAGTTACTGTTACGATCCTATAAAGATCGCCCAAAAAATTTTATGGCCACGCCTACTAGGGGCGTGGCAAATCGGATCTGAATATATAGTGATTTTACTAGTTTCGTTATATTTTGAGCACTATTGATGCCAGAGACTTGAGACTTGGTATATATACTCGGGTTAACATCCCACGACCGATAAGCTATGGCGGATATATCTACGCCTTCAGGGGGCGTGGCAACAAATATCAGCTTATATCTCCCACAGTTTTAGTGCTAGAAGCTTCAAAATTGGATGCTAGGTTACTGGGGGCCTCCTCTATCGATTTCTCAAAAATTATTGTTACGCCCCAAAAGGGGTGTGACATACAGAAAAATACCCTGTAATTTTCGCATTTTTCGAATGAAAGCATCCAAACTTTACAGTTATATTCTTAAACGCCCACTCTATGCACATGCCAAAAGTTATTTGTCTACGGCCACTGGGGGCGTGGCAAATCAAAACTGTAAAATCTGTAGCTTCTGAGCCAATAACGCGCCACATAATGACTTTGTGACCTTTGATCTTGTCTTTTGATTTGCCAAATTATATATATGTGTTAGAAAAGAATATTTTATTAATACAAAATAACTAAATAAAGAAAATGTAACAAAAAAAAAATATCACATTTTCTGAGTTGCCACCTCGCTCATTTTGGGAGTTGCCACCTCTCTTATTTGGAGAGATGCCACATCTCTCGATTTAGGTGCGTGTTCTTGCTGAGGTAAGGCAATCGAGATAAATCGAGGGAGGTGGCATCCCTAAGCTTCGATTCTAATTGAAACTGTCTGGCTACCTCCAATGAAAAGTTTTAATCTGCAGCTAATTTAAGCGGCGACAGTGGGGATTTAAGGTTAAATTAAAAAAAATATAATGTGATAGATGCCCCTGTGTGCTGTTGGGACGTGAAATAGTATTTCGCTGTCGGTTGCGTCCGACAGCAACGTTCTTACTTGTTCTTACTTGTTTTCTTTTTCTTTAACTTTATTTTTTTCTAAACGTATTCACGCTCTTTTGTAAGCGTTTTCTTGTCTAAACTTAACCTCTTTAGAATAATCCTCTATATTATATATAGGTTCTATACCAGATACACTATTAAATTGTATTGGTAGGTTATTCTGCCTTCCAAATACTAGTTCATAAGGACAATAATTATGAGTTACTGATGGTGTTGTGTTAAAACAATACACGAAATACTTTAACCATGTGTCCCAGTCAGTTTTATCTACTGATATATAGGAACGAATGTACTCGTTGAATGTCCTATGACATTCTCTCAACAGTACCTAATGTCTGGTGGTGGTGTGCAGTAGACGCTATGTTGTGTATTTTTAAATATTTGCACAGGTCAGTAATAATGGAATTTTTGTATTCTGTTCCCATGTCCGTAATGAACGTCTTCATTGGACCGTACTTCAGAATAAAAGATTCAAATGTAACTTTTGCGACAGTTGTTGCATTTTTGTTTGCAACCGAAATGGCTACTAAATATTTCGTCAAATTACAAGTTAAGCTGATTGCGTATTCATTTCAATTTTCTGAGCGTGGTAGTGGACCTATTGTGTCAACTATCACTCTGTCAAAAGCATATATTGGTGTTTCTGTCATAGCCATAGGTGATCTATTATGTTTCGTCGTTTTCGACGACAGGCATTTTGGACATTTCTTAATGTACTCTTTTACATGTTTAGTCATGTTTTTCCAATAATATTTTCTCAGTATTTTTGTCCACGTTTTGTTGATGTCTGTATGACCTCCTTGACTTGGATCGTCATGGAATGAAGACAATATACCTTCTATTTCTTTCTTATTATTTATTTGGGTCACCGACTTGAGTAGCGCTACCCATAGAAATTTTAAAAGATTCTATAGAGATGATCTCAAAGGTATTTTCGCACGGTGCCACTTTGACTTGGCTGATATTAAGTATACCGGCTTCTGAAAGAATTGACCTAGGTCAATAATTTCATTGGTGTACATATCGCTTATGTCCAATCATGCCATTACTCTCTTTCCATGTTTAAATAAGCATAGAGAATCAGTTATTCGCAAAGTCACTACTTTTCGTACCTCGTCATTGCAAATGACTTCGAGTACTTAGGGCTAAGAAGCTTTATTTTGAACTTGCTTAGGCATAGTTTCATTTTTGTTCTCTGGCCAGAGATTATTTTGTCTGCCTGGTAGTGACTTTCCGGACTTTTCTATTTATGTCAATAAGATCTTCTATTGTTATTCTAGATAGGTCGACTGCCACAATATTGTCTTTCCCTCCCAGATACTCTACTGTGAAATCATATTCTTCCAATTCGAGTCGCATTCGTGTTAATTATACCCTGAACCCATTGGAAATGGGAAATAAGGGTATAATGTTTCTGTTGAAATGTATGTAACAGGCAGAAGGAGGCGTGGCAGCCCCATAAAGTATATATATTCTTGATCAGGGAGAGAAGCCGAGTCGACATAGCCCTGTCCGTCTGTCTGTCCGTCTGTCCGTCCGTCCATCCGTCCGTCCATCCGTCCGTCCATCCGTCCGTCTGTCCGTATGTATGAACGCGTCGTTCTCAGAACCTACAAGAGCTAGAGACTTGAAATTTTTTATGTAGGTTCCTGTTAGTTAAGCCTTATGCAATTTCGTTTTTGTTAAATTTTGGATGCCACGCCCCATTCACCCTCAAATTTATGAGTCCCGTATATCAAATATTAGAGACTTGTGCTTTGGCACCTCGTGTACAAAAAAATGAGCATTTCTCTGGATGTAATTTCAGATTATGTTTTCTGCAAAGTTTGAAAACATCTATTAAATTTTTAATCATATGTTGTTGTTCAGAACAACCAATAACAATTTAATCATCCATATAAAGGAAAGCTTGTTAAGGCTCAAGGCCTGAGAATCCTATTGTCATCATTCTCTGAAATGAGTTAGAAGCTATATTTAAACCAAATGGTAATCGCGTGAAGCGATATGAACCATTGCTTGTTGAAAAAGAAGTTACATTTCTTGAGTTTTCCTTATGTTCAATTTGGTGGAAACTTGACATTAAATTAAGGCATGAAAAATATTTAGCTCGACCCAATTGATGAAGAATATCGTCAATTCTGGGGAGTGGGAATTTATCAGACAGCAATGTTTTGTTTACTTGACGATAGACAATTACTAACCTACAATTGATTATCTGTTCTCTAGAGAAGTGATATTTTATATCCATATATTTGGCTCTTTCGTGACATGAGGGGTTGTTTGCTATGCTGATGCAACCTTGGTTGTCTTCATATATCTTAATGGGCCTTTTTCAGTTATATATTAACACTCCTTAGAAGTGATTTCAACCATAAAGCTTCTCTCACAGCTTCAAAGAGGGCCATATACTCATCTTCAGCTGACGAGTCTGCTACTGAGTTTTGCCCTTTCGTATTCCAACAAATCATATTAGAATAAAACAATTTAAATAAATAGCCCGTTGTACTTTTCCTATCAATTTCATTTCCACCCCAATCTGAGTCGACAAAACTAACTATTGTATTTTCAAACGATGTATTCTTTTTAAAAGAAGTTTCATATAAATTGTGCCTTTTAAATATCTGATTACTTTTTCTAAGCACTGTTATAATTCTGAATTATTTTTTAACTAATTCATATTTCTAGCTATAGTCTTCAAATTTTGCATTTAGTGTTATTTGGGTCTAACGCAATTTCGGAATTTGTTAAATTTTGGATGACACGTCCCCTTCGCCTCAAATTAGTATATCAAATACTAGAGACTTGTGCTTTGGCACATACATATATATGGATATACATGATCACGGCTAACAAGTTTGATCAAAATCGTTACTCAAGAGAAAAAGTTATTAAACATTTAATTTCCCATATCATTGCCATACAAAGCAGCCAAAGAACAGCTGACGCAATGTGTATGTGTTGCTTGTAATGAACATATATATACATATATTAAAGAAACGGAGATTGTTTGGAATTGGGGTTCTTCGCAGGGTTCAGCGTATACCCTAGTCGAGCGGTCTCGACTAGAGTTTTCTTACTTGTTGTTTCTCTCTTTCAAAAAAAATTGTTTACCACTATTCTTATTATAATTCAGAATATTTTTTTGTTCACCCTCCTTACTCTCATTCAGAATACTTTCACGGTTCTCTTCCTTACTCTCTTTCAGGAAATTTTCATTATTTGTTTCTCTACTCTCATTTGGGATTTCTTCTTCAAATTTTGATGCTCTAGAATTGACCATATTTGTCGCATCGACAACAACGTCCCTAGCAACAAAAAACTTTTTTTGCATGGCATCCCATAATTTATAACAATTTTGTTCATATATCCTATATCTTTATATGATTTCTCATCTAATTTTTATACTATTTCACGTAGTGATATAGTATATTGGGTTTGTGCAATGTCCGTCATGCTGTCCGTCCGTCTGTCCGTCTGTCCGTATGAACGCAAACCATTTCGACGCTATTGAAGCTAGAGACTTGAAATTTGAAATATATACTCGTGTATACCCTCGTCTGATAAAGTGTCAAGATTTTCCCGATACGCCCACTGGGGGCGTGGCAAATCGGAAAATTCATTTTCCTGTATCTCAGAAACACTACTTCTAGAAGAGCTAGAGAGTTGGGATTTTAACTGAACACTCATGACGACATCCCAAAATAAAAAAGCTATGGCGGATATATCTACGCCCATTGGGGGCGTGGCAAATCGGGTCAAACTGTATCTTCTACAGTTTTAAAGCTAGAACGCCCAAATTTGGCACGTAGGTTACTGTTAAGATCCTATAAAGATCGACCAAAAATTGTAATGGCCACGCCTACTAGGGGCGTGGTAAATCGGATCTGAATATATAGTGGTTTTACTAGTTTCGTTATATTTTGAGCACTATTGATGCTAAAGACTTAAAACTTGGTATATATACTCGGGTTAACATCCCACGACCGATAAGCTATGGCGGATATATCTACGCCTTCAGGGGGCGTGGCAACTAATATCGGCTTATATCTCCCACAGCTTTAGTGCTAGAAGCTTCAAAATTGGATGCTGGGTTACTGAGGGCCTCCTCTATCGATTCCCCAAAAATTATTGTTACCCCCCAAAAGGGGCGTGACATACAGAAAAATACCTGTAAAGTTTGGATGTAAGCATCCAAACTTTACAGGTTTATTCCTGAATGCACATGCCAAAAATTATTTGTCTACGGCCATTGGGGGCGTGGCAAATAAAAACTGAAACATCTGTTTTAATCTGCAGCTAATTTAAATCTGCTAAATACAAAGCAACACAACAAACACAATTTCGACACCTTTATCTACATACTTCATAGCTTGATTAGTATTTTGCATCATTAAAACCAATATTATAAGAAATATTTTGTAAACTAAAAACTATCACGCTTAAATTAGCCAAAATATGTTTTACAAGTAAGAAAACTCTAGTCGAGACCGCTCGACTAGGGTATACCCTGAACCCGTTTCTTTTATAATACATATGTATATGTACGTACAGTACAACCAACACACTCACACACACGCACACACAAGCGCAAGTCGTTGCGTCAGCTGTTCCTGGGCTTCTTTTTGTATGGCAATGCTATGAAAATGTAATGTTTAAAAACTTTTTTTCTAGGGCAACGATTTTGATAAAACTTGTTGGGCGTCATCAGGTCATCCATATGTATGTATGTGCCTAAGCACAAGTCTTTCGTATTTGATATACGGGAGTTACAAATTTGAGGCGAAGGGGGCGTGGCATCCAAAATTTAACAAAAAACGACGGACGGACGGACGGACGGACGGACGGACAGACGGACATGGCTATATCAACTCGGCTTGTCTCCCTGATCAAGAATATATATACTTTATGGGGTCTGCCATGCCTTCTCCTGCCTGTTACATACATTTCAACAAAAACATTATACCCTGAATTCCCATTTCCCAGTGGTTAACAAGTAAGAAAACTCTAGTCGAGACCGCTCGACTAGGGTATACCCTGAACCCTGCGAAGAACCGCTATTCAGAGCATTCTTCGTTTCTTTTATATTCATATGTTTGGCTTGTATGTTCATTACAAGCCAAACATACACACACACGCACAGGCGCACAAACACACAAACACCAGTCGCTGCGTCAGCAAAGCACAAGTCTCTAGTATTTGATATACGGGACTTAAAATTTGAGGCGATGGGGGCGTGGCATCCAAAATTTAACAAAAACCAAAATTGCGTTAGACCCAAATAACACTAAATGCAAAATTTGAAGACTCTAGCTAGAAAGATGAATTAGAAAGAATTTTATTGCTTAATTTAGATTTTCGTTTTTAATCGATAACAAAAATACGATAACAGTTATCGAATTTTTTAACAAACTCGATCTTTTCGTGCTATACAGGAAACTACATAAAACATATAAATTCCCTAGCTCTTATAGGTTTTGAGAACGACGCCTTCATACGTTCGGACAGATGGACATGGCTCTATCAACTCGGCTTGTCATCCTGATCAAGAATATATATACTTTATGGGGTCTGCCACGCCTCCTTCTGCCTGTTACATACATTTCAACAAAAACATTATACCCTGATTTCCCATTTCAATGGGTTCAGGGTATAATTACGAAAATTAAAATAAATAATAAAATAGGTTAACATGCATCATACAATAAATCATATGCAGATGACATAAAAGTGGATTTGTGATTCCATGGTAGATTTCTTTGATCTTTTATAAAAGGGCCTGACCTCAAAAGAAGCGTTTAAATCAAATCTGTAATTGTCAGTATACGATACATCTTCCGAGTATGCTGCAGACGGCACTTTTTATACCCTGAACCCATTGAAAATGGGAAAATCAGGGTATAATGTTTTTGTTGAAAGGAGTATGTATGTAACAGGCACAAGGAGGCGTGGCAGACCCCATAAAGTATATATATTCTTGATCAGGGAGACAAGCCGAGTTGATATACCCATGTCCGTCTGTCCGTCCGTCCGTCCGTCCGTCCGTCCGTCCGTCCGTCCGTCCGTCCGTCCGTCCGTATGTGTGAACGCGTCGATCTCAGAACCTATAAGAGCTAGAGACTTGAAATTTTTTAGGTTTTTATGTAGGTTCCTGTATATCACGAAAAGATCGAGTTTGTTTCAGAAATTCGTCTCGACTAGAGTTTTCTTACTTGTTTATTTCTTTATTGTTTGACTCCGCAGTTTCCTCTGATACCAAAGCGTGCTCAATTGCCTTAAGTGCATGAATTAAAATTTTATGCACTGTAGCTGGAAGATAGTACCATGGATACATTTCAGTTTATTTATTATCCGTATCTAGTGCGTATTTTTCGAATTTTATACTATTTCACGTAGTGGTATAGTATATTGGTTTTGTGTAAAATCCGTTTGTCCGTATGAACGCAAACCATTTCCACGCTATTGAAGCTAGAGACTTGAAATTTGAAATATATACTCGTGTATACCCTCGTCTGATAAAGTGTCAAGATTTTCCCGATACGCCCACTAGGGGCGTGGCAAATCGGAAAATGAATTTTCCTGTATCCCATATACACTACCTCTAGAAGGGCTCGAGAGTTGAGACTTTAACTGAACACTCATGTCGACATCCCAAAAGCAAAAAGCTATGGCGGATATGTCTACGCCTATTGGGGGCGTGGCAAATCGGGTCAAACTGTATCTTCCACAGTTTTAAAGCTAGAACGCCCAAATTTGGCACGTGGGTTACTGTTACGATCCTATAAAGATCGCCAAAAAATTTTATGGCCACGCCTACTAGGGGCGTGGCAAATCGGATCTGAATATGTAGTGATTTTACTAGTTTCGTTATATTTTTAGCAATATTGATGCTAGAGACTTGAGACTTGGTATATATACTCGGGTTAACATTCCACAATCGAAAAGGTATGGCGGATATATCTACGCCCATTGGGGGCGTGGCAAATCGGGTCAAACTATATCTCATAAAGTCTTAAAGCTATAACGCTCGAATTTTGGCACGTGGATTACTGTTATAACCCTATAAAGATCGCCTAAGAAAATGTATGGCCACGCTCACTAGGGGCGTGGCAAATCGGTTCTGAAAATATAGTGGTTTTACTAATTCTGTTATATTTTGAGCACTATTGATGCTAGAGACTTGAGACTTGGTATATATACTCGGATTAACATCCCACAATTGAAAAGCTAGTGCGGATATATCTACGCCCACAGAGGGCGAGGCAACTAATATCAGCTTATATCTCCCACAGTTTTAGTGCTAGAAGCTTCAAAATTGAATGCTAAGTTACTGGGGACCTCTTCTGTCGATTCCCCAAACATCATTGTTACGACCCAAAAGGGGCGTGCCGTACAAAAAATATCCAGAAATTTTCGCATTTTTCGAGAGTACACACCCTCTATGAACATGACGAAAATTATATGTCTACATCCACTGGGGGCGTGCCAATTCAAAACTGTTTTTTGATTTGTTAAAAGAATATTTTATTACTATAAAATAACTAAATAAAGAAAATGTATTTCGAGCCCACACCTCTGCGCTCGCCAACGAACTTATATCACATTTTCAGAGTTGCCACCTCTCTTATTTTGAGAGATGTCATCTCTCTCGATTTGGGTGCGTGTTTTTGCTAAGGTAAAGGTTTTAAGCTTCTATCCAAATTGAAACTGTCTGGCCACCTCCAATGAAAATTTTAATCTGCAGCTAATTTGAGCGGCGACAGTGGGGATTTAAGGCTAATTTTAAAAAAATATGTGTGGGGTGCTTGGACGTGAAATAGTATTTCGCTGTCGGTTCCGTCCGACTGCAACGTTCCTACTTATTGTATATTTATTTTGTATCCTGATGCTAAGGCTTGCAATATCGTGGCGCATCGGGCAATCGTTGCTTCATCAATGCCTGTGATCTGAGATGCTAAGCTTGGGTTACTGAAAAATTTCCTGATTTTTTCTCTTTATCACAATAGCTCTGCCGATCGTACTTGGCAATGCTTTACATCCAGTTTATACGAAATGTGCGGGAAATATTCAAAGAACCGGATATATGAATGAAGTGATAACCCGAATTCAAAATACTATTCTTACACATCTCTTCCAACACATTTTTTAATGTTGTTCATTTCTGTGGGCTTTGCTCCACATATAAAGCATTTCATCGAGGACGTGTTGCTTAACGCGTTGCAAACTTTACCATTCACCATAGTTAATTGAAGGGCGTGCCATCCTCAATTTCCAATTAATATTAAGGTTGTTTCAGTTTCATCCAAACGTTATTCAATTAAAGTCTTTTGAAGCTCTAAAATACTTGAAGCCGTGTTATCTAAAAGACTTTGTGGCACTGTAATACAGTGCTTATCATAATGATAAGACACAATAACTTTGAATTTTTTGCTTGTAACAAATTTTTTACTCAGAATTTAAGAAAAATAAGTATAAGGAATGAAAGAGTAAAGCATAGACAGCGATGAAGAACCGTTGTTTGCTATTTTTAGCTATGCGTTGAAATACACCGTTACTTTTTCCTCGAAGTGCAAGCATTTTGAGTGTTTGCAAGCGTATCAAAATTATAAGACACCCTTAAATTTAACGCATAAAAATAAAAAATCAATTTTAGCTGCTAAGTCTAAGAGGGCTCTAGCTAACTGATATGATCCTGATTGATCTTTTACTCTGACGACAGCAGTTGCCAGGAGAACTTGGTCAGAGGCGCTACTTTCGTGGTTCACAGCCGAAAACTGTGTCGCAATGGGCCTCGGAGCTACTGGGATAGCCGTTGAGGCAGTCTGAGGAGTCTCCGAAGTGTATCTGTGTAGCATTGAATGATGAGGCTTAGAACAAACACGACAGTGAGCTGATTTACACGCGGCTACCGAATGTCCTATTCGCAAGCAGTTTATACAAAGAGGAAAACTCTTTGCGAATTTAAATCGATTCTGTCAGGGTATTGCTGCAAATGATGAACAAGACTGAACATAGTGATCGTCAGATTTGCAAAAAACACACTTATTGCCTTGGAGCTGACTTGGAAGAGCAACGGCTAATGCTGTTTTTCCACCTCTTTTTCCACTGTCATGAGGTGTCTTACGACCTACGCCGCATGCAGAAGAGACTTCTTCAGCAGTCAAATGCTGATAGCGTCTATTTAATGCAACTTCACAATCATTCCACAATGGAAGTTTGTTGTAGTCCCAGTTCTCTTCCCATCTTGAGCGTGTGCCAGTGTCTACCTTGCTCATTACTAAATGTATTAACATGGCATTGGAAATCTGTTTCAGAGCCTAGCGATAACAGCGATTCATAAATGGCACGCACCGAATCAATCATCTTGCGCAAAGATGCTGCTGACGGTGCAGACATACTGGGTAGTTCGAACAGCTTGGAGATGCTATTAAAAAATATGAGACATTGGTTGTCATACACTGTTTTTAAAGCCTTTAAAGCTTTCGGGGGTCCCGACTAGGAGATACCCTAAACCCCGCGCTATCTGCGTTAAAATACTGCATAATTAGCATTTCGTATAAACGCACAGAAAACTAAATTCAATTAATTTTCAATTGTTTAGCCAATAGCGCCATCTATGGTTCGATTGAATAGCGCCATCCATGTTTCGATCCAACTGAGCAGCTGATAATTCGCAAATCATAGCGCCATCTATTGGAAATGTACACTAAAACTTGCGGGTTTAAGAAATTGCTAGATGCACGCAGCTCAATGTGTATGTGTGTATGTGTGCACATGTATAGGAAAACAATTTGCTTTGCTTTGCTGGTCACGTGTTTGGCCGATTGGCCAAACGTTTTGTTTAATAACTTCTGCGCGAATTAATGGATTTGAATGAAATTTTCAGCTTATGTTCAACATATTTTATTACATTTTTTCCAATTTTTAAAAATGTAAACCCATTCATTTACTGGCTTTGAGTGCAACTAACCTCAATTTAAATATTTGGGGAAATTTGGAGCCGGTATCCAAAATTAAAAAAAAATCAAAATTAGAGAAAATAAATATAAAACTTAAAAAAATTGTATAACTAACATTCGATAATGTTTTTAATCGATAACAATAAAATTAAAATAGTTATCGACTTTTTTTAACAAACTCGATCTTTTCGTGCTATTCACGGACCTACATAAAAAATTTCAAGTCTCTAGCTCTTATAGGTTCTGAGAACGACGCGTTCATACATACGGACAGACAGACGGACAGACGGACAGACGGACATGGCTATATCAACTCGGCTTGTCATCCTGATCAAGAATATATATACTTTATGGGGTCTGCCACGCCTCCTTCTGCCTGTTACATACATACGCCCTCCAACAAAAACATTATACCCTGATTTTCCCATTTTCAATGGGTTCAGGGTATAAAAAATATGTGATGGATGCCCCTATGGGGTGCTGGAACGTGAAAAAGTAATTCGCTGTCGGTTGCGTTCGACTGCAACGTTCTTAATTAATAACAATATATTTAATAAAATAATACATTTTTAGGAATCAACAACAAATTTTCATCGTAAGATATCAGACATGATGTCAAAATTTTTGGAGCAGTCGCAATCATTTTTTGTACAACTACGAGAAATTTCTGTACATTTTTCTGAAAATATGACTGAAATAGTAACCAGATTTATTTCTACAAAACTTGCGATGCAGGATTTTGAAGATGTTCCCCCTGAACTTAGAATCTGTATGGATGACCGAGATGCTATATTAAATTTAATAGCCGGTATGAAGGATGCGCATACCTTTCGTATTGATGAGCGCGAAGATCGTATGGCAACACGCAGCAAGGAATTTATTGATAACATGATAAATAAACTTAACAAGTAAGTTAATATCTTAGTATTAAAACGTATCCAACTCGATTTATCAAAGTACCAATTTATTAGTACCAATAATATTGAAAATATAATATAAGCAAAGCAAAATTGCACTTATTATAACAACGTTGTTTTGATGGAGTAGGTTCACAAATTGGAGGAGTACTTAGGGACAGAGATACCTCCAATGTAGGATGATAAATATCTTCAGGTAAACAAACAGACGGTGATCTAGAAACAATGATGCAAGAGTAATCATTAATAAAAACCAGATCACGCCATCGATTCTGATGATTTGAGATTGAATTCATCTCAGAAATAGAAATAGAAAGTAATTCATCAAAGAAAAAAATGATAAATTGTAGGAATAAAGGAACTTGAACTAGGATTAGAAATTCAAGAAGTGTTCGGTATATGAAAGTCACCCAACACCAGAAAGAAATCATTATCCTTTACATGTCCATATATTTCTTTAATGCAAGCCATATGTTGCGCATAAACTTGAACATCAGAAGAGGGGGGAATATAAGAACAAGGAAAAAAAGAGAGCTAGATTTAAGGGATAGTTTAACAGCAACTATCTCGACATCATGAGATGCTAAAAAAATGAATAGTTCGGAGAGAATATTAGATTTAACACCTAATAAGACACCTCCATCTCTACGAGACAGTCGATCATGTCTGTAAATAGTGAAATCATTCGAGAGAATCTCACTATTATAAACATTCGAGCTTAACCAGGTTTCCGTCAGGGCGATAATGTCAAAACGAACACTGAAACTACTCAAAAACAAGTAAGAAAACTCTAGTCGGCGGTCCCGACTAGGAGATACCCTAAACCCCGCGCTATCTGCGTTAAAATACTGCATAATTAGCATTTCGTATAAACGCATAGAAAACTAAATTCAATTCATTTCAATTGTTTAGCTAATAGCGTCATCTATGGTTCGATTGAATAGCGCCATCCAAGTTTCGAACCAACTGAGCAGCTGATAATTCGCAAATCATAGCGCCATCTATTGGAAATATGTACACTAAAACTTGCGGGTTTTAGAACTTGCTAAATGCACGCAGCTCAATGTGTATGTGTGTATGTGTGCACATGTATAGAAAAACAGTTTGCTTTGTTTTGCTGGTCACGTGTTTGGCCGATTGGCCAAACGTTTTGTTTAATAACTTCTGCGCGAATTAATGGATTTGAATGAAATTTTCAGCTTATGTTCAACATATTTTATTACATTTTTTCCAATTTTTAAAAATGTAAACCCATTCATTTACTGGCTTTGAGTGCAACTAACCTCAATTAAAATATTTGGGGAAATTTGGAGCCGGTATCCAAAATTTAACAAAAATCAAAATTAGAGAAAATAAATATAAAACTTACAAAAAAAGTTGGGGTCTCTAGCTATAAAGACGTGGGAGATATAATTTTATAACTAACATTCGATAATGTTTTTAATCGATAACAATTAAATTAAAATAGTTATCGACTTTTTTAACAAACTCGATCTTTTCGTGCTATTCACGGACCTACATAAAAAATTTCAAGTCTCTAGCTCTTATAGGTTCTGAGAACGACGCGTTCATACATACGGACAGACAGACGGACAGACGGACAGACGGACATGGCTATATCAACTCGGCTTGTCATCCTGATCAAGAATATATATACTTTATGGGGTCTGCCACGCCTCCTTCTGCCTGTTACATACATACGCCCTCCAACAAAAACATTATACCCTGATTTCCCATTTACAATGGGTTCAGGGTATAAAAAAAGACTTCTGAGCTTAGAAATCAGATCACTAACGTTTTGATATATTAAGATCTGTGAGAATTGGACAGAGTGTTGTTCGTAGATTGAGCAACAGATGGGGATAAAGTAGTTGGAATCAGTATAGACTCTGGGATATCTAATACTGGTGTCCCTGACGCACTGCAAGAAGGTGGAATCGTAAGAAAGTCAGAACAAGGTGTAGAAGGAGCTAATAAGTTTGGAGACATACATACGCCCTCCAACAAAAACATTATACCTTGATTTTCCCATTTTCAATGGGTTCAGGGTATAAAAACAGAAGATTAGAAACAGAAATGCAAAAAAAAAGCGCAGGGCAAAGGGAGGATATATGTGTTGAATGAGAAACTCACAACAACAAAACGGGAGATCAGATAAAAATAAAACAAGTGCAAAGCAAAAATAGGATTGTGTTGAGAGCATCAACTCACAGCAACAAAACAGCTGATATAGACCACGAGCGAAAAGCGAAAGCCAATTACCCACACCAACACATGTAAGGTGAATAAAATAAAGAGACGAACAGTGAAAGATAAAAAGCAGGATGAAAGTAAAAAATAAAATTACCGACGCTGCACAAATCACAAGCACCAAAAGCTACCACAAATTACAAATCACCGCGGATTACACCTCTGCACAAACGCACAACAGTGACAAATGGCAACAATAACAAAAATCAACAGTGAGAAATAAAAATATATATGCTCAATCAAAAATAAAAGACAAAAGATAAGCAACTTCCGGAGTATATGCGTACACGCGAGACGAAGCTATCAGAGTGCTCGTGGAAGGCCTACGTTCGCTGAAAAGCAGGCGGCTTTCCAGTAACGGTAGTCAAAAGACTCTACGCTGGCAAACAAATGCACCCTACGGATTAGAGGAAGTGCTATTCCCAGATAGACTGAGCTCCATTCAAGGTCGTGACTATACATCAGCAAGACAGGATTTGAGCAGCTCTGATGCAGCTCTAGTTATTGATAAAGAAGTTATGGCTGCTGCCAGGAATCTAAGACCCAACTCTGCTGCTGGCCCAGACGGGATTCCCAATAGGGCGCTAAAGCTGACCATTGCTCTGCAACCAGGGGCCTTTACTGAGTTATTTAATACAAGAAACGTTCCCTGCAAGATGGAAAATACAGAACCTGGTATTGCTACCCAAGGCTGGAAAACCACCGGAGGAGTCATCATCCTACAGGCCAATTTGTCTCTTAGACACCTTGGGAAATGTGTTCGAAAAATTGGTCTGTTCCAGACTGGAGGCCGCAATCGCAAGCTCTGGCGGCCTGTCCACAAACCAATTTGGGTTTCGGAAAGCCATGTCAACGACGAATGCGTTGCGTAAAGTTGCTGGCCTCGCAACCACCGCCATACAAGGTACCAGATGGAAGCACGGGTCGAAGCAGTATTGCATCATAATGACTCTAGCTGTGAAGATTGCATTCAACACAGCTGGAGTCCCCCAAGGATCAGTTTTGGGGCCTCTCCTATGGAATACTATGTACGACGGCGTATTGCGCCTGGAGCTACCAGTGGGTGCGCACACCATTGGCTTTGCTGATGATGTCGCCGTCATCGCCATAGGAAAGGAGCTGAAAGATACTGAGGATATGTGCAGCGCAAGTATTAGCCACATTCGAGACTGGTTGACAAGAGCCGGACTTGACCTAGCGGCCCACAAAAAGGAGGTCGTCCTTGTCAGCAGTCGCAAGAAAGTGGAAACGGCCCATATAAAGATTGGCAACATCAGTATTGCGTCAAAGAGGGCGATGATTGACACAAGGTTGACCTTCCGTGAGCACTTGGAATACGTGCATAAAAAAGCAACCGATTCGTGTAGAGCACTATCCCGAATCATGCTGAACACACGGGGACCAAAGCAACAACGACGCCTTCTTCTTATGAGCGTCTTGAGGTCCATCATCCTTTACGCAGCGCCAATCTGGTCAAGAGCAATGGCCACTCCCAGCTACAGCAGAGCTATTCGAGCCACCTATAGATTAAGCGCCATCCGAGTCAGCTGTTCATTCCGAACAGTCTCAGATGACGCTGCGCTTGTCATAGCCGGAATGCTTAAACTGGAAGATCTGGTCGCCGAAGTCGTGGAGCGCAGTACAAACGAACCTGTACGCGGCCCACGTAATGCATCCAGGGCGAACAGCATTTCACGATGGCAAAGGAAATGGGACAACTCGACGAAAGGACGATGGACGCACTCGCTCATACCGCAGCTTGATCCATGGGTCAATCGTAAGCATGGCGAGATGAATTTCTATCTTTCACAGATTCTTTCTGGACACGGATGCTTCCGTAGCTATTTGAAGCGGTTTGGCCACGACGACTCAGACGAGTGTAACTGGTGTGGACAAGGAGTAGTGGAAGACGCTAACCACGCAATCTTCGAGTGTGGACGCTTCGACGAGGAGAGGAGTACCCTCGAAGCATCAGTGGGCCGCTCTATTAGACGGGACAACTTGGTCGCGTTCATGCTGGAGTCTGAGGCAGCTTGGAACCAAATTAGTTCCTTCGCTGCTTTAATTATGGTGGAGCTTCGCAGAGTTGAGCGAAGCCGACGACAAGCTACTAATGTCTAAAATAGCGCAAAACGCTTGCGTAGCAATGCTTTAGGGCAGTCCCGCAAGCATCGAGCGTTATTCTCTTTTTTCTCTTGCATGCCAATGTTATGGGAAATTAAATGCTTAATAACTTTTTTTCTAGACGAATGATGATCAAAGTTGTTGGGCGTGATCATTTCATCCATATGTATGTATGAAATTTGAAATACGTGTTTACCAATTTGAGGTGAAGGGGGCGTGGCATCCCAAATTAAACCGAAATTGCAGAAGCCTCAAATAACACTAAATGCAAATAACGACTCCAGCTATAAAAATGAATTAGATAGAATTTTAAATTAGATAGAATCAAAATGAAGATATCGGGGTTTAATCGGTAACATTACAACGATTATAGTTATCGATTATTTGAAACAAACTCGATCCTTTCGTGCTATACACGAACCTCTTATATCTCCTGAGATCTACTCTTTCAAACATACGGACAGACAGATGGACAGGGCTAAATCGAATCGGCTTCTCTCCCTGATCAAGAACATATATATACTTTATAGGGTCTACCACGCCTCCCTGTTACATACATTTTCACAAAAACCTTATACCCTTTTTTCCCATTTTCAATGGGTTCAGTCTGCAGTAGAAGAGTAAATAGACACGATGAAGGAAGAATGTAGAAGTCGGCAGTCTTTCTCGTGGAAAAGGACAACCCTCCGTCTCATCAGTGGATTCTTGGCGTGGTGACCGAACCGATACCCGGAGGAGTATAAATTTGAATTGAAACCCTGCCCTTCAACGCGGCCGATGTGAAGTCATTTAACAAGTGAAAATAGAATTTAAATTGCAATTCAAATATAGTTGTAAGCGCAACTAATGAGCGGCACTAGAAAGCGCAGCACAAAACTGAAGAGAGCGGCAGCTGTTCGGTCTCTCATGCTAGCTCTCTGGTCGCTAGCTTAATCTCGAATAATATAATAAAAATCAGTACTCAAAAGAAAGCGTTGTTGGTAACGTGCTGATTGAAGACCATAGAAGTTGCTGTCGACATTGTACTAGTCTGATCGCTTTTGACAGAATAAATATAATATTAAAGATAATCGTTTAAAAAAATATTAAATTTAGGGTAACAAAATTGTCAGTTCACAGTGCGCGCGATTTACCCACCACTCACAGCACCTTACAAATACATTCACACCCTGACGAGCCCATCGCTGAGCAACGGCAACTCGCACACATACATACTTACATACAGATGCTTGGCGTTGAATAAAGATCACTCTGTGTGTATTCGTCATAAGAACAAGACGCGTTTTAGTTTCATACATGTTATATATTGTTTTTTTGAAATCGATTTACATGATATTAAATCTGATAACTGGCGCAGCCGAACGACTTCAGGGACAAGAAAAAGTGACTTGAAGGAACCTACTTCTATAAAATACCGCAAAGCATTAATATTTATAATTATAATTATTAGCACAAAGGAAAAAGAAGAATAATAAGAATGTTTGAAATATGTATATTATTTTAGTATATACACATAATATTAATTGAAGAATACAAAACACATAAGTTGTTTGTCTTTGAAATAACGAATCGTCATAGAAGATTACATATTGTGGCACGAATTGGTGCACATGTGTAATTCGAACAAATAATATAAATAATAATAACAATAATAAAAAAAAAAAAAAAACTAGTAAGAAAACTCTAGTCGGGGGTCCCGACTAGGAGATACCCTAAACCCCGCGCTTTCTGCGTTTTTTTAAAATACTGCATAATTAGCATTTCGTATAAACGCACAGAAAACTAAATTCAATTCATTTTCAATTGTTTAGCCAATAGCGCCATCCATGTTTCGATTTATTGAACAGCTGATAATTCGCAAATCATAGCGCCATCTATTGGAAATATGTACACTAAAACTTGCGGGTCTTGCTAGATGCACGCAGCTCAATGTGTATGTGTGTATATGTGCACATGTATAGGAAAAAGAGTTTGTTTTGCGTTGTTGGTCGCGTGTTTGGCCAAATGTTTTGTTTAATAACTTCTGCGCGAATTAATGGATTTGAATGAAATTTTCAGCTTATGTTCAACATATTTTATTAAATTTTTTCCAATTTTAAAAAATGTAAACCCATTCATTTACTGGCTTTGAGAGTGCAACTAACCTCAATTTAAATATTTGGGGAAATATGGAGCCGGTATCCAAAATGTAACAAAAATAAAAATTAGATCAAATAAATATAAAACGTAAAAAGTTTGGGGACTCTAGCTATAAAGACGTGGGAGATATAATTTTATAAGTAAAATTCGATAATGTTTTTAATCGATAACATTAAAATTAAAATAGTTATCGACTTGTTTTAACAAACTCGATCTTTTCGTGCTATTCACGGACCTACATAAAAAATTTCAAGTCTCTAGCTCTTATAGGTTCTGAGAACGACGCGTTCATACATACGGACAGACAGACGGACAGACGGACAGACGGACATGGCAATATCAACTCGGCTTTTCTTCCTGACAGGAAGGACAGGATAACTGCATCGAGCAAGGATCTTAGCCAATTTCAACTTGCTGTTTTCAAAACAGAACAACAAACAAAAATCAAATACACTTTAAAATACCATACGATGTGATAACAAAATGTGTGTGTGTGTCCATACATTGTGAAACAAAAGTATGTACATAAATACGCACAAAACAAGACTGATGTCTGTCCGCCCTTGGGCAGGACTACTGCATCGCGCAATAATCCTGTCCAGCTTCAGCACAGTCAAAAATTAGTCAGCAAAATTATTAAAGGAGTCAATTACTAATAATAATATTCTTCACAGAAGGAAGGAAAACTGGAAGCAAGAAGATAGAAGAAAAAGTAGAAACAACTACTACGAATACAACATACACCAACCTCATAAAAAAGTTAAATCTAAGTTAAACCAAGAAACCCATATTCTTATTTTTCAACACACATATTACGATCATACATTACTTTAGCAGTAAGGACACGAAGTACAAAACTCACTAGTAACATCGCAGACAGAAGAATCTCCAATCTTTGAAGTATCATTGGATGACCACATACCACTGGCTCAAGAAGCCAATACAAGTTTACAAGATATAACAGAAAGCTTTAAAATTGCCGACGTGATAAAAACAATGCCTACATTTGAAGAAAATTCTGAAGAGTTAGGAGAATTTATCGCAAACGTTGAAGAAATACTTTTGTTTATAAAAAGCTTAGCGCAAACCCCGACAGGACTATTTATTTTAAGAGCGATTAGAAACAAAATTCAAGGGAAAGCTCATGAAATATTGTATCAAAAAAGAGTAATATTTAATTGGTACAATTTAAAAAATACACTTATAAAACATTTCTCGGACAAAAGGACAGAATCCGATTTAATTTCCGAACTAGGTATTTGAACAACACAAAGTCACCCCGCAGCAAGACTTTACACAAAAATCACTGGCATACAGTGTGAGGAACACTATATGCAGGCACGTCTCAAACTGTATAATTGCATGTATTTGCTGTGCATTTATATGGGTTTGGCGTGCAGGCATATAAATGTGCCACAAAGCGAAGCGAGTACGGTAAGAGCGACCCTCGCGACTAGAAAGGGTCAAAGGCGAGTGATAGGATGTCTCGCTCGCTCTTACCGATTCAGCGATTTACTCGCGTCGCACTCTCTGCGTTGATCGTGCACCGCTAGCCGAAGTGCCGTTCGTAGCTGCGAGAAAATAGCTATTACTTTTACTCGCAGGCGTATAACGGTGATTCGGTCAATGAGAGGCTGCCTCGCGATCCCGCGTTTTTGGCGCCGCACAAAATCAAGCGATGTTGCCGTTAAGGCAGACCCGAGGAGGAGACAATCCCCGCTCCAGAGCCGAAGCAAGGCCTGCGGCGCTGCTATAAAAAAGCGCCCACGCCTCGGCACTCGGTCAGTCGATTCCAATTAAAAGTGAAAGCGCCGAGTGTCAACGGGAGTGAAAGTGTAAAGTGCAACGAAGGACAACGAGGGACGTCAAGGACACAAAGGACATCGTGGGACTTCTACAAGGATACTCAGAGGAATATCCTGGACGCATACCAAACCGTATCCTTGAGGACAGAGGTACGGCCGGCAGCTGGTGCTAGAGCAGCCTAACCTGAACAGGAGTGTGAGGTTAGTGAGGGCAGCCGTGCGGAAGAACTTAAGCCTTCAGAGACTTTGTCTAGAGTGCCAGCGAGTAAATCCAGTTGCAGGAGTGCCTGTGATACTCCCTGGCGTACTCTCTGCAACCTCTAGACGGCTCAGAGGCTGATCGCTCGTTAGCCGAAGTGCTCCTCACGGCATCTACGAATCCTGGCATAAATATAAATATGGGGCGAGCGTGGGTATATATGTAAGAAAGAGGAGGTGTTACGCTACGGCCTGGAGTTCGGAGTGAGCCTGTTAGGCACTCTGGACACAATGCCGAGGCAATTCGGCGATTGGGTCGACGAGAATGAGGAAAGGATTCCTTTTTCTCTGAGGATCGCCGACATCGCATGCCTCCATGGACGACGGTCCCCACGAAGGGAGAAAATTTCGACTGCCGTCGAGGAAGAGGATCTGGAGGATCGAGAGGAGAGGATACAAGGCCCGCGAAAGTCACTGCCATCCACTAGTGCCGCCGCTGCCCGCCTTAATGAGACCCAGCAAGCACTCTGGAGGGCCACATCCACTGCACATCCCGAAATAAGAACGCGAGAGCCGAGTTTGGCGGGGCTCGAGTATACAAAGGTGGCAAACAGGTGCTCAATGGCAAGTTAGCCACATGCTGCTCCTTGTCAGCGCCTATCACCACAATATCATCTAGATACGTAAACGCATGAGGCTCCATCTCTGGCCCTATAAACTTGTTGAGCGCCCTTTGGAATGTGGCCCCAGCCTGTCGAGGATGTAATTGATCCGAGGGACTGGATGAGCGTCGGGTATCGAATGAGCGTTCAACTGCCGATAGTCGATGCACATGCGCCATTCTCCTGTCTTTTTCTTCACCAAGACTATTGGCGCACTGTGAGGACTGCTAGACGGCTCGATTGCTCCAATTCGAGGCAGCTCCTCCACCTGCTCGTCAATCACCTTCTGCATAACAGGATTCTTGGGATAATACCTCTGCTTCAGAGATCTATCATCCCTCATCCTGATGCTATGCTCGCCGACGTGGGACACCCCTTCGAGGCGCTCGGACAGTGCCAGCTCGTCCTCGAGGAATCTCTTTATTCCGCTTCTTAGATCAGCCGGCCAATCCACATATCCTACGTTCGGCTCCACCTCGTCCTCGTCCCCGCATCCGATCCTCCTTGCCTCCGGCGAGCGCTCACGCATCGCCTGCTCTGTTGCGGTCTCTTTTCCGTTTGTCGTCTCTGCACCGATACATTCACCCTTTGGCGTCGTCACCCTGGGGATCGGCTCCCTCCTCCTCGGTCGTCGTGCAGTCGTCTTCTCTTGGGGCACCCTCTAACGACGTATCCTTGGAGATGGATGGCATCTCCTTCCCTGATGGCGCAGCCAGGGAATCCATCCCCAGGATGACCTGGTCCAATATGGTAGACATGATGAGTAGTGCTATCTACGCGCCCCTACCGGCAAGATCCATGCACTCTCATCAGCTTCCTCACATCCACCGACGACCCGTCCGCCAGCCTGATGCGTGACTGCAGCCTGATGCATGATCGCCCTCCTCCGCACGCAATCCTCGCTCATTAAGCTACGACTGGCCTCTGTGTCGATCGTAGCGTCCATCTCGCGACCGGCGATCCTGACGATCCGGTCTTCCCTTACACGCCCCTCTTTTAAGATCGGTTGGCATCGCCCCCTTCCCAGGACTCCTGCCTTCCCGCATTATCGGCCGAAGACAGCCCGCTCGTTAGAACAATCTCGCGCAAAATGACCTGGCTGCGAGCATTTGAAACACTCGCCGCACCTCGGAATCAGTCCGGTACCCTCGAGCCATCATTCGATGCATGGCTTCGGCCGGCCTTGCGCCGATCGACTCGGCTCGCTCGACCGCTGCTCCATCTGTTGAGACCGGAACGGGTTGTTCGGTCGCGCTTCCGGCGGGTTAACCCACTCGCCACCTGCTCGAGCCGAGCCTGGCTTCTGGCCCATTCCTCGCGTCTCTTTCCCGAATTCTGCCCACTGATCCCTTACGCATTCATATTCCGCAGCCAACTGCGTCAGCTGGGACAGAGACGATACCACTCCTGAACCGGACTGTAGTTGGCATGGCGCATCAATAACCTGATCTCTACCAGGTAGTCCTTGAAGGCTTCGCTGCCTTCGCCCCCTAATCTGATCCTCGAGGCGCTCGAAATATTGTGGGGGCATAAAGAAATCCAGAAACTCGGTCCGGAATCTGACCCAAGACACATTCCTCAGCCCGCTGGTCAGGAACCATTTCGCAGCCTTATCTACCAGCACCTCGCTTACCACCCGAGGTAGCTGGTCGAGCTCGATGCCATATGTGATGGCTCTCTCCTTCAGAATTTCGAGGAAACCCAACGGGTCCGACTGGCCGTCGTAGCACATGCCCCACTTTCGTACCTGTTCGGCTTCGCACCTTTGCGGCCGACCTTCGTGCTCCACGTGGGCCATCGGCCCACGCGATCCTACCTCCGAGTCAGCGCGTAGCCCCCGGTCGTTGGTCGCGACCTTGGGCTCCCCTCGCGCATCGTTGACTCGAATCTCGGGCACATCGTTACCCCCCGGGGCCCTCGGACCGAATGTCGGGGCCGGGATATGTCCATACAGATGTGATTTCCTCAAGTCAGGTTCGGACTTCCAGCAAGAGGGGTGCCCAAGTCCCGATACGGCACTTCCCAGACTGGGCTCCAGCGCCTTGGCATCTTGAGATTCTAACTCGGCCAGCCGGGCCCAGACCTCTGCGGAATGTCCACCGCCTTGGATGATGCTAGCTAATCGCCTGCGCAACTCCTCCACGCGGGCGTCTCTCTCTAGCCCGAGCTCTTGGGTCACAGACATCAACTCCTCTTTCCGCCGTAGGTACACCCAACGGACGCCCACCCCCGGATTCCGACATTCACTCGGATCCATGGTAGTGTTAGCGAGAATTTTATTTATTAAAAAATTTTATTTTTATTTTATCGATTTTTATTTAACTCACTTTATCATGGCCCTCGGCCCACTGTTCCCCACACTCACTGTACAGATTTTGAGCCATCGCGCACCGAAATTTCCCCACTTGTTTGCGTGGTCTCGACCCACGGTCAGCCTCTCGCTCTCCGACATACGCACCGCTATCAGCCAACGGCACCGACAATGCTCTCCCTCGCACGCCGATCACAAGTCTTCGCTTGTCGCGTCACTTCTGTGTGTGTGTGTGTGTGGCTGGCTGCCGTCGCTCGCTTGGCCACGGCTTCACTCTCTCCCTCTCTTTCTCTTTGCGCTCGCCCTTCGTTGCTGGGCTCGAGTGCATTCACACGCGTCGCCCGTTTCTTCTATCTCCTCCTATTCCCCTGTTCTTCTTTCAACTTATGCGCGCTAGCTCGAACGCTCACTGCCGAGATTTTCGGCACCTCTTCCCCCCGCCCGTTTTACTTACGTCTCTGATGCCCACACTCGCAATTGGCGCGCCAATTCGGTCAAACTGCACGCCAGAAATGTTAGAGTTCTGTGTCGATTATGCGCGTATGTCTGAGCGTATTTATTTGGCACACGATGCGGGGCTTTATGCCGCCCGTGTACCGGACGCACTAGGGTAGGGGACGGGAAATACTGCCACTCACGGCCGCTGGCGGAGCTGCTCTCGCCTGGGAGTGTTGAGACGGTGTTTGACGGCTGCACCGCGCCGATCAAATTACAGACAAAGATGGCAAGAGGGGGGTCTTGCTATTTCCAGCATCCACCCGTCAGACAATTTCAAACGCAAAAGGTCACTTCAACTTTCTTTTTGCCTATGTCTCGTGCTGTCTGGTTCTCTATAATTCACTCACTTCTCACTTT
Organism: Drosophila paranaensis; assembly: GCA_035047545.1. Lineage (NCBI taxonomy): Eukaryota > Metazoa > Arthropoda > Insecta > Diptera > Drosophilidae > Drosophila > Drosophila paranaensis. The sequence continues at coordinate 54,657 of JAWNPL010000176.1, read as the reverse complement.
CGTTTATCACTTCTTCGCGCAACCGCTCACTCTCGAATCTCGACATAGACTGCCCTCATGCCCTTCGACCGATCGCGCTACGTCGCGATGCGACAAATTCGCCGCGATCGCTGCAGCCACCGGCGACGCGGAGCCTAGTTCAACTTCGCTTCATTGCGCTTAAACCCTATACCCTACTTACAGCTACTTATGACTAAAATATAATACAAATAATAATAAACTTACGACTAAACGCGCTCCATTGCGCCTACGCCTAATCTTCATTATTTATCTCCTAATCAAATCTCTTACTCACTATACTTATTTACTATACAAAATCAACTTATGACTAACCTACTACTAAATGTGAGGCGGCAGATTTATCCCCCCCCCCCCCCCCCTTTCTTCGGGCAACGCAGCACGTCTCGGTGTGTTCTTCCACCTGTCCCTCGTCGTCCGTAAGTCCCGCGTCGTCTTCACTTCCGATTCGGAAAAATGGCTTCAACTGCGCTACGATGGCCACCCTTCTCTTGCGCTCGCCCTCCCTCGCGAGTCGCACGATATTGGGGGAAAAAATTTAATTTCGGGTCAGTTTCGCTGCGAAGCCTTCAGCTGCGTTGGACAGCTGGTGCTGACGCAGCAGGACAAGAGACCCGATCGTGGGCCTCCATTTGCGCCTGTGAAGATTATAATACGCCTTTTGCAAGTTACTGCGTGCGATCGAGAAGAGATCTCGCAGTCGATCCTGCCTTTCCCGGTCGCTGAGCTCTTTAGTCGCTGATCCCGGGGTCACCTCGTCATACAGTGCGGCCTACAAGCGTGGTTCCCGGCCCAACATCAGGAACGACGGGCTGAAGCCAGTCGAGTCCGCCACACTGGAATTTACTGCCAGCGCTATCTCAGGCAGCAGCTCGTCCCACGACCTTTGATGACCCTCAATGAATAGCGCTATCATTGTTTTCACCGTGCGATTTGTCCTCTCCGTCGGATTCTCCTGGGGGCCATACGGGGCCGTATACTGCAGGATTACTCCCAGCGATTGCATAAATGACCGGAAACTCCTGCTCGCGAACTGCACCCCATTTTCACACACGAACGTTTTCGGTACCCCGAACCGACCAAGGACTCGTTCGCGCAATGCTGCGAGTCGTGGCCGTCGCCCTCCTCAGGGATACGAGTTCCACCCATTTGGCGAACGCATCATGGAACACTAACAGCATCGTGTTGCCATGCTTTGGCCGAGGCAGAGGGCCCACGAAATCTGCGCATAGGACCGCCATCGGCTCGGCCACTTGCATCTGTCCTGCCGGTCGTCGCTGTTCGCTCTTGAGCTACTGGCACGGCTCACAGCACCTCACGTACTTGGTGGCGTCCCGAAACATGCCGGGCCAATAGTAGCGCTGGGCGAGCCGGCATGCCGTCTTCCGCACGCCTTGATGACCGGCCGTAGGGGCGTCGTGGCACTCTTGCATCACCCGTCCTCGCTGCTCTACGGGGACGCACAGCTTCCACGGGACATAGTCCTCTTCGTCCGTCCGATGTCCCAGGTTCCTGTACAGCTGTGTCGGGCTCCCGAGCGATACTCTCCCGCATCTTCGCGATCCACCTACGCGTTCTTCCGTCTGCCTCTGCCTGTTGGCAGACCTCAAGAGGCTGCCTCGGCCACCACGTTCAGCTTCCCTCGCCGATACTGAACATCGAATTAGAATTGTTGCAATTCCAGCGCCCACCGAGCAATTTTTCCTGTGGGACTCTAGCAGCGCACCATCCTGATCGCCCACACGATGGCGAGACACTCCTTCTCGGTTGCCGAGTAATTCGCCTCCGCTCTCAACAGCCTTCGACTCGCGTATGCTCTTCATCCTCTACCGTCTGTGTCAACACGGCGCCCAGACCATAATCGCTGGCGTCGGTCTGCAACACAAACTTAGAGGAGAAGTCTGGGCATGCCAAGACGGGTGCGGTCGTCAACTTGTCCTTGAGCCTCTAGAGCGCCTCTTCCTGTTCTTGGTCCCACTTCCACTTGACGCCTTTCTTCAGGAGTGACGTCATCGGTTGCACCAGGGATGCGAAGTCCGGTACGAAACGCCTGTACCACGACGCCATCCCCAAACATTGCCGCAGCTCTTTGAGGTTTGAAGGAGCTGGGAGTTTCCGGATCGCCTCGACCTTCGCCGGATCCGTACTGATTCCCTCCCCTGTCAGCACATACCCCAGACAGACTAACCTTTCTCTGAAGAAATTTCATTTCTTGCGATTAACTTTGAGGTTGGCTGCTCTCAACCTCCGAAACACCTCCCTCAAGTTCGCCATATGCTGCTCTTTATCGGCGCCTATCACTACAATATCGTCGAGGTATGCAAGCGCGTACGGCTCCATCTCCGGCCCTATAACCTTGTCGAGCGCCCTCTGAAACGTTGTCCCGGCCGAGTGCAACCGAATGGCATCCCTCGCCATTGAAATAAACCCTGCCCCGACACAGTGAACGCCGTGCATTCCCTATTTGCCAATAGCCGCTCTTTAGGTCTAACCTCTCGAGGATGTAGTTGATCCGAGGGACTGGATAAGCGTCGGGTATCGAATGATTGTTCAACTGCCGGTAGTCGATGCACATGAGCCATTCCCCTGTCTTTTTCTTCACCAAGACTATTGGCGCACTGTACGGACTCCTAGATGGCTCAATTGCTCCAATTCGAAGCAGCTCCTGCACCTCCTCATCAATCACCTTCTGCATAGCGGGATTCTTGGGATTATACCTCTGCTTCAGAGGCCTATCATCCCTCATCCGGATGCTATGTTCGCCGACGTGGGACACTCCTTCGAGGTGCTCGAACAGCGCCAGTTCGTCCTCGAAGAATCTCTTGATCCCACTCTCCAGATCAGTCGGCCACTTCGTATGACCTACGTTCGGCTCCTCCTCGTTCTCGTCCTCGCCTTCGATCCCTCCTGCCTCGGGCAAGCGCTCGTTTATCGCCTGGACCTTTAAAATCTCCGCTTCGTCGGTCATCTCCGTACCACTGCATTCGGTCGTCCTCCTCGGTCGTCGTGCAGGCGTCTCCCGTCTTTCTCTCGGGGCACCCTCTAACGACGTATCCTTGGAGATGGATGGCAACTTCTTCCCCGATGTTGCGGAATCAGTCCTCATATGTAGCTCGGCGCATCCACAGCGCACGGTCGTCCCCATGGCGGCCAGGAAATCCATCCCTAGGATGACCTGGTCCAACATAGTCGGTATGATGAGTAGTGCTATCTGCACGGCCCTGCCGGCGAGATCCACCTGCACCCTCATCAGCTTCCTCACATCTAACGACGACCCATCCGCCAACCTGATGCGCGAGTGCACCTTATCTACCTTTCCCGCGATCGCCTTCCTCCGCACGCAGTCTCCGCTCATGAAACTACAGCTAGCCCCTGTGTCGATCGTAGCGTCCATCTCGCAACCGGCGATCCTAACGCGCGCTACGATCCGGCCTTCCTTCACGACCAACGGACGCTCACGCAGCTCTCCTACGATCGGTTGGCATCGCCCCTTCCCTGCGGGGGACGCCCTTACCCGTTTCCCGAGTCTGTTAGGCTACAGCAGTCTCGCGTGTCGATCCCTACTTTTCCGCATCGTTGGCAGAAGACCACCCGCTCGTTAGGACATTCTCGCGCAAAGTGACCTGGCTGCGAACATCGGAAGCATACTCGCCGCTCGTCAGAAACAGTTCGGTTCCCTGGAGCCATCAACCGATGCATGACTTCGGCCGGACTCGCGCTGGTCGACATCGAATTTCCGACCCTCGGCTCACCTGACCGTTGCTCCATCGGCTGAGACCGGAACGTATTATTCGGTCGCGTTTCCGGCAGATTGACCCAGTCGACACCTGCTCGAGTCGAGCCTGACTTCTGGCCCACTCTTCGCGTCTCTTCCCCGAATTCTGCCCTCTTCTCCCTTACGCATTCATATTCCGCAGCCAACTGCGTCAGCTGGGACAGAGACGAGAAATCTTGGCGCCGCACATAAATCCGATACTCAGGAGCCGTATTCTCATACACTCGATACAACTCCTGAGCCGGACTGTAGTTGGCATGGCGCATCAATAACCTGATCTCTACCAGGTAGTCCTTGAAGGCTTCGCCTCTCCGCTGCCTTCGCCCCCTAATCTGATCCTCGAGGCGCTCGAAATATTGTGGGGGCTCCAAGACACACTCCTCAACCCGCTGGTCAGGAACCATTTCGCGGACTCATCTACCAGCATCTCGCTTAGGTGATCGAGCTCGATGCGATATGTGATGGCTCTCTCTTCCAAAATCTCGAGGAAGCCCAACGGTTCCGACTGGCCGTCGTAGCACATGCCACATGATGGCCAAGTCCCGACACGGCACCTCCTAGACCGGGCTCCAGCGCCTTGGCATCTTGGGATTCTAACTCGGCTAGCCGGCCCAGACCTCTGCGGAATGCCCACCGCCTTGGATGAAGCTAGCTAAGCGTCTGCGCAGCTCCTCTACCCGGCCGTCTCTCTAGCCCAAACTCTTGGGCCACAGACATCAACTCCTCTTTCCGCATTAGGTACACCCAACGGACGTCCACCCCCGGATTCTGACATTCGCTCGGATCCATGGTAGTGTTAGTGAGAATTTTATTTATTAAAAAAGACTTTTATTTTTATTTTATTGATTTTTATTTAATTTTCTTTATTTCATTTTATTTATTAACAAGTAAGAAAACTCTAGTCGGGGGTCCCGACTAGGAGATACCCTAAACCCCGCGCTATCTGCGTTAAAATACTGCATAATTAGCATTTCGTATAAACGCACAGAAAATTAAATTCAATTCATTTTCAATTGTTTAGCCAATAGCGCCATCTATGGTTCGATTGAATAGCGCCATCCAAGTTTCGATCCAACTGAGCAGCTGATAATTCGCAAATCATAGCGCCATCTATTGGAAATATGTACACTAAAACTTGCGGGTTTTAGAACTTGCTAAATGCACGCAGCTCAATGTGTATGTGTGTATGTGTGCACATGTATAGAAAAACAGTTTGCTTTGTTTTGCTGGTCACGTGTTTGGCCGATTGGCAAAATGTTTTGTTTAATAACTTCTGCCCGAATTAATGGATTTGAATGAAATTTTCAGCTTATGTTGAACATATTTTATTACATTTTTTCCAATTTTTAAAAATGTAAACCCATTCATTTACTGGCTTTGAGTGCATCTAACCTCAATTTAAATATTTGGGGAAATTTGGAGCCGGTATCCAAAATTTAACAAAAATCAAAATTAGAGAAAATAAATATAAAACTTACAAAAAAATTGGGGTCTCTAGCTATAAAGACGTGGGAGATATAATTTTATAACTAACATTCGATAATGTTTTTAATCGATAACAATAAAATTAAAATAGTTATCGACTTTTTTTAACAAACTCGATCTTTTCGTGCTATTCACGGACCTACATAAAAAATTTCAAGTCTCTAGCTCTTATAGGTTCTGAGAACGACGCGTTCATACATGCGGACAGACAGACGGACAGACGGACAGACGGACATGGCTATATCAACTCGGCTTGTCATCCTGATCAAGAATATATATACTTTATGGGGTCTGCCACGCCTCCTTCTGCCTGTTACATACATACGCCCTCCAACAAAAACATTATACCCTGATTTTCCCATTTTCAATGGGTTCAGGGTATAAAAAGGAAAAAAATTGTATTTATTTAAATTTTTATTTTAGTTTATTTAATTTTATTTATTTATTTATATTTATTTATTTATTTTTATTTATTTATTAATTTATTTTTTTTATTTTATTTAATTTTATTTATTAAAATTTTATTTAATTTGTTATTTATTTTTATTTATTTTTATCCATTTAAATTTTTATTTATTCAAATTTTGATTTTATTTTATTTCACCCACTTTATCATGGACCTCGGCCCACTGTTCCTCACACTCACTTTACAGATTTTGAGCCACCGCGCACCGAAATTTCCCCACTTGTTTGCGTGGTCTCGACCCGCGGTCAGCCTCTCGCTCTCCGACACACGCACCGCTATCAGCCAACGGCACCGACAATGCTCTCCCTTGCACGCCGATCACAAGTCTTCGCTTGTCGCGTCACTTCTGCCGTCGCTCGCTTGGCCACAACTTCACTCTCTCGCTCTCTTTTTCTTCTTCTTTCAACTTATGCGAGCTAGCTCGAATGCTCACTGCCGAGATTTTCGGCACCTCTTCCCCCGCCCGTTTTACTTACGTCTCAATTCCCACACTCCAATTGGCGCGCCAATTCGGTCAAATTGCACGCCAGAAATGTTATGCGCGTATTTATTTGGGCACACGATGCGGGGCTTTATGCCGCCCGTGTAGCACACTCCCCTACGTCACAAAGACCCTGCTCGGGCGCCACTTGTAAAGGTACGTTTTTCCAGCTGGGGCAGACTCAGCCTGGCCCAGGGTTACCTACAAGACAATTTATAGTATGCTGGGACGCACTGGGGTAGGGGACGGGAAATACGGCAACTCACGGCCGCTGGCGGAGTTGCTCTCGCCTGGGAGTAGCGCGACAACAATTGCTGCACCGCGCCGGTCATCTTTGGCTGCGGCAGCAGGTTCGAACTTGCCTGCTGGCCTTACACTCTGTCGGACAAAACACAAACGTAGGGGATCTAGCGTTTGTTAGCACTTATACATATGTTTTTCCAAAATTAAAACACAAAAATTTCGGTTTCTTCTTTTTTTCACTTATCTAACTCACGGTTCCTTGACCTTTCTCCTGTGTCTCCTTTTCTGGTATATCCTCCCTTGTCTTCTTCCACTTGTCTCACTTTTCACTTTCACTTGTCTCCCTTTTAGCTCTCTCCCTTTTAGCCTTCTCACTACTCACTCCAGACTGACCTATCGGCAGATAGCGCGCCGACCTCGGCAATGCAATTTGTCGCGGCCGCTGCTTCTCACCACGAAGCTCTCAATTTGCCGCGGCGCTCCTAACTACATTGCCATCATCGGCGCGCATACAAGGGGGGTTCGCCTTCTAACTTAAACCTAATAAGGGCGGGCCCTTCATGGGCCGCCTCTGCGCTCCATTGCGCCTACACCTGATCTTCATAATTTATCTCCTTATCATTTATCGCCGCCTTACAAACCATTTTATATACTCAAATCTAAAAAGTAGGACTTATTATTTATCGGCAGAGGGTCAACAAATAAATTAGTTGGCACGAACACTTGGGGCAAACCGAAGGTTCGTTACAACTGGCGCCCAACGTGGGGCCCTGCGAAAAAAAGAGTCAATTAAGTGCTTTTAGATAAAAATAAACATGGTGCGAGCGTGGGTATATAATCTTTAGAGAGAGGAGGTGTTACGCTTCGGCCTGGAGTTCGGAGGTGGTCAAACAGGTGCGCGAATGGGGCTTCCGATACGATGGCACATCGAAGACTGGAATTTCTGGAGCAGGTGGAGTGGTCGGCCGATACTTATGGCTTGAACCTGGATCTGATCCCGACGGCGATGCCGGAGCTGCTCAAAGGCATGGCTCTGAAATGATACGTGGCCAATAATCGACACTGGACGTCGTGGGAAGCATTCGTGAGCAGCTTCCAGAGATTCTTCTTGCCGCGAGACTACCTGGAGAACATTAAGGAGGAAGTCTCGAGGCCGAAGCAGATGCTGGGTGAGGCGTTCAAGTTGTATATGATGGAAATGCACACCCTGATGAGGCCACAACGCTATGCGGCGGATCGGGAAATGAAGCTGATATATAATGGAAGTTTGCCGGATATGCGCGCCTATGCTCGGCCTTACCAGTTCCGGAGCCTGACGGAGCTGATGATGCTGGCGGAGGAGGTCGAGGACTTGGAGAGGGATCGAGAGAAGCTGAGGTAGCAACACAGGCAGAGGAAGTCCAGATTGATGGCTATGGGCGACGCTAATGCGTAGGTGAGTCCACCTACCACCGCAGCATGGCCGCCGAAGAAGCGTGTCCACGGCCGGCACCAAGAACTGGTGTGGCAGGACCAAGGACGCACATCCCGAATTCTGCCAGGGCGTACCTTATGTGTGGCCGTTGAATGCCGCAATGAAGTGCTGAAATTTTGCTGGCAATGTGGGCGCATCGGTGTAAGGACGATTGCCTGTTGCCAGTCGGGAAACGGGCTGAGGCACCCGCCATCCAGGGGCGAGCGGGAGCAGCGTCGCGGCGATCCCAGGCACTGATAGGCCAACTCGTGGATGAAGGCACCCAGATATCACCGATCGTAGCCATCGGAGGAGGGCAGTATAAGGCTACGATCGAAACGGAAGCCACCAGCATTTTCGTGAGTGAGAAACTGACAGGCAGGCTCCGAGCATTGGAGTTGGAGATCAGGCTGGGTGCACAGCAAATCGGCATTCCGCTGCTTATTTTTCCAGGCGGGATCGATGATCTGCTACTAGGCTGGGATTTCTTGGCTAGCATGAGCTGCACGCTGGAATGCGGCGGATTGAGACTGAGGATCTGGCCCAGAGATGCGCTGCCCAGCGAGTCAGTGGAGGCGAAGTTGTCGGTGGCAGTCGCCAGTGCGGAGGTGGAGCCCAGAAGCCAAATGGAGGCGAAACCAGGATCGGCACCCACTTCATGAGGATGTGGAGGTGGACGCGTTCCTGAGGCAGGAATTGGACAAATTCCAGCAGATGAAGGGCACCACTGACATCACCGAACACCGGATCACGATGCACGACAAGCTCCCAATAACCAGCGATATTTTCCTAAGAATCCGAAGATGCAGGCGGAAATCAACAGCCAGGTCGATGAGCTCCTGGCTAAAGGATGCATAGAGACCTCGAAGAGCCCACACAGCGCTCCCATAGTGATGGTGCGGAAGAAGAACGGCAAGTGGCGGCTGTGCGAGGATTTCCGACAGCTCAACAGCCGATCTGTAAAAGATGCATATCCGCTGCCTCGAGTGCATCACATTCTGGACCAGCTTCGAGAGGCTCGCTACATAACGAGCCTGGACTTGAAGGATGGGTATTGGCAGATACCCATGGAGGAGGCCAGCCGACCACTCACGGCATTTACAGTTCCAGGAGAGGGGCTGTTCCAATGGAAGGTGATGCCGTTCGGCCTTCATTCAGCACCAGCGACTTTCCAGAGGGCTCTGGATCAAGTCATTGGCCCAGAGATGATGCCGCATGCTTTTGCGTACCTCGATGATATCATCGTCATTGGGAGGACCCACCAGGAGCATATGAACAACCTGCGAGAGGTGTTCCGGCGGCTGAGAGCTGCCAATTTGAAGATCAACGTCGACAAGTGCGATTTCTTCAAAAAGGAGCTGAAGTATCTGGGCCACAAGGTGACGGAACGTGGCATCCATACGGACCCAGAAAAGGTTGCCGCGAATCAGAATCGCCAGATGGGCATTGGAGCTAAAAAAATTTTGACTTCGAGATCCGGTACAGGAAGGGCAAGCAAAATGTAGTAGCCGATGCTCTGTCGCGACAGCCTCTAGAGGAAGAAGTGTGCCGCTGTCGATGGGTAAGCTTCGCCGAGACCTCCACCAAAATGCACACAAGCTGTCAGACTACCGGGAAGAGGCGGGGAATGTATACAGGCACATTCCTCATCAAGCTGGCCATGAAGATGTGGCTGAATGGTAGCTATGCGTGCCGAGCGAGCAGCGCAAACAGATTCTGGAAGACAACCACGATTCGGCCACCGCCGGTCATCTGGGAAGCCGAAAAACGATTGCTCGAGTGGCAGCAAGATACTACTGGCCCGGTATGTATCGAGACGTGCGAGGATACGTGCAGCGCTGCGAGCTATGTCAGCGCTACAAGGCCAGTCAACTCCAGGCGGCCGGACAGATGCTGACCCAGATCCCTGAGGAGCCATGGGTGACGGTGTGCGCCGACTTTGTCGGACCGCTACCCAGGTCAAAGCACGGTAACACCATGCTCTTGGTGTTCATCGACCGATTCTCCAAGTGGACGGAGATGGTGCCGTTGAGAAGCGCAAATACAGCGGCGCTTCAAAAGGCATTCAGGGAGCGGATCGTGGCCAGATTTGGAGTGCCGAAAGTGCTCATCACGGATAATGGCACTCAATTCACGAGCCGTGCCTTCAAGGGATTCTTGGATGAGCTAGGAGTGCATCATCAGTTGACGGCGCCATACACGCCTCAAGAGAATCCCACGGAGAGGGCCAATCGCACGGTCAAGACGATGATCGCTCAATTTGCGGGCAGCGATCTACAGGATATTCCGCAACCTTCCTCACTCAAGGGCGTGAGCCAAGGCTGCCTAAGGCCTTGTTCGACGCACGGACTGTGGGAACAGGCCAGGCAACAGAAGCACCCACGGAGAGAGCCACCAAATTGGCCGAAGTGTACCAGATTGTGAGGCGAAATCTGGAAAAGACGGCTCAGGATCAGGCACGGCATTATAATCTGAGGCGGCGACAGTGGAAACCAGCCATAGGGGACAGGGTGTGGGCGAAAGAGCGCCACCTGTCCACCACCGCTGAAGGATTTGCGGCAAAACTGCCTCCACGATACGGAGGACCGTATACAGTGGTCAGCTTCATCTCGCTTATCATATGCCGAATCAAGGCGGAGAGCCCACTATTTAAAAAAAAAAAAAAAAAAAAAAGGGGTGAATACACACAGCTATGTGTATTGTTTTTGTGACCACCCGATTTTATTATAAAATTTTTGTTAAAATCATGGGATATTTATAACAAAACAAAAACTCATAAAATCGGCAACAGCGCAAGAGCATTAAGAATATCAACGCACGAAATGACGCCGAAAACAACAACAATCGCAGCTGGAACAGTATTCCCGCAAACAACAACAGTATCAGATGTAACTGTGGCGAGCCCTCTTTAGGACAAACAACAACAGTATCAGCTGTAACTGTAGGGAGCCGCTCCAAACAAACAACAACAGTGTCAGCTGTAACTGTGATGGGAGAGAGCGCCGTCACAAACAACAACAATCTCGGGTGCACAGCGTGGCTCATAAAGACGAGCGAAAAGCAAAACATAAACGGACACCACCACACACCTAGATTTGCGTATGCCCACGCACTTACAAATGCACATGCACGCTCAAGCCACGGCGGGAGAATTGGGACAGTAGGGAGAGAGAGAGAGAGTAAAAACAACAATGCGGCCGGGCACAGAGGCCAATGAACTCTGGTAGCTGAGCGGCGATCGCTACGCCCGAGGCGAGCCGAAGCTGGTGTCGCGAGATCAAGCGAACGCCTGCAGCTGTGCTGAGAGAGAGCGGCTACAACAACAACAACAAGTGCGCATCTAGAGCGACAGCGACGTGGAAGATGACAGCGACGTGGAAGATAGAAGCACGTCTGGAGTGTCGGCAGACTCAAGGGTATGGGCCTGCAGGAATTTTCAGCGCCAGACTTCTGCTACGTAGCTGGAGGGTCTGGGTAGTAGAGCTAGGGCATCGGCAGAAGGGATGAGGCCGATCCTCGGGCACTAGCCAGCGAATCTGCTGGAGCTGTGCGCGAATGAGGAGTTTGCCATACCGTCTGCACGGTGCCAGCGTGGCGACACCCCAGAGCCAGCTCACCCACCCATTAGTGGGTTCCCCAGGGTGAGAGGAGCATGTCGCCAGGGTCCTAAGCTGGCAAATCTCGCCCAGACGTTGCCGCGCAAAATTGGAGGCGCCGCCACTGCAGCCAATACACGGCCACAACACAGGGTCATTTACTGCAGCGGCGGACGGCGCGTGGCCAAAGGGGCATCAAGGAGTGAAGCTGCCTAAAACACCGAGGAAGTTTTATTAAAATTAGGTAAATATTTTAATAAAACATTTTGTTTTGCTTACCTGTTTGTTTTGACAGTGTTGCCAGCAGGGTGTCGATCAGCAGTGAGTACGGCGTTGCCACTGGGTGGATCGACATCCTGTGCCAGGTGGCAACACTGAGTAATGCGGGTGGAGCAAAACAAAGAGGAGCAGAACGGTTGGAGTGGCGCCAAATTTAAAATTTGGGACGAATTTAAACACGAAAGTTTTCGTGTTTTCCGAAGAAAGAGGTGAGTGTGAGGAACTTTATATGCAGGCACGTCTCAACCTGTATAATTGCATGTATTTGCTGTGAATTTATATGGGTCGGCGTGCAGGCACATAAAGTGTTACACACAGCGACGCGAGGACGGTAAGATCGACTCTCGCGACTGGAAAGGGTCAAAGGCGAGCGATGGGACGTCTCGCTCGCTCTTACCGATTCAGCGATTTACTCGCGTTGCACTCTCTGCGTTGATCGTGCACCGCTAGCTTTGTAGCCGCTAGAAAGTAGCTATTACTTTCACTCGCAGGCGTGTACCGGTGCTTCGGCCAATGAGAGGCTGCCACGCGATCACGCGTATTTGGCGTCGCACAAAATCAGGCGATGTTGCCGTTTAGGCAGACCCGAAGAGGAGACGGGCAAGGCAGGCCCCTCTCCAGAGCCGAAGCAGGGCCTTCGGCGCTGCTATAAAAAGGCGCCCACGGCTCGGCACTGGGTCAGTCGATTCGAGTTAAAAAGTGAAAGTGCCGAGTGTCAGCGAAGTGAAAGTGTAAAGTGCAACGAAGGACAACGAAGGACAACGAAAGACATCAAGGACATAAATGACATCGTGGGACTTATACGAGGATATTCAGAGGAATATCCTGGACGCATACCAAACCGTATCCTTAAGGACAGAGGTGCGGCCTGCAGCTGGTGCTAGAGCAGCGTAACCTGAACAGGAGTGTGAGGTTAGTGAGGGTAGCCGTGCGGAAGAACGTAAGCCTTCTGAGACTCAGTCTAGAGTGCCAGCGAGTAAATCCAGTTGTAGGAGTGCATGTGGTGATCCAAGCGAACCGCTGGAAAACGAAGCGCGTATCCTGGTATACTATGGAGTGCTCTGCAACCTCTAGACGGCTCAGAGAACGTTCCAATATGTCACTTTCCGACTTTATTGCGTCATGCGATGCCTTGAAGATGTTCGAGGCTCGCGAAAGTGAGGCTCTAAGTGACGAGCGTCCCCTATATTAAAAAAAAAAAACAAGTAACAAAACTCTAGTCGAGACCGCTCGACTAAGAGATCCCCTGAACCCTTGCAAAGAACCACCGTCAATCGTTGCGTCAGCTGTTCTTCGGCTGCTATCTGCATGGCAATGCTATGGGAAATTAAATGTTAAATAACTTTTTTTCTAGAGCAACTATTTTGATCAAACTTGTTGGGCGTGATCATGTCATCCATATGTATGTATGTGCCAAAGAAATCTCTAGTATTTGATATACGGAAGTTACAAATTTGAGGCGAGGGGGGCGTGGCACCGAAAATTTAACAGAAACCGAAAATGCGCAAGGCTCAAAAAACACAAGCGGAAGTCGTTGCGTCAGCTGTTCTTGGGCTTCTTTTTGCATGCCAATACTATGGGAAATTTAATGTTTGATACCTTTTTTTCTAGAGCAACGATATTGATCAAACTTGTTGAGCGTGATTATGTCATCCATATGTATATATAAGCAAAAGCACAAGTCTCTAGTATTTGATATACGGGAGTTACAAATTTGAGGCGAAGGGTGTTATCGATTATTTGAAACAAACCCGATCTTTTCGTGCTATACAGGAACCTACATAAAAAATTAGCTCTTATAGGTTCTGAGAACGACGCGTTCATACATACGGACAGACGGACGGACGGACGGACGGACAGACGGACATGGCTATATCAACTCGGCTTGTCATCCTGATCAAGAATATATACACTTTATGGGGTCTGACACGGCTCCTTCTGCCTGTTACATACATACGCCTTTCAACAAAAACATTATACCCTGAATTCCCATTTTCAATGGGTTCGGGGTATAAAAAAACACCTAGCACAAATGCATAATAATGATAAATCAACCAAAATCAATAGTGAAAGAAACCAAATAGTTAATAAAATCACCAAATCAAAACAAAAATAAATAAAAGTTACGGAGAACAAAAAAGCACGCCTAAAACTTTCAAACTGAGAACTCTCTCACTTCGACATCCCAAGATCAAAAATTTCTATTTCTACGCTCATTGCGGGCGTGGTAAATCGGGTCAAACTGCATGTTCAGTTTTAAAGCTAGAATGCCCAAATTTGGCAAATGGGTTACTGTTACGATCCTTTAAAGGTCGGATTTAGCTAATTGACTATTGTTACTAATAACTAATACGAGCTTATATCTCCTATAGCTTTAAGTTTCAAAATTGGATGTTAAGTTACTCACTGCCTCCTTTAATCTTATTTTTGATTTAAAACGCTTTTATGAAGGATAAAGATTTTGTTGCATAAATGCATTCCATATACTTATTTACTTAGTTCTCAGAGTATTTATATAAGTATAATTTCTTAATTCAAAAGAGAGTTATTAGTTCGAAAGTTGTAGATTTATTTCTCCGCGGCATTTGTCTTTTGTTTTTGATTAAACATTAATATTTTTATTTCTCACTGTTGATTTTGGTTATTGTTGCCATTTATCACTGTTGGGCGTTTGTGCAGTGGTGTAATCCGCGGTGATTTGTGATTTGTAATTGCTTTTGGTGCTTGTGATTTGTGCAGCGTCGGTAATTTTATTTTTTACTTTCATCCTGCTTTTTTGCGGTTGTTTATTTTTATCTAATCTCCCGTTTTGTTGCTGTGAGTTTCTCTTTCAACACATGTATCCTCCCTCTGCCTTGCGCTTTTTTCATTTCTGTTTCTAATCTTCTGTTTTTGTGTTTTTAGACTTTTTCACGTAGTGTAAAAAGTATATTGGTTTTGTGCAATGTCCGTCATGCTGTCCGTCCGTCTGTCAGTCTGTCCGTCTGTTCATCTGTCCGTATGAACGCAAACCATTTCCACGCTATTGAAGCTAGAGACTTGAAATTTGAAATATATACTCGTGTATACCCTCATCAGATAAAGTGACAAGGTTTTCCCGATACGCCCACTAGGGGCGTGGCAAATCGGAAAATGCATTTTCCTGTATCTCGGACACACACACACTACTTCTAGAAGGGCTAGAGAGTTGAGATTTTAACTGAACACTCATGTCGACATCCCAAAATCAAAAAGCTCTGTCGGGTTTATCTACGCCCATGGGGGGCGTGGCAAATCGTGGCTTTGATCAAGGTCTTGATCCTCGGAATCCAGATCTTCATACGCAAATAGCGCACCATCAGCTGGCTGTCACCGTGCAGTGTGATGCAATGTGCGAATTGGACCAGCAAACGCGTGAAATGGGCATCGTATGGGAGCTGGTTGGAGTGACGTTCGTCGTAGCTCAGGGACTCTGCCGCTCGTAGTCGCCCGCATGAGCGAAGGATACCGTATTGATCGAGATATGGGTTTAAGTTTAACAAGGAGCTTGAAGGCGGAATAGTCCGTTTTTCGGAGAGTGCTCGGATTTCAGCAGCGTACTTCTGCTTCTGAGCGAGCCGTACAAGAACCTGTTCTGAGGAATGCCACTGGTCCTTGCTGAGTTGCACCGTGGAATGCCTCGCAGCCTTTGGGGCGACGAACCGCCGGACATATGCTGTGACCCTTAAGGCTCGCCCGTAGTCTGAAAACCGTCGCTGAAGTCGTCTTTAGGCGTGGACGTGACGGTGTGACAGTGGACCCGCTGCTCCAGTTGCGTGTCCGGGACATCGCAGAGAGAAGCTGGCCCAAATTCCGGGGGTTGCCAAAGCCATTCCGGTCCATGCCACCATAGCGTACTGACCGCCAAGTCATCAGTAGAGACGCCTCGACTCGCAAGATCCGCTGGATTGTCCTCGGACCGAACATGAGACCAACTGTGGCCGCTGGTACTCTGGGAGATGCTGGATACGCGGTTTGCCACGACCTTTGGATGCAAGTGTTGCACGTCGTATGCTAGCTGTAGCAGGACTCTGATGGCTAGAAAGGATTCGCAGTTGACGCCGAAAATGAACGTTTGGAGCTCGTAGTCCTGCAGATTTCCGCTACGATCTCGGTAGAGAATACGCTGGAACGGGGTGTGCTTGGGGTTAACGAGAATCTGTCGATACATCTGCGTAATGTCAGCGTTAAAGACGAATTGGAAGAAGCACCTTTCAAGTATCTGCAATGTGAGGTCGGCTTGAAGAGTGGGGCCGGTATGCAAGACATCATTTACGCTGACTCCTTTAGTGGAAGGACTAGAGGCGTTAAAGACGACGCGGACTTTCGTGGTAGTGCTATCAGGTTTGAAGACAGCGTGATGAGGGAGGTAGAAATGATTCCCGTCCGTGTGTGGGGTTACCCGAATCATGTGGCCCAAATCGACGTATTCCTGCAACACAGCGTCAAAACGGACTTTTAAAGGCGGGTTCCTTTGCAGACGCGCCTCATTCCTCAGGAATTGAGCTAAAGCGATAGGTCTGGAGTGAGCCAAGTCTACACTATTCGGATCTTTGAATGGTAGAGAAAGTACGTATCGACCATCTTTCCTCCTTCTGGTCGTCTCCTGGAAAACTTCTTCACAAAGGACGTCTGCTCCTTTTTTCGGCTTTGCCGGAAGATCTTCCACCTCCCAAAACTTGGTAAGCACCGCATCAAGCTTCACCTCAGGCCCTCCCGATCGAGCAATGAGTGCTTGGCGTGGCCTTGGTGCATCGGCTAGTATTGGCCCGCACAACACCCAACCAAAAATGGTCTCTAGACCGACGAACTCGCCACCAATGTCCTTTTTCATCCGTTCCCCAAGAATATGCGGGAAGAGGTCCACCCCAATTGTAGTGCGGGTCAGCCAGTGGACGGTCTAAGCACTGGTATTGCACCTTGTCTGGGAAAGGACGCGCTGGGATCGCCCCTGTCAGCTTGGGGTCAACTAAGGCCAGAGCCTTCACTTGAATTTTACTGTTACCAGGGACGGACAGTTTCAAAAGACACTCCTTTTTTACGCTACACCCGTCGCTTTGTCCCATGCCAAAAACTGCTGCGTTGGTATGACAGAACGGAGGCTGGACCAAATTGAAAACCCTCTCGGACAGGAAGGTTGAGTCGGCTCCGGAATCGATCAATGCTCGGACATGAAATTCTTCAACGCGATGGTTGAGCGTTACGATCGCGGTGCCTAGGAGACCCCGACCTGGAGTGGCCGTTCATGGGGACTTGGAGACGATAGTTCTGGCTTCACCGCGGGTCTTAGAGATAAGGTGGTAGAGTTTCTCAACTTCTGCCAGGCATGGATTGCGAATGTATATCGCGGAGAACAAATCGCGGAATGTTGGCCACGCAAGGCTGTCGCCTTCGAAAATCTCGGCCTCACATGGAGGCAGTCGATGGCCTTGGGAAGTCGGAGGCCTAGCTGGAGTGGGAACCGTCTGAGCCGATATCTGTTCGATGCGTTCACCGAAAAGAGTTCCGCATCGCCCGTATATCATATAGCAGTATTCGTGCTTGGCGTTGATAGTGCTTAACATCATCTATACTCTCTTCAGGGTTTTGGGCACTGAAGGCCGTGTGGCAGCGGGTATATTCCGATTCCACATTCGCCCAAAGCGACTTTAGCTGCTCTAAGTGCATTTTTATAGAATATAGGGGACTCTCGTCACTAAGAGTATGGGAAACCCCGGCTCAGTCACGACGACCGTCGGAGTCGGAGAGATGCTCTTGCGAGGATTAGATACAGAGGAAGTGAGAGGACGAGAAGTTGGAGACCCGCTGTAGCTACGAGAGGTCGCTGTCGAGGTACGAATGGGGGTGCGCTTGGTTAGCGCTGGACGAGGCTTTGAAAAAGTTTCGGACGAAGTGGCTGTGGGACTTGGAATCGTACGGCTAGCGGACTTCTTATCAGCCTTGTGGGAGAAAGGCTATTATCGGACCAAACCGATGAAGAACATGAAAACGCAACGACAGGTAGTGGACTGTATATGGATTATTTATATGATACATTTTTAATCTTTGGTGCGACGTGTGTAGTCCGAAAAGAAAATATATGTGTGCAGATTGAAGGTATATGGAACTATATATAATTTTGGTTTTGTTTTATTTATTATTATTCTTTTTTATTTTATTTTATTTTTTTTTATAATAACAATTTATAATTTTAATACATATTAATTATTCGGAAATATATATTGGAAAAAAATAAATAAAAAACAAGTAAGACGTTGCTGTCGGACGCAACCGACAGTGAAATACTATTTCACGTCACAGCAGCACACAGGGGCATCTATCATTAATTTTTTTTAAATTTAACCTTAAATCCCCACTGTCGCCGCTTAAATTAGCTGCAGATTAAAACTTTTCCTTGGAGGTGGCCAGACAGTTTCAATTAGGATCGAAGCTTAGAACCCTTACCTTAGCAAAAACACGCACCTAAATCGAGAGAGGTGGCATCTCTCAAAATAAGAGAGGTGGCAACTCTCAAAATGACAAAAGTGGCAACTCAGAAAATGTGATATACATAAGGTTGTTGGCGAGCGTAGACGTGTGGGCTCGAACCCCGGTGCGGTCATGTTGATATTTTTGTTATATTTTCTTTATTTAGTAATTTTGTAGTAATAAAATATTCTTTTCAAACACATATATATAATTTGGCAAATCAAAAGACAAGGTCAAAGGTCACTAAGTCATTATGAGGCGCGTTATTGGCTCAAAAGCTGCAGATGTTTCAGTTTTGATTTGCCACGCCCCCAGGGGCCGTAGACAAATAATTTTTGGCATGTGCATAGAGTGGGCGTTCAGGAATATAACTGTAAAGTTTGGATGCTTACTCTCGAAAAATGCGAAAATTACAGGGTATTTTTGTACGGCGTGTCCCTTTTGGGGCGTAACAATCATCTTTGAGGAATCGATACAGGAGGCCCCCAGTAACTTAGCATTCAATTTTGAAGCTTCTAGCACTAAAACTGTGGGAGATGTAAGCTGATATTAGTTGCCACGCCCCCTGAGGGCGTAGATATATCCGCCATAGCTTTTCAGTTGTGGGATGTTAATCCGACTATATATACCAAGTCTCAAGTCTCTAGCATCAATGGTGCTCAAAATATAACAGAATTAGTAAAATCACTATATTTTCAGAACCGATTTGCCACGCCCCTAGTGGGCGTGGCCATACATTTTTTAGGCGATCCGTATAGGATCATAACAGTAATCCACGTGCCAAAATTCGATCGTTATATTTTTAAGACTTTAGGAGATACAGTTTGACCCGATTTGCCACGCCCCCAATGGGCGTAGATATATCCGCCATAGCTTTTTGATTTTGGGGTGTCGGCATGAGTGTTCAGTTAAAATCTCAACCCTCGAGCCCTTCTAGAAGTAGGGTTTATGGGATACAGGAAAATTCATTTTCCGATTTGCCACGCCCCTAGTGGGCGTATCGGGAAAATCTTGACACTTTATCAGACGAGGGTATACACGAGTATATATTTCAAATTTCAAGTCTCTAGCTTCAATAGCGAGGTAATGGTTTGCGTTCATACGGACAGACGGACAAACGGATTTTGCACAAAACCAATATACTATATCACTACGTGAAATAGTATAATAAATAAAAATATTTGTGAAACAGTGACTCCGTCACGGTTTGAATTGGAGTGCCAACACTGATTACATCTCAGCTGTTGTGCCGATAGTGGATTTTTCAGTATTTTTCACGGATTGACAAAAGTGACTGAAATCGTAACTAAGTCACGGCTTGGAATCGAGTGCCAACACTGATCGCTCAACAGCTGTTTTGCCTGGTAGGTTTTGCAAATTATGAAAGTGTGTGTGTTTTATTTAATTATTTCTTTGATTTGGTTTAAACGCGGGGCTTGTCTTAAACCAATTGCAGCCTTTTTTTCGTTTTTAAATTTTATGTTTTAAATTGCGGAAAGCAAATCGGAGTGGCTGCAATCATTATCGTAGTGCAAATGCTATGCCAAATACATACATATGTATGTATGCATCGATAAACATACATATACACGCGCGTACGAGAAAGACGCCGTGGCTGCCAAAATTTAATTAAATTATTTGTTTATTAGTTGGTGTGTGGCGGTTTGACTCAGTATCGCGGTGTTTGGTGTTTTAAGAATCACTTGCAGGTATTTCCTTTAGCCGTAGGTATAAGTGATACATATGTATGTATGTAGATATGTATATCCAATTGTGCATGTACGTATATACATATGTGAGTGGAAAAAACACAACAATGTTCACGGAGGAAATAGAAGGCACCTTGAGGTATGCATGTATTTGCTGTGCATTTATATCGGTGGGCGTGCAGGCATATAAATATTCCACACAGCGACGCGAGTACGGTAAGAGCGACCCTCGCGACTGGAAAGGGTCAAAGGCAAAAATCCTATAGATTTATAAATTGATAAATATAGTACTTATTATTTATCGGCAGGCGCCCAACATATAAATTTGTTGGCACGAACACACAGTCGGCTGAGTGCGACCCGGCGTAAACTCGGGGCAAACCGAAGGTTCGTTATAGTATGTACACGGACTGGCCTCGCCTAAATAAGCAATTGGCGGCTACCAATGTAACAAAAAGATACGGTTTTAATGTAACACAATGCACTTTTTATTTTGCATAGTGATATATGTATGAAAGAGATATAAGTATAAAAGCGAGGATAAGAACGAGCGTAATGGCGATTTACAGAGAAGTGCCAGTCACACATTCCAGTGTGCCCGCCTTCTGCCACAATAAAAAGGCACAGCCGTTGGCTCGCCCTGATCACCCTGTGGTGTGAACAGTAAGTATAGAAGAAATGGCCAGAGTGTTGTTCGTAGTTTGAGCAACAGATGGGGACAAATTAGTTGGAATCAGTATAGGCTCTGGGATATCTAATACTGGTGTCCCTGACGCACTGCAAGAAGGTGGAATCGCAAGAGAGTCAGAGTAAAATGTATAAGGCGCTAATAAATTCAGGGACACAGGTATACAAGGTGGTCCCAGTTGAGAAGAAGTCGACTTCTCAGCTTGAGAAGATTCAAAATCATATTGATTTAGTTCATCAGACAGTGTTTTGATACATTATTAATTAAGAATAAATGGACCTGCACCGAGTTATACATGTTGGAAAAATTTATTTGTTTTTCCAAACAAAGTGGAAAAGACCACCGTAAGACGCCACAAACAATTTAGGAATGGACATGACCTTATAAAAGTCGCGCCCTGTAATGCCAGCACATTTAATGTGCATCATATTCTCACTCAACCAGCAATTAATAAATTGCACTTGTGTATAATCAGAAGTTTGCCGCATAGAGCAAGTTTTTTTCGCTACAGGGCATATTAGCAATTGGGATTAAAGAAGCAAAAACGGAGCGAATCACAACAACGAAACGGGAGATTAGATACAAATAAAGTACAAGCTCCAAAGCGAAGAGAGGATTAATTTGTTGAGAGAATCAACTCGACAACAACAAAACAACTGATATGGAGCACGAGCGAAAAAGCAAATGCGCTTGTGTGTGCTTGCGCCTGTGTATGTGGGTGTATGTGTTGCTTGTAATGAACATATATATACTTATATATTAAAGAAACGGAGATTGCTTGGAATTGCGGTTCTTCCCAAGGTTCAGGGTATACCCTAGTCGAGAGGTCTCGAGACTATAGTTTTCTTACTTTTTATTATTATTATTATTATTATTTCCTTGTATAACTTTTCGTTCTGTCCGATACAGCAGGTTCGAATTACACATGTGCACCACTTCGTGCCTCAATACATAATCTTCTATGACGATTCGTTATTCCAAAGACAAACAACTTATGTGTTTTGTATTCTTCAATTAATATTATGTGTATATAATATAATAATATACATATTTTGAACATTCTTATTATTATACTATTTCACATAGTGATATAGTATTTTGGTTCTGTGCAAAATGCGTTTGTCCGTCTGTCCGTATGAACGCAAACCATTCCCACGCTATTGAAACTAGACACTTGAAATTTGAAATATATACTCGTGTATACCCTCGTCAGATAAAGTGTCAAGATTTTCCCGATACGCCCACTAGGGGCGTGGCAAATCGGAAAATGAATTTTCCTGTATCCCATAAACCCTACTTCTAGAAGGGCTCGAGGGTTGAGATTTTAACTGAACACTCATGCCGACACCCCAAAATCAAAAAGCTATGGCGGATATATCTACGCCCATTGGGGGCGTGGCAAATCGGGTCAAACTGTATCTCCTAAAGTCTTAAAAATATAACGATCGAATTTTGGCACGTGGATTACTGTTATGATCCTATACGGATCGCCTAAAAAATGTATGGCCACGCTCACTAGGGGCGTGGCAAATCGGTTCTGAAAATATAGTGATTTTACTAATTCTGTTATATTTTGAGCACTATTGATGCTATAGACTTGAGACTTGGTATATATACTCGGATTAACATCCCACAATTGAAAAGCTATGGCGGATATATCTACGCCCACAGGGGGCGTGGAAACTATTATCAGCTCATATCTCCCACAGGTTTACTGCTAGAAGCTTCAAAATTAGATACTAAGTTACTGGGGGCCTCCTCTATCGATTCCCCGAAGATGATTGTTACGCCCCAAAAGGGACATGCCGTAAAAAAAAACCCTGTAATTTTCGCATTTTTCGAGAGTAACCATCCAAACTTTACAGTTATATTCCTGAATGCCCACTCTATGCACATGCCAAATTATTTGTCTACGGCCACTGGGGGCGTGGCAATTCAAATTTGGAAAATCTTCAGCTTCAGAGCCAATAACGCGCCACATAATGACTTTGTGACCATTGACCTTGTCTTATGATTTGTTAAATTATATTTACATATATATGTCGAAGCAAACTATGTTGCTGCATGCTGATTGTGATTGTTCCTGCGTATTGCACGTACGCGCTGTGTGTATTGCTGTGTATAAGAATTCTGGTTATTACCAGAATTCCTAATTTCATCATACTAAGAAATATTGCATCAGCCGCTAATTGCGCTCTGATTGGTCCTTTGCATTTTGTCGCTTTAAGAAGTTCCGTTATAGCGCGACGACAGCGCTACAACGCTGTCGTCAAGTGTGGTTCGGTGCGAGGCAGAGAAACGAAAAGGCAGTCAGTTCAATTTTGGATCGTGAAGCCTGCGCATCGAAACTCGCTGCGCTATTAGTTAAAGCCATGGAGAAGAATAACGACGCTCCGACATCAGAAGTGGGATCGGCACTACCTACTATATTTTCGACCGAGCAGTGGCGTGCAATTATCGAATTCCCAAACCAAAATTGAATGCAATCGTCGACATTTGGCCATCAAAACTGTGATGTCGTTTTGCCAAAGTTTACCGCTGACGTGGCAGGTGCAGATGATCGAAAATGGTGTGCAATCGCTAACATTATATTGTCGGATCATACTGTGTGTACATTGTGTGGAATATTACTGCTCACTGTGTGTGTGTTTGTGCGTTTCTGGGTATTTCACCATCATTTCATCATAATGGTAATATTGCATCAGCCGTTAATTGTGTCGCTGTCGCCAAGTGTGGTTCGTGCCTATGCTAAGAAGAAGTAATTGCGCGTAAGAGTAGAATAAAAGACACGTGGAAGCAAGCATAAGCTACGAAATTCGCCCCCGCTTAGTAAATCACTATGAACAGAATTAACGTTACCATATAACCCACATTTACTGAAGATCGAAATCGAAATTGGTTGGAGTTTGTAAAGACAATGCAAACTTCAACATCATAACAAGAACAAAACCGAGAGCTCACCTTGCTGTAGTGTACGACATCATTTTGATTGAACGGCCGCTAGAAAAAAGCAAGTTGATTATGGCATTAAGCAATGCTATGAAGGCCAGTGCATCACAATGGTTAATGCCGCTTGGTATCATCGTTAATTACGGCTTGTAAAAACAACAACAATGAGGATATCGGCGCTTTAGTCGTGTTGTCGCATGTGGAAAATATGAACCGCCGTTTGCAACGAATTGTCTTCACTTCAAAGGTGCGAATAGAAGTGATCTGCAATCAGAGTTGACATTAAAAGGAGGAAAATGTCATCTATGCTGCACCATTTCTGTGAAAAAGCCGGACACAAAGTAGCAGAATGCCGAAGCAAACCGCGACAAGAGGGCGAAACGAAATCCCAACGAGAGAAGGACCGTTTTACTAGCTTCAAATGACGTCTCCATAAAATGAAAGAGTGTAAACGAATGTGTTGTGGCTAAGCCAACATGGGAGGTAAGATCTATCCAATTTACTTTGATTCTGGTGTTGAATGCTCTTTAGTAACAGAACGAATTGGTAAGAGAGAGAGAAACTCTCAAAAACGTAATCATGTTAAAAGGTTTATGTAATGCAGCTCTATATAGTACGCTGCAGATAGTAGCCAATGTCACTATAAACGAAAATGTAATAGAAATTTTATTTTTTTCTTTACGTAGTATTTGATGACAATTTGACAGAGCTAGAATGTTATTGTGACAACAAACACATTCGACATTGTGAATTTTAAGTCTGTAAATAGTTGTTCCGTAACTGAACAAGCAATTAGCATGAAAGATTTTAATACCGAATTAGTTGACAATGATAAGGGATGATGTTTTTCAAGTTTTCGATTTTCTGAATGGTCAAGTTGAGCGAGTCATAGATACACTCAGAAATCTGTCGAATCGAGCCACAGATCCTGAAAAGATGCACTTGCCGAGGTTCAGCTTGCATTAAATTGCACAATTAGTCGTGAACTGAAGTGAGCCCCTTGGAAATGCTAAAGGAAAAGAGGCTCGATCGATAGGTTTAATTCCACGGGTGGACATAGAAATAGAGGTTGATCTAAACATGCTTATGATAAGCAACGTTTTGATAAAAGTGGCATGTACAAAAAATGTCGAGTAAACAAGAGCAAGGCAATGGTTGAGAAGCTTAAGGTGGAAGATTTTGTGTTATTAAAATGTGAGGAGCGAGGAGCTTCAGACAAACTAAATCCGAAATTCAAAGGGCCGTTCGTGGTAATTGAATTGTTGTGAGCGATATCTTTTGATTACATTGACGAGTAAAAGGAATGCCATAGGAATCTGAAATGATTGAAGCAGATGATTACGGTGAAAAAGACCTAGATCATCAGTCGATTAAAGAGGATGATTACGGTGAAAAAGACGTAGATCATCAGTCGATCTCTACCACCTAGGGTGGAGAGAACATCATGCATGGGGGCTAGATCCATACAGCAATTGTCATGTCAGCAATGAATGAAATTGGCTGTAAGGGATATTTGATCTGGTGATAGATCAAGGCACATGAGATGCATAGCGTCGCAGAATTGCAGCAAGATCCCGAGAACTGTGTGCTGATAAAAGTGAGAGCCAAATGGTCGGGTTTGCGCAGAAGAGTACGAGCTACTAAGTAACAAAGTATTAATATCCTGCCAAACTGACATTTGATGACTTAAGATGATGAGTTATCCGTCCAGGAGGGACGATGGTTATCCGTCTTTGAGAGACTATGAGTTATCCGTCTTTGAGAGACGATGGTTATTCTTCTTTGAGAGACTATGAGTTACCCGTCTTTGAGAGACGATGAGTTATCCGTCTTTGAGAGACGATGAGTTATCCGTCTTTGAGAGACGATGAGTTATCCGTCTTTGGGAGACGATGGTTATCCGTCTTTGGGAGACGAAGGTTATCCGTCTTTGAGAGACGATGGTTATCCGTCTTTGAGAGACGATGAGTTATCCGTCTTTGAGAGACGATGGTTATCCGTCTTTGAGAGACGATGAGTTATCCGTCTTTGAGAGACGATGTGTTATCCGTAATGTGTGGCAATGTGTTATCCGTCTAAGAGGGACGGCAAGGAGGTCGATAAACGACTAGAAATAGAATCTCGGGCAGAAGAGAACTAAAAAGAGGCAGTCATGGCCTGAGTGTGAACAAAAACAACATAGCACGGGAATTCGTTAAAGGACACATCGAAGTATTAATTGTAGATCAAGGCAAAACCAACGACATCCCGACACACTATTCATATGGACATTACAGGCAAATTAAGTGGTAAAAGTGATTTAAAGGAATATATCATTGTTCAAATTGACAGCTTCACAAAATTCGTACACCTTTACCACACTCTCAAAATAGATACGGAGAGTTGTATCAGGGCCATAAAGTCTTCAACTTCCTTGTTTGGTGCATCAACACGCATTATAGCTGATCAGGGTAGATGTTTTTCTAACGCGCAGTTTGCAGAATTTTGCTGTTCAAAAACCATAAAACTTCATTTAATCGCGACTGGGGCAAGTCGTGCTAATGGACAAGTTGAGCGCGTTAAGAGCACGCTCAAGGACCTATTAACTGCAGTCGAATTAAGCCAAAGGCCCTGGCAAGATGCTCTCGGCGAGGTGCAGCTAGCTTTAAACTGCACAACAAATCGGGCAACTGAGGCCAGTCCCTTAGAAATGTTAATAGAGAAAGAAGGTTGACCTCTTGGATTAGTTCCTCCATTGGACACAGAATTGGAAGTAGACTTAGACTTCACACGGGCTCGAGCAAGTAGCAGTATGAAATCTTTAGCCTTTTACAACAAAAATCGATTTGATAAGTCCAAGTCCGCCGTTGTAAGACACAGTGTCGGTGACTATGTCCTTCTCAAGAACGAGGAGAGAAACCATACAAAACTAGACCCAAAATTCAAAGGTCCATTTTTGGTAGTTACAGTCCTAGACGGTGACAGATACATGTTAAAGTCGTTATCGAGTAAACGATTATGTAAATACTGTCACGAGGACACAAGAAAACTTCCAGAGGGAAATGTGCCCCATGAGCTGGACATTGATGATGAAGATCCAGGCCCGTCAAATGGTCTGATAGAAACTGAGAGTGAACCGTCCAAGTGAGACGATGGTTATCCGTCCAAGTGAGACGATGATTGTTTCTTTTTGAATTAAATTTGGAATTTTAGTTAAAGAAAATGTAAAATCGACAATTTGGCAAAATATTATGTAATGAAAACAAGCATCATGTTTTATTTTTGTAACCTGCATAGGTGAAGTTATTGAATTGAATTGAAAGAAATATGTTTTCAAATGTTTTAATTAAGAATAAATGTTAAAAGTTTGTACGAAGAAATGTTGAACTGAATATTTTATCAGATAGTTATCCGTCTTAAAGAGACGATGAATTAAGTTTGAAATCTATTACAAAGACACTTTTGAAGTTAATGTTTGGCATATTACACGAGGAAGTGTCAAGGTCAGGATGGCCGTGTCGAAACAAACTATGTTACTGCATGCTGTATGTGATTGTTCCTGCGTATTGCACGTGCGCGCTATGTGTGTATTGCTGTGTATAAGAATTCTGGTTATTACCAGAATTCCTAATTTCATCATACTAAGAAATATTGCATCAGCCGCTAATTGCGCTCTGATTGGTCCTTTGCATTTTGTCGCTTTAAGAAGTTCCGATATAGCGCGACGACAGCGCTACAACGCTGTCGTCAAGTGTGGTTCGGTGCGAGGCAGAGAAACGAAAAGGCGTGGCTATAAAAAATTTTGGGCGATGTTTATAAGATCGTAACAGTAACCCACGTGCCAAATTTTGGGCGTTATAGCTTTAAAACTGTAGAAGATACAGTCTGACCCGATTTGCCACGCCCCCAATGGGCGTAGATATATCTATAGCTTTTTGATTTTGGGATGTCGACATGAGTGTTCAGTTAAAATCTCAACTCTCTAGCCCTTCTAGAAGTAGTGTTTCTGAGACACAGGAAATTTCCGATTTGCCACGCCCCTAATGGGCGTATCGGGAAAATCTTGACACTTTATCAGACGATGGTATACACGAGTATATATTTCAAATTTCAAGCCTCTAGCTTCAATAGCGTGGAAATGGTTTGCGTTCATACGGACAGACGGACAGAAGGTCAGACGGACGGACGGACAGACGGACGGACAGCATGACGGACATTGCACAAACCCAATATACTATATCACTACGTGAAATAGTATAAAATCACCTTGCACAAATGCATAATAATGATAAATGGCACAATCAACCAAAATCAATAGTGAAAGAAACCAAATAGTTTATAAAATCACCAAATCAAAAAAGCACGCCTAAAACTTTCAAACTGAGAACTCTCTCACTTCGACATCCCAAGATCAAAAATCTATGACGGATATATCTATTTCTACGCTCATTGCGGGCGTGGTAAATCGGGTCAAACTGCATGTTCAGTTTTAAAGCTAGAATGCCCAAATTTGGCTCGTGGGTTACTGTTACGATCATTTAAAGATCGGATTTAGCTAATTTGCTATTGTTACTAATACGAGCTTATATCTCCTATAGTTTTAAGTTTCAAAATTGGATGTTAAGTACTCGCTGCCTCCTTTAATCTTATTTTTGATTTAAAACGCTTTTATGAAGGATAAAGAGTTTGTTGCGTAAATGCATTACATATACTTATTTATTTAGTTCTCAGAGTATTTATATAAGTATAATTTCTTAATTCAAAAGAGAGTTATTAGTTCGAAAGTTGTAGATTTATTTCTCCGCGGCATTTGTCTTTTGTTCTTGATTAAACATTAATATTTATAGCCTGAACCCATTGAAAATGGGAATTCAGGGTATAATGTTTTTGTTGAAATGAGTATGTGTGTAACAGGCAGAAGGAGGCGTGGCAGACCCCATAAAGTATATATATTCTTGATCAGGGAGACAAGCCGAGTTGATATAGCCATGTCCGTCTGTCCGTCCGTCCGTCCGTCCGTATATGTGAACGCGTCGATCTCAGAACCTATAAGAGCTAGAGACTTGAAATTTTTTATGAAGATCCTCGTATAGCGTGCGCAGATCAAGTTTGTTAAAAAAAACGATAACAACTATCGTTTTAATGTTATCGATTAAAACCGATATCTTCATTTAGTTATAAAATTCTATTTAATTCATCTTTATAGTTAGAGTCTTCATATTTTGCACTTAGTGTTATATAAGTCTTATGCAATTTCGGTTTTTGTTAAATTTTGGATGCCACACCCCCTTCTAGAGACTTGTGCTTTGGCACATACATACATATGTATGACATGATCACGCCCAACAAGTTTGATCAAAATCGTTACTCTAGAAAAAAAGTTATTAAACATTTAATTTCCCATAACATTGCAATGCAAACAGCAGCCAAAGAACAGCTGACGCACCGACTTGCGCTTATGTGTGTATGTTTTGCTTTTGTATGTTATGCATGTGTATATAAAAGAAACAAAGAATGCTTGGAATAGCGGCTCTTCGCAGGGTTCAGGGTATACCCGAGCGGTCTCGACTAGAGTTTTCTTACTTGTTTTATTTCTCACTGTTGATTTTGGTTATTGTTGCCATTTATCACTGTTGTGCGTTTGTCCGCGGTGATTTGTGATTTGTAATTGCTTTTGGTGCTTGTGATTTGTGCAGCATCGGTAATTTTATTTTTTAATTTCATCCTGCTTTTTTTCTTTCACTGCTCGTCTCTTTATTTTATTCCCCTTACATTTGTTGGTATAGGTGATTGGCGTTTTATTTTTCGCTCGTGCTCTATATGAGCTGTTTTGTTGCTGTGAGTTGATTCTCTCAACAACACAATCTTCTCTTTGCTTTGCGCTTGTTTATTTTTATCTAATCTCCCGTTTTGTTATTGTGAGTTTCTCTTTCAACACATATATACTCTCTTTGCCTTGCGCTTTTTTTTGCATTTCTGTTTCTTATCTTCTGTTTTTGTGTTTTTTTTTTTTTTTTTTGAATCCCAATTGCCAATATGACCTGTTGTATGCTCTATGCGGCAAACTTCTAATTCCACACAAGTGCAATTTATTAATTGCTGGTTGTGTGAGAATATGATGCATAGTAAATGTGCTGGCCTTACAGGGCGCGACTATGATAAGGTCATGTCAACTGCTAAAGTTGGTTGTGGTGGCTTACGTTGGTCTTGTCCACTTTGTTTGGAATAACAAATAAATTTTTCCGATATGTATAACTCGCTGCGGGCTCAATTTTAAAAAATTAATAATCTATCAAAACAGTTGTCTAATGAGCTAGATGCTGCTGATAAATTATTAAATCAATATGATTTTGAATCGTCTCAGGCTGAGACGTCAACTGCTTCTCAGTTGAGACCACCTTGTCTCCAAATTTATTAGCTCCTTCTACACCTTGTTCTGACTCTCTTGCGATTCCACCTTCTTGCAGTGCGTCAGGGACACCAGTATTAGATATCCCAGAGTCTATACTGATTCCAACTACTTTATCCCCATCTGTTGCTCATACTACGAACAACTCTCTGGCCATTTCACCCTAGTGTTCTTATCCAGGCTTTCATCTGACACGACATTTGAAGCTGTTTCTGCTTTTATTTCCAGTAAATCAAAAGCTAAAGTCTCTACATCGAAGTTCAATTTTGCAACTCCTCGTGAAATTCTTTAATTCTTCACTTCTTTTAAAATCAACGTGCCATCTGAATTCTTCACAACAATTTGCGACGCCAAATTTTGGCCTCCTCGTGTAGTTGTGCATGAATTTAAGCATAAAAATCGAAATATGCTGTCTCCGGTTTTGCTAAACCCTTCCTCGGTACAATCTTCATCCAATACTGTGCCAAAAAACTAAACACAATTCAACCTTCTTCACAGATTTCCTTAATTTATCAAAACGTTCGTGGTCTTAATTCTAAGCTCAAAAGGCTCTTTTTGAGTAGTTTCAGTGTTCGTTTTGACATTATTGCCCTGACTGAAACGTGGTTAAGTCCGAATGTTTATAATAGTGAGATTCTCTCGAACGATTTCACTATTTACAGACATGATCGACGGACTCGTAGAGGTGGAGGTGTCTTATTGGGCGTTAAATCTTATATACTTTCTGAATCTTTTATTTTTTCAGCATCTCATGATTGATTGATTGAGATAGTTGCTGTTAAACTTACTCTTAAATCTTGCTCCCTCTTTATTACATGTTCATATATTCCCCCGCTTCTGATTTTCAAGTTTATGCGCAACATATGACTTGCATTAAAGAAATTTATGGACACGTGAAGGAAACGATTTCTTTCTGGTGTTAGGCGACTTTAATATACCGAACACTTCTTGGATCTCTAATCCTAGTTCAAGTTCCCTTATTCCTACAATTGATCATTTTTTCTTAGATGAATTACTTTATATTTCTATGTCTCAGATGAATTCAATCTCAAATCATCAGAATCGATGGCTTGATCTGGTTTTTATTAATGATGACTCTTGAATTAATGTTTCGAGATCACCCCCTTATTGTTTACCTGAAGATATTTACCATCCCACATTGAAGGTATCTCTGTCCCTAAGTACTCCTAAAATTTATGAATCTAAACGACGTTGTTATAATAAGTGCAATTTTGCTTTGCTTAACTAACTTATTATTGCAACTGATTGGTCTACGTTTTATGATTCCGTTGATGTTAATTGTGCAACAACTATTTTCTATATCATTTTAAACTCTCTTATTGATGAGTGTGTTCCTATGTGTCTCCCTAGGCCGTTTTCTAATAACCCTCCATGGTTTACCTAGACGCTTTCTAATATAAGAAACATTAAGTCTAAATGTTTTAAAAATTTTAAAAAGTGCAGCTTCACTATTAACTGGTCTAAATATTCTATAGCCAAGTCGAATTTTAACATTTCAAATTCCCATTGCTATGAGAATTACCTTATGCGTTGCAAAAGCCATTTTGTTCGTGATCCTAAAATATTTAATTCTTTTCTGAATTTGAAACGTAAGTCTTCTAGTTTACCTTTCACTATTTTTCTTGAGTTATCGATTCTTACAACGATCATGATCCCTTTGATCTTTTTGCTGATTTTTTCCAATCAACTTACTTATCTGTAGATCCCTATAAAACTTTTTATACCCTGAACCCATTGAAAATGGGAAAAAAGGGTATAATGGTTTTGTGAAAATGTATGTAACAGGCAGAAGGAGGCGTGGCAGACCCCATAAAGTATATATATTCTTGATCAGGGAGAGAAGCCGAGTCGATTTAGCCCTGTCCGTCTGTCTGTCTGTCCGTCTGTCCGTCTGTCCGTCTGTCCGTATGTTTGAAAGCGTCGATCTCAGAAGATATAAGAGCTAGAGACTTCAAATTTTTTTTGGAAGTCCGTGTATTGTACGATTCGATCGAGTTTGTTTCAAATATTCGATAACTATAATCGTTTTAATGTTATCGATTAAAAACCGATATCTTCATTTAGTTATAAAATTCTATTTAATTCATCTTTCTAGCTAGAGTCTTCAAATTTTGCATTTAGTGTTATTTGAGCCTTCTGCAATTTCGGTTTTTGTTAAATTTTGGATGCCACGCCCTCAAATTGCCCCTTCGCCTCAAATTGCTAAATCACGCATTTCAAGTACTAGAGACTTGTGCTTGGGCACATACACACATATGAATGTCATGATCACGCCCCACAAATTTGATCAAAATCGTTCGACTAGAAAAAAAGTTATTAAACATTAAATATCTCTTATTATCGGCGTCTTGCAGCAGCAGCGAAGCTGATGAGTCATAATGCAGAGTTAGCAGATTGTGTGTTGGTGCGTGCGTCTGTGTGTGTGTTCTTGTGCGTGCGTCTGTGTGTGTGTATGTATTGCTTGCTACATATGTACATACATATAAAAGTAACGGAGAATGTTAGCGGCTCTTAGGAATCGCAGTTCTTCGCAGGGTTCAGGGGATCTCTTTGTCGAGCAGTCTCGACTAGAGCACTCTTACTTGTTACCCTTAATATATCTCTTCTACAAATAATATTAACGCTTCCAATATTTCCCTTGATTCTCTGATTTCAACCATTCGGTTCATTCAGTAACCTTTACTAAAGCTTTTTAACCTATCTCTAGAAATCTCTGTGTTCCCGGTTATTTGGAAAGAGTCTATCATTATCCCTCTATTTAAAAAAGGTGGGAGATCTGACATTTCTAATTACAGGGGTATTGTCAAACTGTCGGCTATTCCAACGTTATTTGAAACAAGTAAGAAAACTCTAGTCGAGACCGCTCGACTAGGGTATACCCTGAACCCTGCGAAGTACAAGCTATTCCGTGCATTCTCAATTTCTTTGATATACATATGTATATGAATGTTTATTACAAGCAACACATACACACACACACACACACACACACAGGCGCACGCACACACAAGCGGAAGTCGGTGCGTCAGCTGTACTTTGGCTGCTAGTTGCATGCCAATGTTATGGGGAATTAAATGCATAATAACTTTTTTCCTAGAGCAACGATTTTGATCAAACTTGTTGGGTGTGATCATGTCATCCGTATGTATGAATGTGCCAAAGCACAAGTCTCTAGTATTTGATATACGGGAGTTACAAATTTGGGGCGAAGGGGGCGTGGCATCCAAAATTGAACAAAATCGAACTTGTATAGGGCCCACATAACACTAAAGGCAGAATTTGAAGACTCTAGCTATAAAAATGAATTATATAGAATTATATAACTGAGCATCGATTTCGTTTTTAATCGATAACATTAAAATTTAGAAAGTTATCGTTTTTTTTTAACAAACTCGATCTTTTTGTGCTATACAGGAACCTACATAAAAAATTTCAAGTCTCTGGCTCTTATAGGTTCTGAGAACGACGCGTTCACACATACGGACAGACAGACGGACAGACGGACAGGGCTAAATCGACTTGGCTTGTCTTCCTGATCAAGAATTTATATATACTTTATGGGGTCTGCCACGCCTCCCTCTGCCTGTTACATACATACGCCTTTCAACAAAAACATTATACCCTGATTACCCATTTTCAATGGGTTCAGGGTATAACAAGTGAGAAAACTCTAGTCGAGACCGCTCGATTAGGGTATACCCTGAACCCTGCGAAGAACCGCTATTCCAAGCATTATTTGTTTCTTTTATGTACACATGCATATGTACGTCCATTGCAAGCAAAGCATACACACACATACACAGGCGAACGATCAATTATATCACGTTTTTTCCTCTGAACTCTCGCTTCCTCTAATCAATTCCTTGCTTTCAGTATTCTTAGGGATATCCCTTATATAAATTTTATACATATTTGCCACTACATTATTTATTATATATATATACATATTTTTTTTTTATCGCATAATGTAACAAAATTAATTCTAAGTGATTTATTTCCTAATTAAAATAATCAGTGATTTTTTATTGTTTAGTCGTTTTTGACATATAAAAACTGTTGTGCACATCATTATTTAAACATGACATACTGTGCATTAAGCTCTCATCATTAAAATATAACCTAGCCAAAGGGCTAGGTCTTGACACATCTTCTTTTTGATCTTCGAACATATACATCCAGTTTTTCCTTTGAAATCGGTAGCTGATTTTTTAAAGCTGTTGTCCAAACCGATAGAAGAATGTCATCTTGGTTTTCAATATCATTTGATAATGAGCTGCTGAGACCATCTAAATTTTCTTCCGCAAGCCCAGAATGCTTAAAACAATTCGCAATTGTCGTTGCCTAAAGATGGATTATCCAACTATCAGAACAATTAAAATTGTCGAATTTAAATTATTCAGCGAAAAAAATAGCTTTCTTGAAGTATTGCACCGCTTAATGGGATTCCTTGACTGCGTTTCACTGTAAACCACCGCAACAATGCCTTGTCGACTTCTTCTTGAGTTGATGCGCTGGCTCGTTTTGGCTTTAAAACATTACTATTAAATAACGCTTTAATTTTATATATACATATATTTATACTATTTCATGTAGTGATATAGTATATTGGGTTTGTGCAATGTCCGTCATGCTGTCCGTCCGTCCGTCCGTCTGTCCGTATGAACGCAAACCATTTCCACGCTATTGAAGCTATAGACTTGAAATTTGAAATATATACTCGTGAATACCCTCGTCTGATAAAGTGTCACGATTTTCCCGATACGCCCACTAGGGGCGTGGCAAATCGGAAAATGAATTTTCCTGTATCCCATAAACACTATTTCTAGAAGGGCTCGAGAGTTGAGATTTTAACTGATCACTCATGTCGACACTCCAAAATCAAAAAGCTATGGCGGATATACGCCCCCATTGGGGGCGTGGCAAATCGGGTCAAACTGTATCTTCTACAGTTTTAAAGCTAGAACGCCCAAATTTGGCACGTGGGTTACTGTTACGATCCTATAAAGATCGCCCAAAAATTTTTATTGCCACGCCTACTAGGGGCGTGGTAAATCGGATCTGAATATAAAGTGATTCGTTATATTTTGAGTACTATTGATGCTAGAGACTTGAGACTTTGTATATTTACTCGGGTTAACATCCCACAATCGAAAAGGTATGGCGGATATATCTACGTTTTCAGGGGGCGTGGCAACTAATATCAGCTTATAACTCCCACAGTTTTAGTGCTAGGAGCTTCAAAATTGGATGCTAACTTACTGGGGGCCTCCTCTATCGATTCCCCAAAAATTATTGTTACGCCCCAAAAGGGGCGTGACATACAGAAAAATACCCTGTAATTTTCGCATTTTTCGAATGTAAGCATCCAAACTTTACAGTTATATTCTTAAACGCCCACTCTATGCACATGCCGAAAATTATTTGTCTACGGCCACTGCGGGCGTGGAAAATCACCCGTTGAACAAAAAAAAAAAAAAAATCAAACAACAAAAAAAAAAAAATCAAAACCCATTGAAAGTGTGAAATCAGGTGTATGTATGTAACAGGCAGAAGAAGGCGTGTAATCATTCTATTTTAAAAACTCTAATTCTTAAAACCAAAGAAAAGTAAATTAAAAATTTTACTAAAATAAAATCAATTTAGCTAAAATATTCCATACTGAACGGTTTTTTGTAAATATATTTTCAAATCCCTATTTAACATTCAAATTTACGTTATTAATTTTTGGTTGTTTTTAAAACACGTAATCTTAGCTTACAAGGAACTAACTTGAACTAGAGTTTGTCTTGTGTTTATTTTGAAATTTTTTCTACATCTATTACAGAACAATGATATTTTTCACATATTTTAGTGCCTCGAAAAACATGCTTTTTGTGTAGCTCTCAAAATAAAATCCATATACATACATATATAGAAGAGTTATGTCTCTCAAACTGAAATTGGGTAATTTGTTTTGGATCGTATAGTATAAATAATTATTGTTGTGTATATAAATATAAAATATATATGGAACAAATATTAAATTATTGTTTGATAGCTAGAATATTTACAGATAAGAATATTTATAGATAGAATAATTGTATATAATATAATATTGGTCTATCGATATATTTCAACTGAGCGAAATCAATCAACTTTGATTTGAAGTATGTGTCAAAGTCAGTTAGACATTTATTAAATGGCAATTGAGACTATTGCAATGGATTAAATTTCCGACAAAAAAAAAAAAACTAAGCAGGCGTTGAAAGGTGACGTTGCTTTTTTTCGGCTGCTAATGCTCAGTGCTTCATACTCAGTCGTCGAGAAAACGTCGAATAAAATTTCCAAAAATATTTTCGTGAGCAAAAAGTGATAAATGTATAAATAGGAGAATGTGGACGAATGCAAATTAAGAACAGAAAGATTGCGAATTAAGTACAAGGAGTATCTGGTGCCAGCCGCTGAGCAGAAGCCTTTGCGACCACTTAGTCTCAAGTCCGCAACCTCGATGCCGCCGACTGCGGCGAAGCAGACATGCTTCCCCAGTAAGGAGAAGTTCCCCTTGGGCGAGCAAATATTGATCAAGTTGGGCATGCGGACGTTGCTTGATAGGCTCAAGCAATTCAATAGGTTTGATAAGGTATCAGTTTATTGTCCATGCGATACGGTTCCCCAAGGTGCCGATCCGGCCCGCAAAAAGTGACGTGGCCGACCACCCAAAGCCAAAAACCCCAAAATGGAACCGGACCACATCGTATGCTCTGTTAACCCTCTAACGCTCATAAGTGTCTTGAGACACTTATTATACCCTGAACCCATTTAAAATGGGAAAATCAGGGTATAATGTTTTTGTTGAAATGTATGTAACAGGGAGAAGGAGGCGTGGCAAACCCCATAAAGTATATATATTCTTGATCAGGGAGACAAGCCGAGTCGATTTAGCCCTGTCCGTCTGTCCGTCCGTCCGTCCGTCCGTCCGTCTGTCCGTATGTATGAACGCGTCGTTCTCAGAACCTATAAGAGCTAGAGACTTGAAATTTTTTATGTAGGTTCCTATAAAGCACGAAAAGATCGAGTTTGTTAAAAAAAATCGATAACTGTCTTAATTTTAATGTTATCGATTAAAAACGAAATCGATGCTCCGTTATTTAATTATATATAATTCATTTTTATAGCTAGAGTCTTCAAATTTTGCATTTAGTTTTATGTGATCATTGCACAATTTCGGTTTTTGTTAAATTTTGGATACCACGCCCCCTTCGCCTCAAATTTGTAAATGTGCTTTGGCTCTAGAAAAAAAGTTATTAAACATTTAATTTCCCATAGCATTGTCATGCAAAGCAGCCAAAGAACAGCTGACTCACCGACTGGCGTGTGTGTGTATGTTTTGCTTGTAATGAACGTACATATGCATGTGTATAAAAAAAAAACAAAGAATGCTTGGAATAACGGTTCTTCATAGGGTTCAGGGTATACCCTTGTCGAGCGGTCTCGACTAGAGTTTTCTTACTTGTTTTATTATTAAATTTTAAAAAAAGGGAGCTTTTTTGGCATTCAAATATTTATTGAGAACTAAGCTTTAGAAGCTCTCCAGTGCTTTTAACGGTACTTTTTATTTTCATAAACACAAAATATATGTTTTTTTCGCGCGTCTAAATTGATCTGCTGCATGTGCAAAAATTATTTTACAAAATCTGTGAAAGCAATCCATTTAAAATAATTTTTTATTGGAAGGTATGTTCATTTACAATTAAAACTAGTTTACAAAAATTAAAATAAACAAAAAATGTGCGTTGTAGCGTAAAAACAGTGATAGTGTCTTGAGACACTTTTGGGGCTTCAAGCAATTTTTTTACCAGCAGCTATTTCACAGCTGCTTGCCATTTTGTGTGTAAACTTATTCATACTATGGATTTTTTTACTAGAAACTGACATATTAACCATATAAAGATGGCAAACCGGGTACGATTCAAATTATCCGATTTAACTGATGAACAGTTGTTGGAATTGTTTGAGAGTGTCCCTTCCGATGCTGAGTTATCCGAGTCAAGGGACGACGAGGAAGATGACTTAAATGCGGCAGAAACTCTAATAGCTGCTTTGGAGGATATTAGCACAATATCATTTGCTTGTAATGATGAGGAGAATGTGCCGGATAATGGTCAGTCTGAGCCTATTAAGAAATCCCTGAAAAGACAACGATCACCACTACCAACTATTGAAGGTATAACATGCGTGGCTTTGCCATCTTCTGGTGGCTTTACTGGTGCTGGTAAGACAGCAACATTGCGATATATTATTTTATATTATGTGATTAGTTAATTAGGTATTGAATCAATAGCAAAGGAGCCGACCAAAATTAAGTGGCGACAGCAATTTATGCAATTGCCTGTAAACAATGTTGCTTTTCAAGGCGACCCATTGCCGGCTGAAATAATGAATCTCAAAACTCCTTCAGAGATATTTCGCTTATTGTCAACTTACGTAGGTGTTAAACCGTTTGCTACGGAAAGTTTAAGTGAAAGAACGTTTAAGACTGACCGTTATGACAGGAAGAAAAAGCAACATATTGAAATTGACTGTCCGCAAATAATTCGGGAATATAACGCACATATGGGCGACGTTGATCTCATGGATGGAGTTATGGGCCGTTATCACATCAAAGCTAAAACCAAAAATGCTGCTACTCGAATTTTTTATCATTGTATTGATATGGCAGCAACAAATGCTTATATTCTTTATAGGCGAATTCAAAAACAAAACGCAATCAGTGATTTCCGATTTTCGCGAGTCAATCGCTGAAGGATTGGTGGCTTTTATAAATAACGCCCACGCAGGTCGTCCAGTCAGTACCGTATCTCTACAGAACCAGATGCAGTCACCATCTTTGCGAACATATCGGTCACCTTTTTCACAATCCCCACGGGCCCGACCATCACAGCTTGAGCTTAAACTTGGAAAAAAAAAAACTTTACATCCAATAGCGGAATTACGTTTTGACCAAGTCAACCACTTCCCAAGTTGGATGGATCGGGACAATAAGAGACGGTGCAAGCTCTGTAAATCATCAAAAACGCAATGCATTTGTGAAAAATGTAATTTACATTTATGCTGCACATCAACAAAAATTGTTTTAAAACATATCATATGAATAATAAAATTACCATTTCTATTCAATACGTTTTTTTTACTCTTAGATGCCCAAGAGTGTCTTGAGACACTTATTACCTTTTTTGCACCTGACGGCTAAACAAAAACTTCTATATTTTTTCTGAGTTCATTTTTGAGTTTAGAAGCCTAAATTTACTTTAACAAAAACTGTTCCAATTATTTTCCTCCAATAGTTTAGAAAACAGCATTAGAGGGTTAATCTGTTTTCTCTTAGGCTTTAAACAAAATTTTTAGTTTGTGTTTAAGTTGACACTCGCTTTTGTCAATTATTTTTAATAATTAAATAAATAAATAAATAAATACATAAATAAATAAATAAATAAAATTTGGATGTGATTATACTCTTTGAAATAGTTTTTTTTCATGCATCTTTAATTTATATGAAAGTTTTTAAAGCAATTATTTCTCTTATTAAATCATAAGGCTGCTCTCCATTTCCCGCACATGACGTTTGAGAATCTCGTACACTTTGGGTACTTTCACCTAATTCGCTATTCTACCTAGAGTGGACAATGTCTAAATTCGTTCTGATGTACCATTTGATTTGGCACGCATTGTGTAGGACCTCGCTGCTGTAACTAGTTTTCAAAAACAAAATTTCGTTATCCCAATACTGATTTAGTGTCAAGCTTTGTGAGAATTACTGCAATATTTAGCCGGAAGTTGGAAGAACCAAAGAGTTAAATGCTTGATCCATTTGCCTTGTGAATACGTTTATATTGTAGTTACTTCGGTTTTACTGTCAATGAAACACTTGAGCTTCCGCTCCTTTTGCCTTTTGATTCTGAATGATTCTTTATTTTTGGTTTTTAATAAGCTTAGCCTAAATACATAATGTTTGTATAAAAGAGTTCTGCCGCTGAGAGCAGCGACATAATGGGAGAGCATAGCATATATACATATGTATGTATATGCAGACGGCATATACATAAAGGCATAAATGCTTATGCTGCAGATCTCACGCTGCAGGCCAGTCCACATATAGCCGGATCATATGACGGCTTATGTGCGAATGTGTTACGTAAACACAGCGACAAAGTGCCACTGTGTATATGAGTGCAATACTCTAACTTTTGGTTGTCATATGACACCAGATATTGTATACACTACAATACTTTAGGCATATGCTTATTTAACGTGTAATAAGCTACACCTCCCTTTTTAAAAGAAATGCCGTAATATATGGTGTTCAGTCATTTGACTGGGCATAATGTTAGGCTTTAGGCTGTAAGGTGCATGAAATTAATTAGGGCACTGTAAAGAGCAGCACGAGAGCGACGAGAGCGGGATGGAGTGCTCTCGCTAGATGTTCGGGTCTCGCTAGTGTCTGGTCGTTGTCGAACGAAGGAAATAGCCGCCCGTTCCTCAACTTTAATGAACGTTGTGAAGGACGAGATCTATGTAGACTCGATCGCTCGAAAGTTCTGGGAGTTAGAAGACAAACCTAATACAATTATTTCAAATTTGTATACCCCAGAACAACAGCTGTGCGAGAAGTCCTTTATAGAGACTATTCGCCAAACCACCTCGGGTCGGCTCAGAGTGTCGTTGCCATTTAAATCTAGTCCGCACAGTCTAGGTATGTCATATGACATAGCCAAACGACGGTTCATGGCTCTGGAGAGAAGAATGTGCAAAGAAGATGACATTCGGCCCATGTACATTGACCTCATGAAGGAGTACTTGGCCTTGGGTCATATGAGTCCGACAGATAATCAGATTCCGAGAGAGCCGCATTACTTCATTCCGTACCAATGCGTGCTAAGACCGCACAGCTCGTCAACGAAGCTCCGGGTAGTGTTCGATGCCTCTAGCAAATCGTCTTCTCAGTTGTCGCTGAATGATCTACTCATGGTGGGTCCGACCATTCAGCCTCAGTTATGGGAAACGTTGCTACGTTTTCGACTTCGCCCTTAGGCTGCAACCGCAGACATAGCTAAAATGTACCGTCAAATAGAATTAGACGAGTCCCAGCGCAACTTTTAACTTGTTGTGTGGAGAAAGACCTTGGGATTAATTTGGAATCCGAAGGCTGACGTGTTCAGATATACAATGGAATCTACAAGAGATTCGAATCCTACCAAGCGGTCCGTTCTATCGTTTGTGGCACGATTATACGATCCCTTAGGTTTGCTTAGTCCGATTGTAACTCGTGCAAAGGTCCTGATACAGGAAATGTGGTTGAATAAGCTTGGATGGGATGACCAACTACCTGCCAAAATGATACAAGAGTTGGAAGCAGTGACCAACTGTTTTTCAGAATTAAATGCTTTGTGCATACCTCGTTACGTAGGCACGCTCAAAGCAAGAGGCTGTCAAGTCCATGGCTTTGCTGATGCGTCAACAAGAGCCTACGGCTGTTGTCTATACGTACGAGTGCAAACAGTTGAGGGTATCACTATCAGGTTACTAAACGCCAAGTCCAAAGTAGCTCCACTGAAAACGAAATC
The DNA here is from genome assembly GCA_035047545.1 of Drosophila paranaensis. Classification (NCBI taxonomy): domain Eukaryota; kingdom Metazoa; phylum Arthropoda; class Insecta; order Diptera; family Drosophilidae; genus Drosophila; species Drosophila paranaensis. The sequence continues at coordinate 13,020 of JAWNPL010000176.1, read as the reverse complement.
AGTGCCGCGGCTTGAACTGTGTGCTGCGGAGTTATTAGCTACCGTGTGGGACGCGGTAAAGAACTTACTCGACTGTCCATTAGACAAAGTTGTTCTTTGGTCAGACTCCGAAGTTGTTCTTCATTGGCTGCAAATGCACTCATCCAATTTGAACACATTTGTTGGCAATCGAGTAGCAACCATTCAGGAGTTGACAGCCAATGTCTCCTGGCGTCATGTCCCAACAAAAGACAACCCGGCGGACACAGTGTCTCGGGGATGTTCAGTTGAAGAACTTCGATCTTCAATCTGGTTTGGCGGACCGACATTTTTACAACATTCAGAAGAATTGTGGCCAGCAAACCCACATATTAAGCTGTCGAAGGAATTGGAGTCGTTGGAGAGGCGTAGAGCTGCCTTTACTACGGTTGCGGTTGAGGAGATCGTGAATTCCATCACGCCATTAATAGAAGCTATATCTTCATTTCCAAGGCTGATCCGCATAATAGCTTACATGTTCCGCTTCATCAATGGAAGGAGCGAGAAACATGTATCTTTGATTCCTTCAGCTTCTGAATTAAGTTTCGCCTTTCTTGCAGCAGTATCTGTGATTCAGCATACAGAATTCGCTCAAGAAATTGACAAATTAAAAAAGTCCACAGTTTTGCAACCGGCTCTTCAAAAACTGGCACCATTCCTGCACTCTCACCAACATGGCAAGCGTGTCTTGTGGTTGGTGCGGGTAGGAGGTCGTTTGATGAAAGCGCCATTAGCGCATAATGCCAAGTTCCCCTTGCTGCTGCCTAAAAAGTGTCGATTTGTCACACTCTATTTAGAGCATTTGCATCACACGCACTGTCATGCCAATCCAATGGTCCTGATGGGATTACTTCGGCAACAGATCTGGGTGATCAATGCTCGAGAGATGTGCAGTGCAGTGGTGAGAAAATGCGTGCATTGCTTTCGATATAAGATATAAGAGTGGACTTTTGTGGTCCAATTTTAGTTTCGTTGGGGATTCGGGGCAAAGCGCCCGTTAAGATGTATATTGCCATATTCGTCGGTTTCACTTCTAAGGCTGTACATATAGAGCTTATAACTGATCTAACCTCTACCACCTTTCTGATGTGTTTATCTAGGTTAATTGGTCGACGTGTTAGGAAGCTGTACTGCGACAATGCCACCAATTTCGTGGGTGCGGCTCGCACGCAAACATATGCTGCGGAACGGGGAATGGAGTTTGTTTTCCTTCCCCCACGAGCGCCGCATTTCGGCGGCCTGTGGGAAGCAGCGGTGAAGTCGGCGAAAGGCCTGTTGCTCAAGGCAATTGGCAGCGCAGTGCTGCGCCAGGACGAGTTGGCAACGGTGCTCGTCGAGGTGGAGGCCATTCTCAATTCGCGGCCGATCATCGCTCCCAGCAGCAACCCAAACGACGGCGAGGTGCTCACCCCAGCTTATCTGCTGGTCGGCGCAACGCTCGTGCCGCTGCCACTCGCATCAACGCAGCCAGTCGACGATGCCACACTTAAAAAGATAGCAGCTGACATCAAGAATCAAGCAGCGATTCTGGACAGATTGGTCCAGGGACTACCTGCTCAGTCTGCAGCAAAGGAGAAAGTGGACGCAAGAGTCGAGGAACGTGCTTTGGCATATATATACATATGTATGACATGATCACGCCCAACAAGTTTGATCAAAATCGTAGCTCTAGAAAAAAAGTTATTAAACATTTAATTTCCCATAACATTGCCATGCAAACAGAAGCCAAAGAACAGCTGACGCACCGACTGGCGTTTGTGTGTGCGTTCGCCTGTGTATGTGTGTGTATATTTTGCTTGCAATGAACGTACATATGCATGTGTACATAAAAGAAACAAAGAACGCTTGGAATAGCGGTTCTTCGCAGGGTTCAGGGGATCTCTTAGTCGAGCGGTCTGGACTAGAGTTTTCTTACTTGTTTCTATATTGTTTAAGCTATTAAATTGTATTGGTAGGTTGTTTTGTCTACCAAATACTAGTTCGTATGGACAATAATTATGAGTTACTGATGGTGTTGTGTTGAAACAATACACGAAATACTATAACCATATGTCCCAATCAGTTTTATATACTGAAATATATGAACGAATGTACTCATTGAATGTCCTATGACTTCTTTCAATGGTACCTAATGTCTGATGGTGGTGTGCTGTAGATGTTATGTTATCTATTTTTAAATATTTGCACAAGTCAGTAATGATGGAATTTTTATATTCTGTTCCCATGTCCGTAATGAACGTCTTCATTGGACCGTACTTCAGAATAAAAGATTCGAATATGGCTTTTGCGACAGTTGTTGCGCTCTTATTTGGAATAGGAATTTCTACTAAATACTTAGTCAAATCACATATTAAAGTGATTGCATATTCATTCCCATTTTCCGAACGTGGTAGTGGACCAATTGTGTCTACTATCACTCTGTCAAAAGCATATTGTGGAGTCTCGGTTATTATCATAGGTGCTCTTGTATGTTTCGTCGTTTTCGACGTCAGGCATTTTGGACATTTATTAATGTATTCTTTTACATGTTTAGTCATGTTTTTCCAATAATATTTTCTCTTTATTTTCGCAATTGTTTTATAAATTCCTGTATGACCTCCTTGAATTGGATCGTCATGGAATGTAGACAGTATAGCTTCTTTTTCTTCATCAACTTGGATGAGGGTCACCGGCTTGAGTAGCGCTTCTCTTAATGATTTTAAATTATTATTGCCCATTTTTTGAAACTATCTATTGAAATTGATTCAAAGATCTTTTCGCTCGGTGCCACTTTTAGTTGGCTGATTTTAAATACACCGGCTTGCCATTCAAGCCTTTGGAAAATCTGACCTAAATCGAGAATTCCATTGGAGTACAAATCGCTAACATTAATTCTTGCAATCATTTCTCTTCCATGTTTCAATAAACATGTGGAATCTGTTATTCGCAAGGTCACTACTTTTCGTACCTCGTCATTTGTGATGACTTCGTATACGTTGGGCTTAGAAGCTTTTTCAAGACTTTGCCTTGGCAATAGTTCTTGTTTATTTTCTGCGCAGAAATTCTTTTGTCTACTTTGGTGCCTGGTAGTGACTTTCAGGACTTTTCTATTCAAATCAATTGGATCGGATATTGTTATCCTTGATAGCCACAAAATTGTCTTTACCTCTCAGATACTCTACTGTGAAATCATATTCTTCCAATTCGAGTCGCATGCGTGTTAATTTTGAACTTGGATTTACCATAGAAAATAGATAAGTCAAAGGTCTGTGATCAGTTTTAATTGTAAAATGTTTGCCATATATATGGTTTATATGGTCTAAAGTGTGTTATTGCTCAATGTATTGCTGCTAATTCTTTTTCTGTAGTACTCTTATTGCTTTCACCTTTAGTGAATGCTCTTGACGCATATGCAACTGGAAGTTGGAGTCCATTATAGTTTTGAGCTAAAACTGCTCCACATGCATGCTTGCTTGCATCTGTGATTATGCAAAATTCTTTGTTAAAATCTGGGTATTGTAACAAATTTGATTGAACAAGTTTATTTTTTAGATAATTGAATGATTTTTCATACTCTGATGTCCATTTAATGGGACATTCGTTTTACATAATCTTGTTATGTGCCGTGAATATTCGGCGAAGTTTTCTATAAAATGTCTATAGTAATCGCAAAATGCAATGAATCTTCTAGCACTGTCTGCGTCCGTAGGAACTGGATAGTTATTCACGACGTCGAATTTCTTGTCATCTGGCAAGATTCCTTTATCTGTGCATCTGTGACCTAAAAATGTCACCTCGTGCATAAAAAATGAACATTTCTCTGGATGTAATTTCAGATTATGTTTTCTGCAAAGTTTGAAAACATCTGTTAAATTTTTAATCATATGTTGTTCAGAACAACCAATAACAATTAAATCATCCAAAGCTTGTGAAGGCTCAAGGCCTGAGAATCCTATTGTCATCATTCTCTGAAATGAGTTAGGAGCTATTTTTAAACCAAATGGTAATAGCGTGAAGCGATATGAACTATTTCTTGTTGAAAAAGACGTTATATTTCTTGAGTTTTCCTCAAGTTTAATTTGGTGGAAACCTGACATTAAATCAAGGCATGAAAAATATTAAGCTCGACCCAATTGATCAAGAATATCGTCAATTTTAGGGAGTGGGAATTTATCGGACAGCAATTTTTTGTTTATTTGACGATAGTCAATTACTAATCGCCATTTTTTCTCTTTATTGCCCGGAAGGGCTTTCTTTGGAACTAATAAAAGTGGACTGTTATATGGTTATACAGACGGTTCGACAATATTTTGTTCAATTAACTTTCCAACTTGATGCTTGATTTATTCTGTTTGGCTATGTGGACATCGATAATTTTTCACATATACTGGTTCATCATCTATAAATCTCAATTTTTGCTTATAAAAATTGTTTGTAGTGATTGTTTCGGTTTCAAGTCCGAACACGTCATTATACTGGGTGCATAGTTTTTTAATTGTTTTCTAAAATTTTTCTTTAATTTATTAATTAGTCTCCTTTCTATCATCTTTAGGATTTTGAACTACTTCGTAGATCGAAAGTAATTAAAATTTTAAGTTATTTATGCCTACCATCTGGCATGTATCTGTTGTATTTAGGACTCAGACAAAAGCATTTTGGGCTGTTGAAATAGTGTTTGCAACATAAACACCCGGTTGAATTTCCTGAAGACAACTCTATTTTGCGTATCACTTGGGATCTTGCTGGTAGAAGTGTTGAATTAGTACCAGAAGTGAATGTTATTGGAACATAGATAGGATACGATAGGTTTTGTGGTCTGATTACAAACCAATCCTCGGAACTATTTTAATCTAGTTGGCTATTAAATTTTTTTATGAAGTCTAATCCTATTATTCCATCACAAGGGATTGCGAAATCTTTGTGAAGTATATGAAATTTATATGGAATAAAATATTTATCTGTTTGGAGTTCAATTGAGGCTAATCCTTTAGATTTTATTACTCCTTCTCCTATGCCTCGAATATATATTATTCTATTACTTTGGATGTCAGAATTTTCTTTTATTATTCAAATATCAGCACCCGTATCAATCAAAAATGTGATTTTTTTTATTTGTTTGGACATTTTTGATATTATTAAGACTTAAATTGACGGTGTATATTTTAGCTTCTAACCCTGAGTATCTTGAGGTGTCTGGGAGTTTCCCGAAATTGTTTGGGTTACTCTGACATTGTTGAAATTCCCTCTATTGTAATTTCCACAGCCTCTAGAGTTTCTTCTGTAATTTCCTTGGCCTCTATTATTTCTGTTGCCGTTATTTCGATAACCGTAGTTTTGGTTATTACCTCTGCCACGGTAATTATCTCGGTTACCTCTGTTGTAGCCATTTTGGCGCTGTTGGAAGTACAGTACAGTATTGGACTGTCCTGTTACTTCTGTGCAACTGTTTACAAATTTTGGCATTCATGTTTGTGAATGTGCCTGCTTGCATTATAAGTTTTACCCTATCAATTGAGCAGTTTTGTGTCATAGCTTTCACAGCTGTTGTGGTTGTGTACTTGTTTGAAAGTACTTGGCTTAAGCCTTCAGTAATGTAGGCTTCTTCAAGGGCCTTTGCCAATTTTTCCACTTTTTGGGTGCTGGTTAGATGTCTTGTTCTTTTGTTGAAGATTAAGCTTAGCATATACTACTTCTACCGATTCTCCTTTGACTTCTTTCGCGAATTGAGCGATTATTTCAGCCACTGTTTGCTCATTACTGATTAGGTTTGTTGTATGGCCTTTGAGTTTGGTTTTTATAAGGCTTACGGCAATTCGCTCGTGTGCGACTTAAAAATTTTGTAAGAGATTCAAAGAATATAAAAAACTTTGTAGATTTTCAGGCTTTCCATCAAACTCTGGTATCAGAGATGTGGCTAGTCTGATAAATTCTACTTCAGTGTGAGCCATATTTTCGTGTTCTTCTTTTTTGATGTCAATCAAGCCGTATTCATTCTCTTCCAGTGTTTCTATATCACTGTTAGATTCTGAATCGCTTGACTGTATCGATTCGTCTAAATCTTTTAATTGCTTGGAATTAAATTCAGCCAATTGATTTAGACTTTTGGGTGCATTAATTACAATGTGTCGTCTTTTAGCGACAGAAATTAATCTTGTGTTCAAGGATTTTATGACCCTTAAACGTTTTTCCCTGTGCACCGTTGTTAATCTTATTTCATACCTATTAACTAGTGTTTCTATATTATTGTATTCTCTTATTATAACATCTAAATGGTTGGCTAATGTTTCAAATTTTATAACTGAATCTGTGTTGATGCATTTATGTGATTTTTCAAATTTATTTATTATTTTATTTTTTCGCAATTTCGTTCCATTCCATTCTTTAATGGAATTATATTGTTGTAAACGAACCAACCATACAGTTGTTATACCTACAAATTGGTTATATTGGTTAAATCTTATCTAACTCCTGTGCTCGGCTCAAATATTTTTATACTATTTCACGTAGTGATATAGTATATTGGGTTTGTGCAATGTCCGTTATGCTGCCGTCCTTCCGTCTGTCCGTCTGTCCGTCTGTCCGGCTGTCCGTATGAACGCAAACCATTTCGACGCTATTGAAGCTAGAGACTTGAAATTTGAAATATATACGCCCGATACGCCCGATACGCCCAATAGGGGCGTGGCAAATCGGAAAATGCATTTTCCTGCATCTCAGAAACACTACTTCTAGAAGGGCTAGAGAGTTGAGATTTTAACTGATCACTATGTCGACACTCCAAAATCAAAAAGCTATGGCGGATATACGCCCCCATTGGGGGCGTGGCAAATCGGGTCAAACTGTATCTTCTACAGTTTTAAAGCTAGAACGCCCAAATTTGGCACGTGGGTTACTGTTACGATCCTATAAAGATCGCCCAAAAATTTTATGGCCACGCCTACTAGGGGCGTGGCAAATCGGAAAATGAATTTTCCTGTAGCCCATAAACACTACTTCTAGAAGGGCTCGAGAGTTGAGATTTTAACTGAACACTCATGTCGACATCCCAAAATCAAAAAATCGGGTCAAACTGTATCTTCTACAGTTTTAAAGCTAGAACGCCCAAATTTGGCACGTGGGTTACTGTTACGATCCTATAAAGATCGCCCAAAAAATTTTATGGCCACGCCTACTAGGGGCGTGGCAAATCGGATCTGAATATATAGTGATTTTACTAGTTTCGTTATATTTTAAGTACTATTGATGCTAGAGACTTGAGACTTGGTATATATGCTCGGGTTAACATCCCACAATTGAAAAGCTATGGCGGATATATCTACGCCCTCAGGGGGCGTGGCAACTAATATCAGCTTATATCTCCCACAGTTTTAGTGCTAGAAGCTTCAAAATTGGATGCTAACTTACTGGGGTCCTCCTCTATCGATTCCCCAAAAATTATTGTTACGCCCCAAAAGGGGCGTGATATACAGAAAAATACCATGTAATTTTCGCATTTTTCGAATGTAAGCATCCAAACTTTACAGTTATATTCTTAAACGCCCAACGCGTGGCAAATCAAAACTGAAACATCTGCAGCTTTTGAGCCAATAACGCGCCACATGACTTTGTGACCTTTGACCTTGTCTTTTGATTTGCCAAATTATATATGTGTGTTTGAAAAGAATATTTTATTAATACAAAATAACTAAATAAAGAAAATATAACAAAAATATCAACATGACCGCACCGGGGTTCGAGCCCACACCTCTACGCTCGCCAACGAACTTATGTATGTCACATTTTCTGAGTTGCCACCTCTCTCAATTTGAGAGTTACCACCTCTCTTATTTTGAGAGGTTCTAAGCTTCGATTCTAATTGAAACTGTCTGGCTACCTCCAATGAAAAGTTTTAATCTGCAGCTAATTTAAGCGGCGACAGTGGGGATTTAAGGTTAAATTTTACAAAATGTAATGTGATAGATGCCCCTGTGTGCTGTTGGGGCGTGAAATAGTATTTCGCTGTCGGTTGCGTCCGACAGCAACGTTCTTACTTGTTTCTTAATGCATCTATTATGCAGCTTATATAATTTGGTTAATGTATTTGCCAGAAGCAAAACAACTATTAAAACAATTATAATTGTTATGAATTTCAAATCTAGCGAAGTTGACTCAACATTGTTGATGACATTTGCGGTTGAGTCCGCGACTTTTGAATTATGGTCTATCATGATTATGGTTTCTACAAAATCTTGCGCTAGGTCAACTTTTGAAATTGAATTTGAAATCATTTATTTCTGATTTATAAAGAAATATTGAAACGTCTCGTAATATTTAAAAACAAATTTTTTTACCGTTTTTTTTTTCAATTGCAGAAAAAATATTTTTAAAAGAAAAATATTCTAGGAAATCTAGATTGAATTTTTGGATGATAGCTATCTTGTAATGAAATTATTACAAAATCATTTTAAACAAATGTTTAAAATGATTTAACATTTAACATGTTTAACATGACATGTAAAGATAATTATTGTTTGATTCCTAGTTTGTCAACGCAGTGACTCCTGTCTAATTGTTTGTATGGCTTTACAGGCCATACATCTATCGGACAGAAAAGGTTCCGCTCAATTTAACATAAAATGTTTTAAAATATACAATTTCATTAAATAATATTTGTGTATTTATTTACGTTAGGTGCTCTTTGTAGCGCTGTCGGTCACATGGGCACAGCTTGTCGCGCTGGCGGGGCCGGTGCTGGCCACACATGCACAGCTTGTCGTGCTGGCGGGGCCGGTGCTGGTCGCATAGGCACAGCTTGTCGCGCTATTGAGGAGCCGGCGCTGGTTCGCCTGGCACTCCCTGCCATATAGTTACTTCTTCGGGATATTCTTTGCTGTGCTGGTTATTGTCGTTGATGTTATTGTGGGGACCCAACTTTAAGTTTTACTTAGGTAATCTCATCATCCAATGTCATGCTGGGCTTTCGTCACTTTGTTACTTCCTTTTGTTGCGGTGGACGTTTTTTTTTTGTTTTATTTTTTTCCGGCAAATTTCTTGCTGCTGCTCCTGCTGCTGGCTCAAATTAAGTTACATTCATTGATAAATGCACTTTTTAATTTCAGATGTGTTTGCCGTATTTATTTATTTTATTTATTTATGAATAAAATAAACGCACTTCACGGCACCGCTGTCACGGTCGCCATGTAGTTACTTCGGTTTTACTGTCAATGAAACACTTGAGCTTCCGCTCGCTTTTGCCTTTTTATACCCTGAACCCATTGAAAATGGGAAAATCAGGGTATAATGTTTTTGTTGAAATGTATGTAACAGGGAGAAGGAGGCAACGATTTCTCAAAAAACAAATGAAAACGCGGTTGTTCTGCCAAAATTCAATGCAGATCTTGCTGGCGCCGATGCGTCGGCATGGTGCTCTACGGCAAACATTATTTTGGCAGAAAATGATATAAAAGGTAGTGCCCTTGTGACGGTGTTAAGTGCAGCAATGGAAGGTAGTGCTTCACAATGGCTTGCGCGGACTTGTTATCCAGATATGGATTGGCGCGAGTTCAGGCAACTATTCATTCAACAGTTCACTAATGTTGAAACACCGGCGGCAATGTTTCTGACAATGCTAACTAACAGTCCGAGCGAAGATGAATGCCTTTCGAATTTTGCTGGTCGCATGATGACGTCACTTATTGGGAAATGACGTGAAATGGATGTAGAGGAGATTGCAGCTTCCGTAACGCTTGCTAGGCTGGCACAAGTTGATAGCAGATTGCAGCGCATGACCTTCACTTCAAATGTGCGCACCAGATGTGATTTGCAAACCGAGTTAAAAGCATTTACATTTAACAAAAGGAAGATGACGTCACGGGGAGAAATGTCTTTGCTTGACATCAAGAGGCAAAAACTTTCAACAATTAAGTGTCACTTCTGTGAAAAGTTAGGTCACAAGTTCAAGGACTGCAGATCTAGACAGCAGCAAAATCGTTCGTCTCTTGTTGTGGACCGTAATGACAGCAGCGCACTAGGTCACCGTCAAAAATCTGGATCTGTAATCTGTTTCAAGTGTGGAGAGCGTGGTCATATTTCTACACAATGTAGTAAACCCAAAATGGACAATAGCAAGGATACGCATTTTGTAAAGAGAGTGCAACTGTGTGGAGTTGTTGAGCCTAGAGGAGAGATGGTTCATCAAGGAATGACATTTGCTACAACGTTTGACTCTGGCGCAGAGTGCTCATTAATAAAACACCAGATAAGTACTAAGCTAGTTGGTAAAAGATTAAATAATGTTGTGAGGTTAGAGGGAATTGGCAATGGCAGCGTTTGTAGCACATTACAAATACTAACCAATGTAAATGTTAATAATTATCAAATTGAGATTTTGTTTCATGTTTTAGACAATAATTATATGAAGAATGACATAATTATTGGTCGAGAAATATTGTCACCTGGATTTAATGTCATAATTTCACCAGGGAAATTTGAAATTGTTAAAACAAAAACTGTTAAGCATTGTGTTAACGAAGATAAATTTTATGACTTAGACACAGATCTTGTTGGTGAAGACTGTAATGAATTAAAAAGTTTATTGGAAAACTATTCAAAATATTTTATAAATGGGATTCCTTTGTCTAGAGTTAGGGAGCTGTTGGAATGCAAAGTAATAAAGCCGAGTTGCTCACCCTTCGCAAGCCCCATAATGCTGGTAAACAAAAAAGACGGCTCCCATCGCTTGTGTGTGGATTACCGAGAATTAAATGGTAATACCGTTACAGATAGATACCCTTTGCCCCTTATATCAGATCAGATAGCCAGGCTTCATGGGGCAAAATATTTCACATGCCTAGATATGGCAAGTGGATATTATCAGATCCCCATGCATGAAGACTCAGTAGAGTGTACAGCGTTCGTCACTCCAGACGGACAATATGAATTCTTAGCAATGCCGTTTGGGCTTAAAAATGCGTCTTCAGTTTTTCAGCGTACAGTGATACAAGCCCTTGGAGATCTTGCACATACGTTTGTGGTCGTTAATATGGACGACGTAATGGTAACGGCTTCAACGAAAACTGAGGCTTTAGAAAGATTACAGATTACTCTTGACTGCCTTACGTGTGCAGGATTTTCCTTTAATATAAAAAAATGTTCTTTTCTCAAGTCAACAGTACAATATTTGGGATACGAAGTGAGTGCAGGTGAAATTCGTCCAAATCCGCTAAAAATTGCCACGTTAACTGCATTACCACCTCCTCAGTCGGTCCCAGCTTTAAGACAATTTATAGGGCTGGCATCTTATTTTCGGCAATTTATGCAAGGATTTTCTTGTTTTATGAAGCCTCTATATCTGTTGACCTCAGGGAAGAACGAGTTTGTTTGGGAACCAGAACATGAGCATATAAGGAAGAGAGTTGTTTCGATACTCACACAGAAGCCAGTCTTGGTAATTGTCGACCCACAGTATCCGATCGAATTACATGCCGATGCAAGTTCTCGCGGATACGGTGTCATCTTGTTACATAGAATCAACAACAAGTCGCATGTCATTGAATAATTTCAGTAAAGCTGCTTCACCTGCAGAGTCTCGGTACCATTCTTACGAATTGGAAACTCTTGCTGTTGTTTTGTCCATAAAACATTTTCGCCATTATTTACTGGGTAGAAATTTTGTTGTTTTTACTGACTGTAATTCACTTAAAGCGTCAAGGAATAAACATAATCTGTCTCCCAGAGCGCAAAGATGGTGGGTTTACTTACAGTCGTTTACGTTTGAATTACAGTATAGAGAAGGTAAACGAATGGCTCACGCTGATTTCTTTTCAAGAAATTTACCTTCAACTAAATTGTTGGCCACAAATTGTAAAGCTTCCGAGAAACGAGTTTGCTTGGCAGAAATTTTCAGTAATTGGCTTTTGGCTGAACAATGTCAAGATTCCGAAATAGTTAACATCGTAAAGAAATTAAAAGACAATTCTCTTCCCGTAGACGTTGCAAAAACTTATGAGTTGAGAGCAGGAATACTTTATCGAAAAATTCAGCGTAATGGTAGAACTCGATCCTTATCAATTGTTCCTCGAGTGTTTAGATTGTCCGTAATAAATCAAATTCATGAATCAATAATGCATTTAGGATGGGAAAAGACGGTAGACAAAGCCTATGATTATTACTGGTTTGATAATATGTCCAAATATATTCGAAAATTTGTTGAAAATTGTATCACTTGCAAAATGTCAAAGTCCTCTTCTGGTAAAATTCAAGCTAGTCTTCATCCAATTCCAAAAGTAAGCACACCTTGGCATACTATTCACATAGACATTACTGGGAAGTTGAGTGGGAAGTCTGATCAAAAAGAGTATATCATCGTTCAAGTAGACGCCTTTACTAAATTCGTCTTGTTAGCTCACACTCTTAAAATAGATGCTGAAAATTGCATAAGTGCCGTGACGGCGGAAATATCTTTATTTGGAGTACCAAATCGCATAATAGCAGATCAGGGTAGGTGTTTTGCCAGCACTAGATTCAGTGAGTTCTGTGCACAACAAAAGATAAATTTGCATTTGATTGCAACCGGTGCAAGCAGAGCAAATGGGCAGGTTGAACGCACCATGGGAACTTTGAAAAATTTATTAACCGCAGTCGAAACTAGCAACAGGTCTTGGCAAGATGAAACTGTTGAAAGAGACAGTAGTCAAAATGTGGAAAATTAAACTGTTGAAAGAGACAGTAGTCAAAATGGGGAGAATGAAACTGTTGAAATAGGCAGTACAGGTGCGTGAAGGGCTGGAAATGAAATGTAAGCACAAGTGCAAAACAGTTGTTTTGATCACGGCGTGTAGACCATAAGATATAATGTTTAAAATTTGTTAAGTTAATGAAAGTATTTGAATTATGTTAAAATAAAAGGTATGTTTAAAAAAAAAAAAAAAAGATAGTGAATGAATTTGAAGATTACGTTTGTCAATGTTTAGTAGTGATTTATAGTTTGTCAATAAAATGTTTACGTATATCGCAAAGTACATTTTGGAAGTATTGCACGAGGTC
>JAWNPL010000175.1:22500-26414 GCA_035047545.1 Drosophila paranaensis | reverse complement strand
TCAGAAACTATGATAGCACTTGACGATAAGATAAGATGCTCCACATGATATACAGCTTCGCATGATAACCAGAGTTAAACATGTGCGACAGCTGCTGCTCATGAGAGCTTTTTCGAACCCAAAAGCTCATTTCTAATTGCTTTCTCTCTCTCTCTCCCTCTCTCTCCCTCTCTTTCTCTCCGTCTCTCTCTCCCTCTCTTTCTCTCCGTCTCTCTCTCTCTCTCTCTCTCTCTCTCTCTCTCTCTCTCTCTCTCTCTCGAATGCCCTTCACTGCTCCTATTGTCGCTTCCATTAGCAGTTTGTATTACGGTCAACGGTAAACGCAAAATGAAAACAAAACAAGCAAGAAAACTCTAGTCGAGACCGCTCGACTAGGGTATACGCTGAACCCTGCGAAGAACCGCAATTCCAAGCAATCTCCGTTTCTTTAATATGCATAAGTATATATATGTTCATTACAAGCAACACATACACAGGCGTAAGCACACACAAGCGCAAGTCGGTGCGTCAGCTGTTCTTTGGCTGCTTTGCATGACAATGTTATGGCAAATTAAATGTTTAACAAGTAAGAACGTTGCTGTCGGACGCAACCGACAGCGAAATACTATTTCACACCCCAACAGCACACAGGGGAATCTACCACATTACATTTTTTTAAATTTAACCTTAAATCCCCACTGTCGCCGCTTAAATTAGCTGCAGATTAAAACTTTTCATTGGAGGTAGCCAGACAGTTTCAATTAGAATCGAAGCTTAGAGATGCCACCTCTCTCGATTTACATCGATTGCCTTACCTTAGCAAGAACACACACCTAAATCGAGAGATGTGGCATCTCTCAAAATAAGAGAGGTGGCAACTCTCAAAATGAGAGAGGTGACAACTCTGAAAATGTGATTTAAGTTCGTTGGCGAGCGTAGAGTGTGGGCTCGAACCCCAGTGCGGTCATGTTGATATTTTTGTTATATTTTCTTTATTTAGTTATTTTGTATTAATAAAATATTCTTTTCAAACACATATACATAATTTGGCAAATCAAAGGACAAGGTCAAAGGTCACTAAGTCATTATGTGACGCGTTATCGGCTCAGAAGCTACAGATGTTTCAGTTTTGATTTGCCACGCCCCCAGTGGCCGTAGACAAATAATTTTTGGCATGTGCATAGAGTGGGCGTTTAAGAATATTACTGTAAAGTTTGGATGCTTACATTCGAAAAATGCGAAAATTACAGGGTATTTTTCTGTATGTCACGCCCCTTTTGGGGCGTAACAATAATTTTTGGGGAATCGATAGAGGAGGCCCCCAGTAACCTAACATCCAATTTCGAAGCTTCTAGCACCAAAACTGTGGGAGATATAAGGTGCTATTTGTTGCCACGCCCCCTGAAGGCGTAGATATATCCGCCGTACCTTTTCGATTGTGGGATGTTAACCCGAGTATATATACCAAGTATCAAGTCTCTAGCAACAATAGTGCTCAAAATATAACGAAACTAGTAAAATCACTATATATTCAGATCCGATTTGCCACGCCCCTAGTAGGCGTGGCCATACAATTTTTCGGACGATCTTTATAGGATCGTAACAGTAACCCACGTGCCAAATTTGGGTGTTTTAGCTTTAAAACTGTAGAAGATAGTTTGACCCGATTTGCCACGCCCCCAATGGGCGTAGATATATCCGCCATAGCTTTTTGATTTTGGGATGTCAACATGAGTGTTCAGTTAAAATCTCAACACTCTAGCCCTTCTAGAAGTAGTGTTTCTGAGATACAGGAAAATGCATTTTCCGATTTGCCACGCCCCTAGTGGGCGTATCGGGAAAATCTTGATCAGATCTTTATCAGACGAGGGTATACACGAGTATATATTTCAAATTTCAAGTCTCTAGCTTCAATAGCGTCGAAATGGTTTGCGTTCATACGGACAGACGGACGGACAGCATGACGGACATTGCACAAACCCAATATACTATATCACTACGTGAAATAGTATAATAACTTTTTTTCTAGAGCAACGATTTTGATCAAACTTGTTGGGCGTGATCATCTCATCCATATGTATATATGTGCCAAAGCACAAGTCTCTAGTATTTGATATACGGGAGTTACAAATATGAGGCGAAGGGGGCGTGGCATCCAAAATTTAACAAAAACCGAAATTGCGTAAGGCTTACATAACACTAAATGCAAAATTTGAAGACTAGCTAGAAAGATGAATTAGATAGAATTTTATAGCTTAATTTAGATTTTCGTTCTTAATCGATAACAATAAAACGATAACAGTTATCGAATTTCTGAAACAAACTCGATCTTTTCGTGCTGTACAGGAACCTACAGAAAAAATTTGAAGTCTCTAGCACTTGTAGGTTCTGAGAACGACGCGTTCATACATAGGGACAGACGGACATGGCTATATCAACTCGGCTTGTCATCCTGATCAAGAATATATATACTTTATGGGGTCTGCCACACTTCCTTCTGCCTGTTACATACATACGCCTTTCAACAAAAACATTATACCCTGATTTCCCATTTTCAATGGGTTCAAGGTATAATCAGCAACACTAATATTTGCACAGGCCGACGACAACAGCGACGTCATCGTCAAACTGCAAAAAGAGAGACGTGTTTATGCCAGTCGATTGGGCGCAATCTTCGTTCGCGTGATTGACATGATCAAGCGTCGTGATAATGGCACTGATAAGCATACAATTTTCCATTTAAAGGGTCTAAACATCTATATAATTTTTTTTTTTTTTTGTCATATGATGAAATTTAGCTTTGGGATGACCATTGAAATGACACTCACGTGTACATGCGGCTGCCTTGCAGTTGGCCGATCAGGCAGTGGCAGCGTTCAGCAAATTTGCGCGTCAATTGTGTGCCAATTGCCAGAGCGTCGTCCATCGATGGCTCCATTGAGCTGAGTTTACGCTGGTGTTGTGCTGTTAATGCAGCTGCTGTTGTAGTTGTTGCTGTTGCTTCAGGGCTACTGTGTGCAGAGTTCTCAGCCTCTGGCGGCTGTTGTTGTTGCATTTTACGAAAACGTCCACAGAATTTGGGAATTATCAAAACGTCGTTACTATTGGTGGTGCTGTTGTCGCTGCTTCTGCTGCTGCTGTTGGGGATGTCTGTTACAATAGTTCCAGCTGTTGCTATTACAGTTTCTGTCACTGTCACCACTTCTTCTGTCTCTGTATTTATTTCTGTTGCTGCCAATTCTTCCTTCTGCTGCACTGTAGCCGTATGTTTAATATCAACGTCCGTTGTGCTATCGCTGCTGCTGCCCATATCAATGTCCTCGGTATCGCTGTTGTTTTGAGATTTCGGTTGCTGCTGTTGCTTTTGCAGCTCGTTGCGCTGTTGTTTCTCGCGCTTGCGCATCGTGTATTTTACGCTCCTGACGGCTTTCTGGGGCAGGCCGAAGGCCATGTACCGTTCGATGTGTTCACTTTCAATGCCCGAATTGTGACACATATTTGCATTTGTATGTTCTGCTTGCTATACGTTTTTTTTTCACTTCTCTTTTTTTCGCTTGTTGTGTTTAGCTTTTTGAACTTTTTCAATTAATTTTATTGTTACTGTTTCGATTACTCTTGCTTGAGCTCGGTTTAGATTGCACTCGAAAAAAAAAAAAAAATATTAATTTTTGTGGATCTGCAAATTTTTGATGGATTTAGGGGATTTTTCTTTGAATTTCGTTGTAATTGTTGGAGTAGAAAAATTTACTCTTCTTGTTCTGGTAGTTGTTGTTCAGTTAGTTGATTAGTCAAGTTTTTTTACTGTTTTGTACATTTAGAATTAGTGCGCGCGCGGCTTGCAATGAGGCGGATAAAGAAGGGGGGGGGGCGGGGTGGGGGTGGGCTAGTGCTGCAGCTACTGCTACTAATGCTGCTGCTGCGAAGTCAACGCGACG
>JAWNPL010000175.1:0-17500 GCA_035047545.1 Drosophila paranaensis | reverse complement strand
AAACATTATACCCTGATTTTCCCATTTTCAATGGGTTCAGGGTATAAAAAAAATAAATAACAAAAATATCAACATGACTGCGCCGGGGTTCGAACCCACACCTCTATGCTTGCCAACGGGCTTTTATCTCATTTTCAGAGATGCCACCTCTCTCAATTTGAGAGATGCCATCTCAATTTAGGTGCGTGTTTTTGCTAAGGTAAAGGTTCTAAGCTTCGATCCAAATTGAAACAGTGCCACCTCCAATGCAAATTTTTAATCGGCAGCAAATTTGAGAGGCGCCAGATTATTTTTAAAATATAATGTGATTGATGTCCCTGTGAGCTGCTGGGACGTGAAAAAGTATTTCGCTGTCGGTTGCGTCCGACTGCAACGTTCTTACTTGTTATACCCTGAACCCATTGAAAATGGGAAAAAAGGGTATAATGGTTTTGTGAAAATGTATGTAACAGGCAGAAGGAGGCGTGGCAGACCCCACAAAGTATATATATTCTTGATCAGGGAGAGAAGCCGAGTCGATTTAGCCCTGTCCGTCTGTCTGTCTGTCCGTCTGTCCGTCTGTTTGAACGCGTCGATCTCAGAAGATATAAGAGCTAGAGACTTCAAATTTTTTTTGGAAGTTCGTGTATAGTACGATTCAGTCGAGTTTGTTTCAAATATTCGATAACTATAATCGTTTTAATGTTATCGATTAAAAACCGATATCTTCATTTAGTTATAAAATTCTATTTAATTCATCTTTCTAGCTAGAGTCTTCAAATTTTGCAATTAGTGTTATTTGAGCCTTCTGCAATTTCGGTTTTTGTTAAATTTTGGATGCCACGCCCTCAAATTGCCCCTTCGCCTCAAATTGCTAAATCACGTATTTCAAGTACTAGAGACTTGTGGCACATACACACATACACACATATGAACGTCATGACCACGCCCCACAAATTTGATCAAAATCGTTCGACTAGAAAAAAAGTTATTAAACATTTAATATCTCATATTATCGGCGTCTTGCAGCAGCAGCGAAGCTGATGAGTCATAATGCACAGTTAGCAGATTGTGTGTTGGTGCGTGCCTCTGTGTGTGTGTTCTTGTGCGTGCGTCTGTGTGTGTGTATCTATTGCTTGCTAAATATGTACATACATATAAAAGTAACGGAGAATGTTAGCGGCTCTTAGGAATCGCAGTTCTTCGCAGGGTGCAGGGGATCTCTTTGTCGAGCAGTCTCGACTAGAGCACTCTTACTTGTTTTATTAAGAATTATAAAACTGTATCTAATATTTGTGTTGAAGTATCTACGGGTTCTTTTTCATTTTAAAGAAATTTAGTGAGCTAGCTTGTGTTTTTTTATATTTGAATGCTATCTAAGTAAAGTTTTGATGTAGAGTTTTCGATTGATAGTAATATTGATTTTTGATTCGCTTCATTATTTTGAAATAGTAATTTTCATTTTCATTTTATGAATGTGCTTACCCAATTAGCATTTATATATATATATATATATATATATATATATATATATATATATATATATATATCATATAGGGAACTCGGTCACTTCAAAACTATTGCAGCCTTTTCTTTTTAGGGTTATTCGTTGCTTTGGCTTGGAGTTTGGTCGTCTGGTTCTGGGAATTTGGCTTTAGAAATGGCAATGACTGTGGCTGCCGCTCAGAAGTGCGGACGTGCCGCGTTGGCATGCACGTCATAACACCTGTTGTGGCAGAGATTTGTTACCCAAAAATACCTGACGCACACACATACCTAACCGCCCCCCACCCATTCGGCAAACAGCCAGTCATAAGTTTTTGTGCCAGTTTTAGGCGTTTGCGTCAGCAGCAGCAGTAGCAAAAGCATAAACAAGAGCAGCAGCATCAGTAGTATTTTCGTCAGTCATCAGCTGTCTATGAGCCCATGGCATCCATCCCAATTATTTCACATGCTTCTTCTAGATGTGATCAGAAAAATTTTTTTTTTGGCTCGTTTCGGTTTGTTTCGTTTGTTTTCGTCCGATAGCGAATGTCGCGCGCTTTCGCTCAATCATGTTTGGTTGTTAGACGGTAGAAGGGGCGTGGTTGTTAGGCTAATACAAGCCACGTGACCGGCGGACGTGCGGCAGCGCGTGAATCACATGGAAAATTCGCCACAATTGATTAGCGCTGATGAAAAAGTATAATGGACAGAAATCATGGAATTTCTCAATGTTTACTCTTAATCGCTCTCCTCCTTGCTTGCGCTCCCTTCTTTATCATATACCTGCTCGTCCTAATCTACTCGCTTTATTTACGCGTACATACATTTGTATGTACATATGAACAATATGGATTGAATTGCCAAAGGTTATATTTCAGTCGCCTTTTTCTTTCTTTTTACTCTTTTTTAGCTTCCTCAGAATGACACTAATGTCCGGGCACAGTTATTTTGCCTTTTAGTCTCCCTTTGCCCTCTTCTCTCCTTTGAAAGCTTTGCAGTCTGCATATATTCTCATCATTATGCCATAAAATTTCCCAAGGTACTATTACAGTCAATCTCTCTCTTTGGTATTAAATTACCCAAGTCTCTATTTCTACTCACTCTTTTTTTCCTGCCATCTTTACTTTATTAGTCTGCATTTTGCACTTCTCAGCATTAAAATGCAATTACCGTTGCTGATGATAAGCTTAGCAGGTAACGACGGATCATGCTGTTGTGGCGCTAATTCTTATCTGCCGCTTTCTTCTTCTGCGCCGTCTGTTATCGCATGTGTCTCTTGTTATAAACAGCTGATAATATTGCCAATTGTTAACGAAATTGATCGAAATTTTTGTTTACAGGTAACAACACGCAGAAAAAAGAAGCTATAAGACAACAAGTAAGAGTGCTCTAGTCGAGACTGCTCGACTAGGGTATACCCTGAACCCTGCGAAAACCGCGATTCCTAAGAATCGCTAACATTCTCCATTTCTTTTATATGCATGTTGGAAGCAACACATACATACACACAGACGCACGCACAAGCACACAGTCTGCTCAATGTGCAATTTGACTCAGCTACTGAGCTCAGTCTGCAAGGCGCCGATAATATGAGATTAATGGCTTAATAACTTTTTTTTAGACGAACGATTTTCATCAAACTTGTTGGGCGTGATCATGTCATTCATATGTGTGTATGTGCCAAAGCACAAGTCTCTAGTATTTGATATACGGGAGTTAAAAATTTGAGGCGAAGGGGGCGTGGCATCCAAAATTTAAGAAAACCGAAATTGCAGAAAACTCAAATAACACTAAATGCAAAATTTGAACACTCTAGCTATAAAGATAGAATTTTATAACTCTATGAAGATATCGGTTTTTAATCGATTACATTAAAAGTATGACAGTTATCGATTATTTGAAACAAACTCAATCCTTTCGGGTTATACATGATCCTCCAAAAAAATTTGAGGTCCCTAACTCTTATATCTTCTGAGATCGACGCGTTCAAACATACGGGCAGACGGACAGAAGGACAGACGGACAGGCTTAATCGACTCGGCTTCTCTCCCTGATCAGGAATATATATACTTTATGGGGTCTGCCACGTCTCCTTCTGCCTGTAACATATATTTCAACAAAACCATTATACCCTGATTTCCCATTTTCAATGGGTTCAGGATATAACAAGTGACAATACTCAAGTCAGCTGTAGCCGATGGGTAAATACTCTACCAACACTCTACTGAATAATACAACCACATTTGTCATATTTATGCACGGCTTTCCGTGAACTGGACTGGTTAAATATTTTATAAAACTATTATAGTCGTGTCCGCTTTTTGCACTGATATTGGAAATAATTATGTACGTGAGACCATTCGATTGTATTGCCCCTATCCCGCACCTAATCAGTGTTTTAATTATTTCACTCACACTGCCAAAAGATATTTTATAGCTCTTTAAATATTTGGAAATGAAGTGCAAGTTTTGATTTTTTTCCAGCTCAGCTAGATCTACCACAAACACATATAATATCGATAATTATTGAATTGGGGGAAAAGGTGAAGAGTCCGAAAAACAATTTGATCTGCTCATTGTAACTAAATGGAGTCAAGTTTGTTGCTAATTTTTTTTTTTTTTTTAATTCTTAGATTTCAGGACATTGAAATTCGATACGTATTTGAAGAATTTCTACATGTACATGTATTTGAAGTATATATTGAAGTAAGGAAAAGTTATATTACAATTTCTAATATCATTGTAATCTACTCGTGCATTTCGAGATATTCGTATAATTTTTTTACTGACTAATGCGATGCCGGCGCGGCGGCATTGTTGCTGCTGCTGGTGTTGTTCGCTCTTAAGGCAAAGAGAGGGAAAGAGGGTAAAGTTCGATTCTCTTCGCGCGTTTATCTATAAAATAACGCAACAGGTTCAGTTCACTGGCTCATGGTATTCCTCTGTTTTTGGTTAGACAGAGCTCTTCACCAATATGGGCATATCTGTGTATTCTTCAGATGTGTGTGTGTGTGTATTAATGAGAATGTGAGTGTAAGCATGTGCGTATAGTATCCAGGCAGGTCAGTTTTGAAGATCTTTTGAGAGTTGTCAAGAAATAAACTGTGCCACGACCACAGTGGATTGGCATACATCAAGCTATCTAGACAATACTTAGTCTTTGCACGTATCAGTCAGAGATGGCAGTTATGAGAAACAGACCTTAAGTTTGTAAATAGATCAATAAATCAACATTTCTAAAAGCTCAATGAATGATCTGTAGTGATATTTAACAGAGTTGAATTGAAGTGTATAAATTGTTGCACAAACCGAGTTGATATAGCCATGTCCGTCTGTCCGTCTGTCTGTCCGTATGCATGAACGCGTCGTACTCAGAACCTACAAGAGCTAGAGACTTGACATTTTTTATGTAGGTTCCTGTATATCACGAAAAGATCGAGTTTGTTAAAAAAAATCGATAACTGTCTTAATTTTAATGTTATCGATTAAAAACGAAATCGATGCCCAGTTATATAATTCTATATAATTCATCTTTATAGCTAGAGTCTCCAAATTTTGCATTTAGTGTTATGTGAGCCTTACATAGTTTCGGTTTTTGTTAAATTTTGGATGCCACGCCCCCTTCGCCTCAAATTTGTAACTCCCGTATATCAAATACTAGAGACTTGTGCTTTGGCACATGATCACGCCCAACAAGTTTGATCAAAATCGTTCGTCTGGAAAAAAAGTTATTAAGCATTTAATTTCCCATAGCTTTGCCATGCAAAGCAGCCAAAGAACAGCTGACGCAGCGACTAGCGTTTGTGTGTGTGTGTGCGCCTGTGCGTGTGTGTGCGCCTGTGCGTGTGTGTGAGTGTGTTGGCAGTACTGTACGTACATATGCATGTGTATATAAAAGAAACAAAGAATGCTTGGAATAGCGGTTCTTCGCAGGGTTCAGGGTATACCCTAGTCGAGCGGTCTCGACTAGAGTTTTCTTACTTGTTTAATATAGGCAGGAATCAAATATACATACTTCCTGGCAGGCCCCATCTTAACTATGCACAGTGAGACTATCTGCTGTACGGCTAAGCCCTTGCCCCAGTTCTTCTGGTTCATTTTGCAAGCGATTGGCCGTTTTTCTTGTGTCAAGCTTTTTTTATACCCTGAACCCATTGAAAATGGGAAATCAGGGCATAATGTTTTTGTTGAAATGTATGTAACAGGCAGAAGGCAGACCCCATAAATATATATATTCTTGATCAGGGAGACAAGCCGAGTCGATTTATCCCTGTTCGTCTGTCTGTCCGTATGTATGAACGCGTCGATCTCAGAAGTTACAATAGCTAGAGACTTCAAATTTGTTTATAGGTCCCTGTATAGGGCGCGCATGACGAGTTTGTCAGAAATTCGATATCTGTTATCGTTTTATTGTTATCAATTAAAAACCAAAATTTAAATTCAGCTAAAAAACTCTATCTAATTCAATTTTCTAGCTAGAGTCTTCAAATTTTGCATTTAGTGTTATGTAAGTCTTACGCAATTTCGGTTTTTGTTACATTTTGGGCGCCACGCCCCCTTCGCCTCATACATATGGATGACATGATCATGCCCAACAAGTTGATCAAAATCGTTGCTCTAGAAAAAAAGTTATCAAACAGCTGACGCACCGTCTTGCGCTTGTGTGTGTGTATGTATTGCTTGTAAGGAGCACAAATATACATTTGTATATAGAAGAAATTGAGAATGCACGGAATTACGGTTTTTCGCAGGGTTCAGGGTATACCCTAGTCGAGCGGTCTCGACTAGAGTTTTCTTACTTGTTATTTGTGCTTTCATTGAATTAAATTGCAAATTGAGCGCAACGGATTTTGTTTTGCTTATCTGCCCATTACGTAGATAATCGCACGCAGCAACAGCAACAGTCGCGCTGCGCTTAGCAGTTCGTCTTCATCATCATCAGCAACTGCCTCAAAGCTAATCTCATTGGACTCGCGCACGCACACATCTTCACAACGTGAGAGAGTCACCAGAGAGTACAAGGGAGAGACAGGCGCTGTTGTGCTTCGTGGCTTTACTGTTCCGTTCTGTTCCGGTTCGGTTGATTTGAGCCTGATCTGTTTTTGTTGCGCGCGAGTGCTTTGCTCTTTGAAGAGCGTCTCTGCTGTTGTTTGGCTGAAGGCAGTGAACGCTGGTGTACGTGACTTTAGCGTCAGCTGCGATGTCCGCCGACGCTGTTGTTGCAGGCGCTGCTGTTGCAAATCTCACGCCACATGCGGCAAGCCGGTCAGCCACAACAACAACAACCACGGCAGCAAATAAACCTGCCCGGATTACAATTTGTCCGGCGTTGAGCTTATCTCTTGATTATTTTATTTATTTATGTATGTATGTTTGAATGCATAAGTGTGTATGTGCGTGTGTGGATGTTGGTTTACAAAAAAAAAAAAAAATAAAAATAATAAAATATACATAATGAGGAAAGGCAACAAGAGAAGCAACATACGAAACGAACGCTGAGCTCATTCCCGTGACCAATGAGTACTCTATAATTGTCTCTCTGAGAACAAAAATTAATCTGGTGTTTGATCGCTGTGCCTTTTCCATATCTAGATACAGTTAACATATCGTAAACTTTGAATCAATTTCTATTATCCTGTCAAAGCTCATTTCAAAAACTTGAGACCGATCACTAGTTCCCTGATTAGTCAACTTCTTATTCTGCGTTGTTTTTTACCGTTCGCGTATCAGTAAAGTTCAATTTATAGTTTAACTAAGTTTTTAATTATCCTCTTCCCAAAGCTCATGTTAAGTCTATTACCATAACGACGATGCTCAATTTTTAGCAGAGCATTGCATAAACTGCTGAAGTTTCAAGTCTCAGCTTGATGTCTGCCATGTGCCCCGCCCAGAGGTGGTGGTGCCGACAGTGTTGGTGCTAGTGGTGGCTACTCGTATTGGATATCAAGTGTCTACGTCAGCAGAAACGCCTAATAAACATAATTTTTGCATAGCAACGGACGACCAAAAATCCTTACTGAGTATCGTCTCTTACAACTGGCCATGTGTCATGGCCATGCGATTATGTTTGGCCCATTTATTGCCGCCCGCTGCCATGTGTTCAATGGCGAAAGTTAGACACATGATTTTATTAGCATCGATCACTTTGGATTGTCGAACTAGCTGATTCACATGCCAATGGTTTCCATAAATTGTACTCGCACTCTCACTTGGCTAAATATTTGATCAGTCAGCACGTCGTCATGATGCGATTGGCGATCGGACATCAAACTAAAAAATTACAAAACAAGTAAGAGTGCTCTAGTCGAGACTGCTCGACAAAGAGATCCCCTGAACCCTGCGAAGAACTGCGATTCCTAAGAGCCGCTAACATTCTCCGTTACTTTTATATGTATGTACATATGCACGATTGAGTAACACTAGGTTATGCAAAGCGGTCGTTAAGTTAACAGTGAAACGTCACTCTTTGCAAAATTCGCTAGTGCGCGCCGAACTTTGTATGAAAATTCACGAATTTTGACACTGTTATCTATCTTATAGCCAGCAGACAAAATAAAAACTTAAACGGTCGCCTGTTCCTAGTTATGAAAAGATTCAGCAATCTGGCGATATAAGGGTTTTAATCATTTTTTTAGTTCTAAGCCGCTTTTTTCCGGTTATTGCCCAGGTAATCCTCTGAGCGCTTACACTTTCGTGTTGAATAGCTTCACACTTTATATTCCAAGGCTTTAATTAACAAAACTAAATAGTATTAATAAGTATTATTCGTTTCCCATCAATCGCCATCATTATATCTGCCGCTTTCTGTCAATACATATTGAAAATCTGATGGCTAACGACGATGAGCAGCATTGTTCGCTTCTGGCCAGATATCTGGCGGTGGTTCCGGCAGATTTTCGCTTTCTTGTGCCTTCTAGCTAAGAACCATACATCGTATTCGATTTTATTATTAATACACACGTTTTATTCCATTAATTTGGATGATTCAGACACTGCAGCAGGTGTAAACAGTAGCTTTATAGATATACCTTCAATGTGTATTAAACATAAATATTTTGGTATATTGGCATAAATAGGCATTACTCATGGTGAAAATCTAGTCAATTCCGCCTTTTAACCATTAATTCTGACTTAGTATCCACTTTGGGCACATCATTGCTGCTCCCGAATGTCCTCTCAGTTCTTACCTATATCTACTTAGTTTTTTTACTTTAATGCAATAAAATGATGGATTGACCATTCTTATGGTGACTATTAGTCAAATTGGGTACTAAATGCTTTATTTAGATTGGTTTGGAGTACTTGCTGGGTGTGAATTAAAGTGCCCGCCAAACTTCAGTTGGGATAACAGAGCAGAATGGGAAACTGTGACGTCACAAGACCCCTGTTAGTTAACAGCCAAAGTAACGGAACTCGTCTTTGCATAACCTATGGTATCTTTTAACAGTGGTACATATGTAGCAAGCAATACATACACACACACAGACGCACGCACCAACACACAATCTGCTAACTGTGCATTATGACTCATCGCTGCTGCTGCAAGACGCCGATAATATGAGATATTAAATGTTTAATAAGTTTTTTTCTAGTCGAACGATTTTGATCAAATTTGTGGGGCGTGATCATGACATTTATATGTGTGTATGTGCCAAAGTCACAAGTCTCTAGTACTTGAAATACGTGATTTAGCAATTTGAGGCGAAGGGGCAATTTGAGGGCGTGGCATCCAAAATTTAACAAAAACTGCAGAAGGCTCAAATAACACTAATTGCAAAATTTGAAGACTCTAGCTAGAAAGATGAATTAAATAGAATTTTATAACTAAATGAAGATATCGGTTTTTAATCGATAACATTAAAACGATTATAGTTATCGAATATTTGAAACAAACTCGATTGAATCGTACTATACACGAACTTCCAAAAAAATTTGAAGTCTCTAGCTCTTATATCTTCTGAGATCGACGCGTTCAAACATACGGACAGACGGACAGACGGACAGACGGACAGACGGACGGACGGACAGACGGACAGACGGACAGACAGACAGACAGACAGACGGACAGGGCTAAATCGACTCGGCTTCTCTCCCTCATCAAGAATATATATACTTTGTGGGGTCTGCCACGCCTCCTTCTGCCTGTTACATACATTTTCACAAAACCATTATACCCTTTTTTCCCATTTTCAATGGGTTCAGGGTATAAAAAAAACAAGTAAGAAAACTTTAGTCGGGGGTCTCGACTAGGAGATACTCTAAACCCCGCGCTATCTGCGTTTTTTAAAATACTGCATAAATAGCATTTCGTATAAACGCACAGAAAACTAAATTCAATTCATTTTCAGTTGTTTAGCCAATAGCGCCATCTATGGTTCGTTTGAATAGCGCCATCCATGTTTCGATCCAACTGAGCAGCTGATAATTCGCAAATCATAGCGCCATCTATTGGAAATATGTACACTAAAACTTGCGGGTTTTAGAAGTTGCTAGATGCACGCAGCTCAATGTGTATGTGTGCACATGTATAGGAAAACAGTTTGCTTTGCTTTGCTGGTCACGTGTTTGGCCGATTGGCCAAACGTTTTGTTTAATAACTTCTGCGCGAATTAATGGATTTGAATGCAATTTTCAGCTTATGTTCAACATATTTGGGGAAATTTGGAGCCGGTATCCAAAATTTAACAAAAATCAAAATTATAGAAAATAAATATAAAACTTACAAAAAAATTTGGGGACTCTAGCTATAAAGACGTGGGAGATATAATTTTATAACTAACATTCGATAATGTTTTTAATCGATAAAATTAAAATTAAAATAGTTATCGACTTTTTTTTTAACAAACTCGATCTTTTCGTGCTATTCACGGACCTACATAAAAAATTTCAAGTCTCTAGCTCTCATAGGTTATGAGAACGACGCGTTCATACATACGGACAGACAGACGGACAGACGGACATGGCTATATCAACTCGGCTTGTCATCCTGATCAAGAATATATATACTTTGTGGGGTCTGCCACGCCTTTGCTTTGACTTGTACATGAAATCTATCTATCTCTCTCTCTTTCTCTATCTCTCTATCTCTCTATCTCTATCTCTATCTCTATCTCTATCTCTATCTCTATCTCTATCTCTATCTCTATCTCTATCTCTATCTCTATCTCTATCTCTATCTCTATCTCTATCTCTATCTCTATCTCTATCTCTATCTCTATCTCTATCTCTATCTCTATCTCTATCTCTATCTCTATCTCTATCTCTATCTCTATCTCTATCTCTATCTCTATCTCTATCTCTATCTCTGTCTCTGTCTCTGTCTCTATCTCTATCTCTATCTCTATCTCTATCTCTATCTCTATCTCTATCTCTCTCTCTCTCTCTATTTCTCTCACAGACTCGCTTTATTTCTATCTCTTTTAGATGTACGTGGCCCTGTTTCAGCCGCTGCACGTGACACGTCAACAATTTCGCAAGGTGCTCAATTGCATGAAAGTGATACGTGGACTGAAATACCAGGAGGTCTATGCACAGGAGAAGGCTACCAAAGTAGACAGCCTGTCGCTGGTGCTAAGCGGCAAGTGAGTGAAGATGTCGGCGAATCTATAGCTTCGATGATTGATACTGATTATAATTTATGTTCACAGGTTGGTCGTCTCACAGCATCAGCGGGCGTTGCACATTGTGTTTCCCCATCAGTTCCTAGACTCGCCAGAGTGGTTTGGCGTCTCGACCGATGACTATTTTCAGGTGAGCAAATGTCGCTTTACGCGCCATCATTGAGAGATAATTTAAATGTGCACACAGGTGTCCATTATGGCCATGGAGGAGTCGCGCGTGCTCATCTGGCATCGTGATAAGCTCAAGCTGTCTATTATGGCGGAACCCTTCCTGCAAACTGTATTCGATCACATACTGGGCCGTGATGTGGTGAAAAAGCTAATGCAGGTGACACAGGTGACAATTCTAGCAAATATTAATTTTTACATATCCCACAAGCTGTTGCACGACTAAATTAAAAATTTAATTATGAACAGGTGAGCGAATCAATAGCCAGCAACGGTTTCCTGTCGTCGGGCGGCTATGCTGAGGATGCCGAGGACAAGCCCATGCTCATATTGAAGAAGAGCGTCGATGTGGGCCACGGACTGACGGCCCTAATCAATCGACAGCTGCAAGGTGAGCTAACGGTGTTGTTCACCTGGGTTTACGACTCTCTTTGTTTAGTTCTATTTTATCTGATATTCGCGCCCTCTCGCTCGCTCGCTTTCTCTTTCTGTTTCACTTTCACGTTCTCTCTCTGTGTCTCGCTCGCTGAAATTTTATTTTTTTGTGTAAAAATTAGTTTAACAGCTGTGATTCTTTAATTTAACTCCTTATACATTAATCGTGCCTCATGTTTTCCTGCACGCTGGGAAAGGGGCGCGCGCTTGTTGCATGCTACGTGAACAAAAAAAATTACAAAAATGTTAAAATTTTCTTAATTCTTATAATTTTTATTTTCTTTTCATTTGAATTGAATTGATTTTCGATTTTTTTTACTTTTGTTTATTAATTATGCGTTTGATTTATTAACTGTACAAATTGTTGATGTTTCTGTTTGTTTTGTTGTATAATTCGCCATCTAATTTTAGAAGAGCATGTTCCTTTACTTGGTCGCACGTACAAACACACTAAGCAGCAGTTACTGCCGACGTCGCCAGGTGGCGCCAGTTGGGCGGACACCAACTTTGATCACAACGCTACCGCCGCTGCTGCTGCGGCTCGACACGATGTCAGCAATCAATCAAATTGAAACTAAGTCCTGATCAAAGCAACTGCACACACACAAACACACATGTACACCGAAACCACTACCACTCACAGATTTAACACCTACATATTTGTATATGTATGCCGTCAGCGTCAACAACAACATCAACAGCAACAACTGCCAGAACGTCATCCCTCATCGACCATCAACCATCAATCATCTGTGTGTGTGTGTGTTCTTTTTTATATATATTCATTTATTTACTCTTTAAAAATACATGTTAATAAAATTAGGTATAAAATAACGCTCGATGCTTGCGGGACTGCCGTAAAACATTGCATCGCAAGCGCTTAGCGCTATTTTAAACAGAGGTAGCTTCTCTTCGGCTTCGTTTAACTATGCAAAGCTCCACCATAATTAAAGCAGCGAATGAACTGATTTGGTTCCAAGGTGCCTCAGACTCCAGCATGATCGCGGTTAAGTTGTCCCGTCTAATGGAGCGGCCCACTGTTGCTTCTAGAGCACTCCTCTCCTCGATGAAGCGTCCACACTCGTAGATTGCGTGGTTAGCGTCTTGCACTACTCCTTGTCCACACCAGTTACAATCATCTGAGTCGTCGTAGCCAAACCGCTTCAAATAGCTGCGGAAGCATCCGTGTCCAGAAAGAATCTGTGAAATATAGAAATTAATCTCGCCATGCTTACGATTGACAAATGGTTGAAGGTATGAGCGAGTCCTTTCGTCAAGTAGTCCATTTTTCTTTGCCATCGAGAAATGCTGTTCGCCCTGTATGCATTACGTGGGCCGCGTACAGGTTCGTTTGTACTGCGTTCCACGACTTCGGCGACCAGATCCTCCAGTGGAAGCATTCCGGCTATGACAAGCGCAGCGTCGGCTGAGACTGTTCGTAATGAACAGCTGACTCGGATGGCGCTTAATCTAAGGTACGCGAAATAAGTCTCTGGGACACTCTGTTAAGTACTATAAA
Organism: Drosophila paranaensis; assembly: GCA_035047545.1. Taxonomy (NCBI): domain Eukaryota; kingdom Metazoa; phylum Arthropoda; class Insecta; order Diptera; family Drosophilidae; genus Drosophila; species Drosophila paranaensis. Next base: position 4,294 of record JAWNPL010000175.1, on the reverse strand, counting down.
AACTGAACCGATCAATATATTTAAATAAACTAAATTGCTGTTTTAACGTAATAAAAATACCAATCTACTTTAACCTAAGTCAACCCAAAAAAAGCTTCATAAATATAATCAAAAAAATTATACAAAATATTTTCAAACGAAATAAGTCTGGGACAATTTCAAAATTTCGAACTTAAAACTTGAAAATATCGACAAAACTTAATAGAATTTTTTAAAACGTAAATTTTTTTTAAATGTACCACTAATAATTGTTCAATACTTTCATTGCTCGTGGTGCTATTGAAAAAATCCGATTTTGGACCGTTTGGATGAAAAATTTGGCAAATTTTCGAATATTGGTATTTTTAGCTCAATAAATTTTCCAAACTGCTTTCCGTAGGCATAAACCGGTTGAGTCAAGATTCTTAATAGAGTCTCTATTGGATTAAGGTCCGGGTTGCGTGCTGACCACTCCCAAACAAGAATTTTTCAATTTTTAAGATAAGCCTAATCTGTGTAGTTGGGTGCATTATCCTGCTGAAAATCAAATCGGCAACATAATCCGCTTTAAAAGTAATTTGCAGTAATTTGAGCATTTATTCTATGCGTTACAAAACATATTGATATGTTTTCATTATATGCGAACACATCCCATATCATTAAGCACCTTTGGTGAAAGTTTCTGGACACGCGCAAATTTTTTGAGTTCACACCGGGATAATAATACCGGTAGCCATTAGAATCGTATAAATTAAGTTTTTTCTCATCGCTAAAAATTAAATTTGCCACTCAGTGTACCAAAATTGGTGTCTTTCGCGTACTGTAATTTTGCAACTTTAGGTCGGGGCAGTAGCTCCTGTTTAAGAATTTTTTTTTCATATGAAATAATTTTCCGATCTCTTCAAGATTTGCTGCACACATCTCTTGGATGTTGGCAAAAGAAAATTAATCCAAACTTCAGATGCACTGATAGTTTTTTACCTCTAGATTTTTTTTCGTCTTTTGAACCGGTTGTCAATTAATGGTGGGCGACCAGAATGAGACTATTTTCATAATTTTTTGGGTCTTTGGGTACATTTTCTACAGTATTCTTATTTCAAGGAGCAATTTCTGTAATTTCGGTAATTTACATCCTAATATCAAGTAGCTTCACAGTAGCTCTGTAGTAGCTATGACACGCTCTTTAAACAGTTAAATGACGAAATTCGATATTTCTTTGCAAAAAAATTAATTTGAACTCCATAAAATATAAATTTTAATTAAAGGTCATTTATTTTTATACCCTGAACCCATTGAAAATGGGAAATCAGGGTATAATGTTTTTGTTGAAATGTATGTAACAGGCAGAAGGAGGCGTGGCAGTATATATATTCTCGATCGGGATGACAAACCGAGTTGATATAGCCATGTCCGTCTGTCCGTATGTATGAACGCGTCGTTCTCAGAACCTATAAGAGCTAGAGACTTGAAATTTTTTATGTAGGTCCGTGAATAGCACGAAAAGATCGAGTTTGTTAAAAAAAAGTCGATAACTATTTTAATTTTAATTTTATCGATTAAAAACATTATCGAATGTTAGTTATAAAATTATATCTCCCACGTCTTTATAGCTAGAGTTCTCAAATTTTTTTGTAAGTTTTATATTTTATAATTTTGGATACCGGCTCCAAATTTCCCCAAATATTTAAATTGAGGTTAGTTGCACTCAAAGCCAGTAAATGAATGGGTTTACATTTTTAAAAATTGGAAAAAAATTTAATAAAATATGTTGAACATAAGCTGAAAATTTCATTCAAATCCATTAATTCGCGCAGAAATTATTAAACAAAACGTTTGGCCAATCGGCCAAACACGTGACCAGCAACGCAAAGCAAATTGTTTTCCTATACATGTGCACACACACATACACATTGAGCTGCGTGCATCTAGCAACTTCTAAAACCCGCAAGTTTTAGTGTACATATTTCCAATAGATGGCGCTATGATTTGCTAATTATCAGCTATTCAATAAATCGAAACATGGATGGCGCTATTCTATCGAACCATAGATGGCGCTATTGGCTAAACAATTGAAAATGAATTGAAATTAGTTTTCTGTGCGTTTATACGAAATGCTAATTATGCAGTATTTTAGAAAAAACGCAGATAGCGCGGGGTTCAGGGTATCTCCTAGTCGGGACGCCCGACTAGAGTTTTCTTACTTGTTATTTATTTTAATAGTTTTAAAAAAATTCCGTCCTAAAAGATCAAATATTACGATGTTTTCCAGCCACAAATGACAGAAAAGTAGTGTGTCTCAGAAACTTATTTCGTTCGTAAAACACAACTTTAGGTTATAACAAGTAAGAGTGCTCTAGTCGAGACTGCTCGACAAAGAGATCCCCTGAACCCTGCGAAGAACTGCGATTCCTAAGAGCCGCTAACATTCTCCGTTACTTTTATATGTTTGTACATATGTAGCAAGCAATACATACACACACACAGACGCACGCACAAGAACACACACAGACGCACGCACCAAAACACAATCTGCTAACTGTGCATTATGACTCATCAGCTTCGCTGCTGCTGCAAGACGCCGATAATATGAGATATTAAATGTTTAATAACTTTTTTTCTAGTCGAACGATTTTGATCAAAATTTGAAGTCTCTAGCTTTTATATCTTCTGAGATCGACGCGTTCAAACATACGGACAGACAGACAGACGGACAGGGCTAAATCGACTCGGCTTCTCTCCCTGATCAAGAATATATATAATTTGTGGGGTCTGCCACGCCTCCTTCTGCCTGTTACATACATTTTCACAAAACCATTATACCCTTTTTTCCCATTTTCAATGGGTTCAGGGTATAAAAAAGAATCAAACGAATATTTTAATTTTTGTGAAAAATACAATGTGATTAGTGTTTGTCCCTGAGACTTATTTCGCACACCTTATAGGTGGCTCGAATACCTCAACTGTAGCTGGGAGTGGCCATTGCTACAAGATGATGGACCTCAAGACGCTTATAAGAAGAAGGCGTTGTTGCTGCTTTGGTTCCCGTGTTCAGCATGATTCGGGAGAGTGCTCTACACGAATCGGCTGCTTTTTTATGCACGTATTCCAAGTGCTTACGGAAAGTCAATGTTATGTGGACCCCAAGATACTTTTTCGCCCTCTTTGCAGCAATGCTGATATTGCCAATCTTCATTTGGGTCGTTTCCACTTTCTTCCGACTGCTGACCAGGACGACCTCCGTTTTATGAACCGCTAGGTCAAGTCCTCTGTATCTTAGTACATAGTATTTCATAGGAGAGAACTGATCCTTGGAGGACTCCAGCTGACACTTTGTGAGTTTGGACTCCCTCACTCGTATTGTACATAAGTGTCCTTCCTCTGAAGTAGCTCTTTATTATCTCTTTTAGATATTTAGGGATATTATATTGTGCCAGGGCATCTAGTATCATATCCCAGCTAGCTGTTTTGAAGGCATTCTTCACATCTAGAGTCGCTATGATGCAATACTGCTTCGACCCGTGCTTCTGTCTGGTACCTTGTATGACGGAGGTTGCGAGGCCAATAACTTTGCTCAACGCATTTGTCGTTGACATGGCTTTCCTAAACCCAAATTGGTTTGGGGACAGGCCGCCGGCGCTTGCGATTGCAGCCTTCAGTCTAGCACAGACCAATTTTTCGAACACCTTTCCCAAGGTGTCCAATAGACAAATTGGCCTGTAGGATGATGGCTCCTCCGGTGGTTTGCCCGTCTTGGGTAGCAATACCAGGTTCTGAATCCTCCAGTTTGCAGGAAACTTTTCTTGAGTTAAAAATGTATTGAATAACTCAGTAAACGGCCTTGGTTGCAGAGCAACGGCCAGGTTTAGCGCTGCTCGAATCCTGGTTTGCTGTTGTAGATTCACAATCATGAATGGAGCTCAGTCTATCTGGGAATAGAGTTTCCACGATTGACTTAAGCTCCAAGCGATCCGTAGGCTGCATTTGTTTGCCAGGGTACTAGCTTTAAAACTGTCGAAGATACTATTTCCGATTTGCCACGCCCCTAGTGGGCGTATCGGGACGAGAGTGTACACGAGTGTGTATTTCAAATATTAAGTCTCTAGCTTCAACAGCGTGGGAAATGGTTTGCGTTCATACGGACAGACGGGCGGACATTTCACAAAACCAATATACTTATTTCACTTCGTGAAAAAGTATAAATAATAATAATACCTTAAGCTTGAAAGCGCAATTTAATTAATTTGTTTAAGTTGGTTTTTTATACCCTGAACCCATTGAAAATGGGAAAAAAGGGTATAATGGTTTGGTTGAAATG